>JAFMOD010000205.1:1706846-1753209 GCA_019802435.1 Corydoras maculifer
CTCTGCATACTATTTTTTTTATTAGGACCGGTGTGCATTATTTGATTGATGGGAGATTGTGAGTACTCCTCACCACCCAAGGAGTACCTGCTATGTGGAGTCCGGTGGGTGGGGAGTCCTTGCCCTTAGAGTTCAGAATAAGGGTGTCTACGACGTGTGTAGACAAACAGATGGACTACAGACAGTAATTATAGAACTACAAAGTCCATCTATATTGTAAACGGTGCTGTATAACTTTTTGTCCTTATTTATCCTGCATTCTAACGCGTGTGCGCGTAGCCTAATATCCCCCAATCTGGCAACACGACTGGCTGCGTTAAATGCGCACACATCTGCACTGTGCATGCGGAGCAGAGCGCGTCTGAAGACTAACTGCGCTGCTTGAGTGCACTATTCGATGCCGGATTGGGACGCGGACCCACCTGGGCGCGTCTCCGTGCTGTGACTCCGCCTGCGTGTGTGTGTGTGTGTGTGTGTGTGTAAAAGCGATAACAGTAGGAACAGGGCAGGGTCCAGGACGGGTGGCTGTGCGCGCGGCGCTCACGCGATTTCACAACTTGTTTTCGTCTCCGAACCGGATGAGAGGCAGCCGAGCCACCCGGCGCGCGTGGATATCTGGGACGCCCTCCCCTCGGTGACCCTCACTCACCCCCTCCAAAAAAACGCTCTGGATGGCGCGCGCGTGGAGTTCGTGCCTCCGCGGAGGCGCGTGAACTTTGTTGTGTGGGGGGAATACGGACACGCGTGGGAGCGTGCGTGTGCGCGCAACCGTCCTGCAAATAAAGGCTTTCCTACGGCATCTCCCGAGAGCCACCGGGGCTCCAGGCCGGGTCGTGACTTCCCAAGAGCGGCGCGTCTTCCCACGGGGTCTCGCCGGTGGGAACTCCAGGCGTGGCGTGGGTTTCTGCACGGAGAGCCGCGCCGTTTGATCTGGAGATGAGACGCAAGACGTTCAAAGAGTGATTTGCCGACGTGTGTTCAGCCCTTAAATAATGCCCCCCGTGCTTTCATCCTCAGTCGGGGTTTGAAGGTGCGCCATCATCATGACGGATCCGGAGGAAGGTGCGCGTCTCTCAGGTGGAGAGTTGCTTTGTGACGGCGCCTCGCTTCCGGCGGCTGGAGCGTTCTGGAACGAGGCGTCCTCCGGCCCGTCGCTGCTGCTGCTGCCCGGGCACCTGGCGGGGGAAGGCGGCGGGGAGGTCGCCTGCTCGTCGGCCGCAGGCACCTGTAAAGGACGCGCGGCCAGCGTGGCGTACGTGCTGAACTCTGAGACGGGACCCGCGGAGAGCGCGGCGCTGCAGTGCCTGAAGGACGCCTGCGTGGAGGCGGGATGTCGCCTGGACGTCGTGCACTTCGGAAAATTGGACTTCGGTGAAATGTCTGTGCTCGATCAGTTCTACAACGCAGGTGAGTCGTGGTTCCTGTCATTGAGTGGGTTCTCCAGCGCTGCAGTTCTCCTGTGGATGCTGTGCGCTTTGATTACTTCTGCAGGTTGATGCTCATGTGTCTCCAGAAGCTGAACCTTGGACAGAATTGGCCTTCGTGTCTTTGGTCAGTTGTGCTGCTCACTGATTCCTGGACCAGCTGTTTTTTTATTTGTTTTTTTTTTTGGGACACATCTGCTTAAGACTGTGAATGTACAGAGATGCTGCTCATACTTTTATACTAAAATTGTCCATTGGTGTCTTAGAGCATTACAATTTCACCATATTGTTATAATCAGATATTTTAAATACAATCCCTTGCATCCAATGCCATGGCAACAGTTTGGGGATAATCCTTTCCTTTGCCTCATGACCTGTTTCAGCTTCATGAAGATGACACATGATAACTTTTTTCTTTTCTTATCAGCTTTTCAGTATGGTTTGTTTTTGAGTTCTCTCCTGGTGGATATGAGGGTTTCATTAATGATGGGAGCCTGTAGTCCATCTCTCCATCTGTTTAATGATGATGGGACTAATTCTCAGCAGTTATGATTATTCAGATGGTGGATGATACTTAGCACTGCAGTGATGGTGTGTGAGTGTGTGTTACGCTGACACTTAAGTGTCACTGCTGGAATTGGAATAACTTACTACCCATTGAGAACTTTCTTTGATTGTACAATCTACACTGCTTTTACACATCAAGGTCTATTTGCAACACTCATTGTGGAAGAGGGAAGGAAGAACCATCTACAGTTGAAAAATGATAAATATACACAAAGTAAACACAAATGTTCAGAGATACAGCTGTTGCTGTGTGATGAACATCTGTAATAAAGTGCCATTAGTAAGGATGGCTAAAGTGACTTAGTGGATTGTTTATTGTTAATCAACGAGTGATATATGTAATGTAGGGCACAGTTTGATGACAGTGTTTAATGATTCCACTCCACCACTATACCTCTGTCACTGCTGTGCTGCGTATCAGCAATCACCCAGTGAGGTCCTGCTGAGGTGTGTGGGGGTCCTGATTGTTAGAGAATTGAGTAAATGAGCCAAATGTGGTCTTTAAAGAAGCATATGGAGTACAATCGGTTACTGTAGAACTGGTGGAAGTTCTTGGTAAAATGCCCCAGTTGTCCGTTTTGTTTTGCCTTGTTAATGTTGGATCATCTCCAAATTACCAGAATCAACTCCACATCAATAACATGCCTGTTGTTAAGGTTTATGATCGATCAGGAAGCACCGGGCTGCGTAAAGACGTCACTGACATTCTGCAACCTGACAGAATTGAGTTATTTTTTTCACTCACTGAAACTCCTGTTTTATTGTGTTCTGAAACACTAATGAAACCGGATCGGTTGCATTAGAGCGTGAAAATGGACTTGGATGTAGGGCCTCTGCAATACCGGTGAAGACAGATTGCGGGGATATTGCAGTGACATTTCTTAGAAGGGCAACAATTGTTTTCAGGGTGTTGCACGCGTCATGTGACATGTGCTGAAACTTGGCAGCACCTGTGAATTGGAATCACAATGCAATGCAGTCTTTATTTAGAAAAGCTAAGCTTTATTCTTCATGAATAAAGGTTCAGAGAATCAGTAGACTCGAACTCATTTCTAAACTTTTTCAGAGTTCTGAAGCTACGCTTTTTCTCACGATGACGTGCAGCCCCGTCTCCCGTGTCTACATTGTGTTCATTACAGTTAAAATCCCCATGAGCAAGTTCTTTACAATGCACCACTGTTTGGGTGCAGGCTTTGCCACGCCCACAACAGACCCGATAATTACCAATGCTAAATAAGTTGTGCTGTGGACTGGAGACAGCGGAACACTTTAGTGCTATGGGAGGATTTTATAAGCAGGTTAAAGAGGCACTGTTATGGGACCCCATAGTAAAACCATCTGTGTTAACCAGACACCAATAAGTAGTAAGCTTGGGAAGTCAGGGTTTGGTATTTAGGCAACAGTGCATCCACAGTTGCTGAGCTTCTGAACATCATTATTGACTTTTATTGGAACCTGCAGTTGGCTTTCTCTTGATAGCTATTCTGCTTCTTCATATGTATTTTCTTTCTGTATAAATTCACCCCATGCTGGATGCTTAAAGCAACATTTAAGTTATAGTTCCAGTCATTGTTCATTAATATAATTGATCAGGACTGCTACAGAGCACTTATTTGGGTGGCACATTGTGCTTAATGATCAACCATCTAAATAATTCTATATCTGGGGGGGTCCTGACAATTACGGAACAACATAAAAGTACTAACAAAGTATGTAGAGAGACGTATGGTTGAATTTGTAGTACATCTTTATGCTGGGAGAAGACATTAAATTAGACTAAATGTGTATAAACAAGGAGCTGTATCTAATAAAGTGGCCTGTGGGTGTTTTTCCCTTAAACACGTATACACATTGTATTCTTTCCATGAAGAATAGACTCAATAAAGCTTGTGTCTGGACTGTCTCCAGGTTCTCTGTGTGTGGAGAAAGAAACCCTGTAGCCAAAAGTTTTTAAATAGGGTTCTGGGAATTATAATTGTCTCATTTACTGCTGTGTGAACACCTTAATAAGGGTTTTAGGAACTGTGAAAATGTTCCTCTGGTGCAAAAAAGCACCCAGCAAGTGTCCACACATGGCGGGTCATAAAGTTTATTTAAGGAGCTTTATAGATGTATCTGCTGACTCCAGCTTCGGTTCAAACTTATCCTGTGTTTTCATTCAGCCAGGAAATGTCCTCATTGTAAACGTAAAGTAAAAGAAGAAGCTGCTCTCGGTTGGTACAGTGAGGTCATTTGCCGGTCAACTGTAGTCAGCTGTTTGTGTCCATGTATTTTTATAGCGTTAGCTCAGGAACTTTTATAAAGCCTGCATCCCAAGGTCCCTGAGTTAACACGGGGGCGACTTCCGATTCGAACCGGGAATCCCTAGTGCTGAGAGGCGAACGTGCTAACCACTAAGCCACCGTGCCTCAAATCAGCATTCCAATTCATGTTTAATGTGTAAATGTACTAGTTGTTGGTTACAAGTAAATGTAAAGATTGAGAACCGTCTCCTGATTGAAATGTCAGGATAGCCTGCTGCCTCTGCGGGGAACCCCACACTGAATCTGGCCTCAGAAGGTTAGAGAGAGAGCGAGAGAGAGAGCGAGAAATGTCACAGAGTGGATTTCCAACCAAGCTTTCCAAAGAAGAAGGAATACAGCAAAAGAATAAAGCTACGTTCATTCTGTAGGAGTTTCCTCTTTAGTCATATGGGAGGTATGTTATGAAGTAAGTTATCATCATACTTGTACTCATCGACCACTTTATTAGGTACAGCCCACCGATTTTACACCCATTGTGTTTTTTTAGTTCCATATACTATGTAGATGTCATTCACATGCTTCTCTGCATACTTTATTTGTCCTCTATACTTTGTTTCCTAATAATCAGAATCACCACATGGCATGTGTTATGATGGCGATTGATCTGTTTTTGACATTATGGTGGAACATTGTTCTAACCCACTGTTGCACCTTCATCTTACATTTACATTTAGTCATTTAGCAGACACTTTTATCCAAAGCGATTTACAAATGAGAACATTACAAGTCAGAAGTTGTGCAAAAAAAACAACTCCACTGTAAAATCATCAAACCTGATTGTTATTTTATTTATTTATTTTTTTTTAACAACAGGTATTTGTTAAAGAGATGCATCTACAGTAGTTTCTTAAAACTGCTTAGTGATACTGCCTTACGGACATAATTATTACGGATCATCTTATTAATGCACTATGTACATAGATATTGTTGAATGGTGGTGGTGATGTGATGGTGGTAGCTGGATGTCTTTTGGATGTTAGATGGTTTTCAGTCGAGCGGTAACACAGTAGATGTTTACAAACTCCAGCAGCACAGTTATGTCTGATCCAGTCATGGAGTGACACCCAACACAAGTGTCCTATATCCATGATAAATGGAACTGATCAAGAAAGTTTATTAAAGTGTACAGTGAGGGGAAATAATCTGTATTAAATACATTGTAGAGATCTTGAACAGCGTCTGCTAGATGATAAAATGTACAGGAACAGGCTAAGCTTTAGGTAAAACACCCTGGAAATGTGTCAGTGGAACATGTATGTATATATAGCACCTCTGCTTACTGTAAGGAGAGGGAACAAAGGGGTGCAGTTATGACATCACTATGAGTAATATGTAATTTCAGGAGCAGGCTGTTTTTCTTGCAGGTCACAGTGAAACCAGGCTTATAGGAATACACATGTGTTTGTCAGTTATTCTCTGTCTTTTGCTTCGACTTCTGTTTTTATTTATTAAACATAATAAGATGGAAGGCAGTCACATTGCAACGTTCCATACATATGAACCTTTTATTCCCAGTTGTGTAATTCTCTGTAAAATGCACTGGTACCGCTGCTTTGCACACTGTGTCCCATACAGCGCTGTGGCTTCATGTGCTGGTTCTGTTATACAGGCAGCACCACTCACTATTTAACAGTTAAGAGAGGGTTCCATATGAACGTAATGAGTGGGGCCTCGTTTTGGCTCCTGCTCCCCACCCTGCTGGGCTCATTGCCACAGATGGTAGAGATTGCTGTTGCCACTGTAAAGAGGAAAATTCTAATCCGACCTCAGACCCCTCATACAAGGGCATATGTATATGTACTGTACCCGTTTTCCCTGATGGGGTGGCAGCGGGTAGACCAGTGCATCCCTCACAACCTCTAAAGGAATATTTTTAACCTATGTAAATTAAACATGTCGTCTTTTATAAACCTTTTATTACTATAGCTGATTTTACATTTGTGTTTTAATGCTATACAAATGGTCAGAGAATGGTTAACCAGCACATGACTCTCTTCCTCTTGTTGACTACATGGCTTTTGTCTAAGATAACATCAAACGGTGCAACAGCAATGGCAAGTCCTGACATGATTAATAAACACAAAAGAAGATGAGTCCATTTCTAAAAACTTTGTGCCAAAGTCATACAATTGTTCTCGTTAATGCTGCACATCGCATGAAACTCGCATTTGATGACATCATACCGATGTTCTTACTGCTATCATCATTTGGTATCACGAGTTCAGACATGAAGTCCGCTCAGGATCGCCGGTCTGCTTCGTGATTATTGTCGCTGTATGTGGGTTCTCTTGGTTCCCTGGGTTCCCTGGGTTTCTTTCACCTCCTCAAACATGCAAAGTGAATTGAACATGCTCAGTTGCCCCACAGGGGAGTGTGTGCATGGTGCTGTGGAAAGGTTTGGCATCCCATCCAGGTTAAATCTTCTCCATGGGCCCAGTGATTTTTGGACCCCTGTGACTCTATGAATGAATGCATTGTGAGACTGAAATGGGAATTGTTGAAGGCGATGCCCGAAATGGTGCCATGGCACGAACCAACTGAAAGAAGCCATGCAAACACACAGTGCAAACACTTTAAATAGTGTTTAAGTCAATACTGGCAGGCGTGTGAACATGGGACGCACACATGTAGAAAGCAGATATATTCATGCTTTAATGGCTGATGAGCATCCACAAGCATAATCTGTACCGTTCTCTAGAGGTTCAGTGCGTGAGAGAATGAAGGAGAGGGAGGCCGGCAGGCTGAAAAATGCAAAAAGAGGATGAGGGCTAAATAAGGAAAGCAGCGAAAGGAAGAGGCTTTACAGTCGATGCCATAGAACTCTTAATCATCACATCCGTACGAACACTATGATTCTGTATTCTACTTCAGTGGTCATCTTTACATTTATGTGAGGACATCATGTGGGCATTAATTTGGTCTGCCATCAGTCCCTATAGTGACTGTAAGACCAAACCTTCACCTTTCAGCTTGTTCTCATTGGGGTTCCACGTTGGAAAACCAAGCTGATGCTGAGCCACATCCATGTGGTGAATTACAATACCACTATATTAGATTAGAGTCAAAAAGCTTAATATAATATAATGTGATGTGTTTTACCCAATCAGGAAGAAGCTGGTGTTTTCGCAACTTGTATTTGTTCTGCTTTGCCGTGGATTATGACGTGCTTGTTTTTAGTCAAACACAGCGCTTGGATTAGGTTCCAAAAGGTTTAATTTTTGGTGGTAGCTGAGTGGTTAGAATTTTTGGCTATCAGTCTGAAGGTTGAGGGTTCAAATCCCAAATCCACTACCAGTGTGAGTCTTTGAGCAAAGCCCTAAACCCTCATTACTCCAGGGGTGCCGAACCTATGTTCTGACCCCAGCTGTCAAGTTGGGGTATTTATAAGTCACTTTGGATAAATGCCTTTTCTAAATGATCTCATGTAATGTAACATGTCAAGGACTTTAAGCTGGAGGTATTTACCGTTATAGTTTTATTTATACAGCTCTTGTACAATATCTTGAATTCCCAGAAGCAGCTTTACTGTGATCTGGGGCAACAAGCAGTAAACCGAAATGAATCATTGATTTTACACAGAAATTCAGGAGAAACAGTCTCTTTCAAAAGCCACCTGCTGCTCAGCTCGCCGTCACCCTGCAACATTCAACACGATGTACCGTTTCCAAATCACACCTGTACCCTTAGGCATATGCAAATGGGACTGACAACAGATCTGGGTCACAGTTATGTGACTGCCGATAAAAGATGACGGGGTGAATGTTAAAGTGTCTAAATCTAAACTTTTTCTTCGGGTTCAGTAAAATGCTATAAAAACCGATCTGCAGGCGTTACACCAGAGATGTGGATAATACACTAAAACATCACAAAAGCAACACAAAAGCTTGTAAAGGCAAAAAAAATTAATATTTTTGAGTAGCTGAGTCACACATCTGACCTCAGCACAGTTGAGCATGCATTTCACTCATGAAGGACAAAACTGGAGGCAAAAGAACCATCAACAGTGAGGGATGGTTAGAGCGGTGCTGTCTGCAGGCAGAGACTGCAATACCAAGTGTTAACGTGAATCTTAATATTAGGAGTTATGTCTTGATTTTAATGAACATGAGCTGACGAGCTGAGGCCAAATAACCACAAGCAAACTGCAAGGGTTTGTATGCCGTTCTATTGCATAGATATTATTCACTGTGTATCATAGTTCTAATTTTGTGGTGTGTGTGTGTTTGCAGTCTGTGAGTGAAGGGAGTGTGGCAGACTCTTCTGGTGTGATAAGGCAGGAAGTGAAAGTGATGTATGCTGTTGAAAATGACAGTTTTATATGCAACCACTTCTGAACCCCTGTCTCTATATACAGTGTAGTGAACTGCTGGCAAAAACCTATAGACAATTTTATTAATCATGAACCAAATGTAAAAAAAGTTCTCCCACACTTTAAGGTATTTCTGTTTTTATTGGCAGCAATTTAAACCAATTTAATACTCATCTCGAAGGATAGATCGCGATAAACGGTGTAATATCGGGAGTAGCATCCTGTTGGGATTTCATAATCACGGCACGACGAGATTCAAATACATATATTTATTTAGCATTTGATTTGAATTTGTGAACACATTGTTCCCAGGTGGTTTTGGTCTGTTGCCTAGCAACATATAAACATATTACACTGGATGGAGTTTGCAGTGAAGTATTAATGAGGTCAATTCTCACTGTGCTGTGACCACAATACATAAATCTCATATTTATATGTGTGTTTTTGTGTATGTGAGTGTGTGTCCACACCATATAAATCCACATCATGACATTTCACAAACTTTATATGTCTCAGATATGTTGGGTAGATAGGCTTATATGCCTCACCACCTTCACGTGGTTTGAGCAGCAACAGCAGTGATCATTGACCAAGAGTGGTTAACGCTATTGTGAGCAGGGGCAACTTGGATTTATGCGATGTGGAAGTTGTTTGGTTTAGTGTTTTTAACTTTTTTAGTCTGTTAGTTAAAAAAAAGTTCATCAGTCATCACCAGGCCAAGGGGATAGTACACAGGACCTACTGATGACTGGGTTTAGAGAAATTAATCGATTTTGCAAATAATCACAATTTAAAACGTTCCAATTAATTAGCATGTTCGTGGTGACATTCATTAAAAAAAAATTATTATCTTTATGCCAAGTGGCGCAACTCGCACGGAACAAAAATTAAGTTACACATGACTGTTTACTTTGTTCTTACAACATTAAACATAAGTTTTTTACAAATTAATATGAATATGTACTTTAAGGGACGCAGATTATTTTTAACATTCACAAAAGATTTATGTTTTATTATATTCATCAATTTTTTTTCGATAACAAAATGTTGAATAAAAATCGATTTATTTCTTAGAATTTTTTTTCCATTAAAATCTGTAATCGTCTCATCCCTTGACCAACTGTTTTATGCTGTGTATCTATTAAAATAGCCTCTTTTTGAAAAAAAAAAACACCATTAGAGGTCGGCGTTTTGGGCTGTTTTTGCAGTTTTGGCTTGTTAACGACCTCATCTTGACGATAAAACCATATCTAGGATGTATCGTTTGTCTTATCTGTACAGCCCGATTGTTTGTCCTTGGGTTTTATCATGCAAGAGTAAAGGATTTTAATCAGGTGACCCTGGAGTTCATTTATTGAGTTTCAAATAGTCATCCAATCTAATGACTGACAGGAAATGTGCCACCTCAGACCGCACTGGGATGATAAGAGTCGGATGACTGCAGCCAGTTAATGGCTGGGTTGTTGTCAGAACACTGGAGGAAATGTTCTGTGAGTATTGCGTTTTGGCATTCAGCCATTAATTAGCATGCCCCATGCTCACTGTAATAAAGAGAGATGTCAAGACTGAAGCAAAGCATGAGCGTCAGAATGAAGAGAAATACTAAACAGCAACCAGAGGGACCAACACATACAACGTACTGCAGAACGTTTGAGGAACATCCCCTCCTTTGTTCATGTTCAGGGCATGGTGTCAGTAGTATTGCATACAAAGATATGAAACATGTTTATAGTCTTATGCCAATAAGTATAAAGCAGCCAAACATTCGTAAATTGACTTGATAATTAAATAGCTCTTAAAATTTTCTGAATGTCTACCAGCCAGATTTTTTTTTCTGCTCATGCTCTCTTTCAAACGGCATACAGGCTTTCAACAGTGGGAGTAAAAAGTAGTTGTGTTATGAGTAATGTGAAACCCAGAATACACACATTTACTTCTGCTTTCTAATTCCTTTGTAGATTTTGTATATATATAATATATATATATATATA
Source organism: Corydoras maculifer (assembly GCA_019802435.1). Classification (NCBI taxonomy): domain Eukaryota; kingdom Metazoa; phylum Chordata; class Actinopteri; order Siluriformes; family Callichthyidae; genus Corydoras; species Corydoras maculifer. The sequence continues at coordinate 1,717,441 of JAFMOD010000205.1, forward strand.
TATATATAAAACTTGACCTATTTTAGCATTATTATTATTGTCACAACTATATCAGTGGCTGGTTATTCCCAGAATTAATTAAGTGTTTAACCATCAGCACCAGACTGTATTTACATTCATTATGTGGCTTTCTACATAATAGCAATTCTCAACTGGTGGATCATGGAGACATTCAGGACAGGTCGTGGAGAGCTTGTAAAAAAAAAAAAAAAAAAAATTAAATAATTATAAAAAAAAAATATATATATATATATATATACACAGTCCAAAAACATGGAACAAGTTAATTGAGTTCTCAAAATTGCCCCCTGTAGAGTGTGTCTGTGTGAGTGAGTGTGTGCCCAGCGATGGATTGGCGCCCTGTCCTGGGTCTGTCTGCCCAGCGCCCGAGACGTTCTCCCCTGGATGGGCATGGGGAACCCCACCGCGACCCTAATAGAGGATAAGCGGAAGATAATGAATGAATGAATGAATATATATATATATATATATATATATATATATATATATATTATTGCTCTTCGAATTTTGTATTCAAATTTTATTTTTTGGGGAAAAAAAGGGACCAAGAGAGGGCATGCTTCAGGTGTGTGCAGCATTCTTGTTGCCATGGTAAACACCACTCGTTTGACGGTTACTGTTCTATTTACATTTGTGATAATGTTCAGAAGTAAGATGGGAAACGCAAATATAACCCAGGGTACTTTAAATGTGGATTTGTGTTGATTAAGGTGATGTTTGTCAGTTTCCAAAAATGCGTATGTGTGTTGTGTTTTTAATTTTTTTTATTAATTAATCAATACATTTTATTATTATTTGAATAAATTTGTTTGGTTTGTATTCTATAAAAGTGGATTGCGACTTATTGCCCATGCGAACGTTGTTGAGTGGTTGAGAACCACTGCTATACAAAGGTGTGGACTTTTCAAAGTGTATTTATTTTTGCTAAGATTTGAGAAAAATAAAAAAATTATTCCATGTCCAAATCTTTTCCCTGCGATCCATTAAGGGAGATGGGGATCACATGAAGCCAGTTGGTCACCTGACCAATGAAGGGCCTAGATGTGCTAAAACACACGGGGAGGAACAGTCTTCTGTTTACATGCACTACCAGATGACCATGATTGGCTTGTGTTGCTGTGAATAATGTGATTAATGGCAGGAGAGCATGCCACCCCACCCCACCCCACCCCTCCCCTCCCTCTCTTTCTGAGAGCAAGGCCACATTTGGTATGAGCTGTATGGCATTATTGTGATTTGAAGCAGAACTGTTTTGATGAACTTTATAACCAAGCTTTTGTGCAGACATACAACCCCTTCTGTGGTTTGAGGTCTTATTTGTGTGACTGATGTAGTTTTACCACAGGATGCAGTGGCAGGACAGGCAGGTGGTGTTGACTACATGATCTTGACTATGGGCTGCCCAACACAATAATCTACTTAAACCCGTCATGTCATGTCATCACTTGAAATTTTCTGAATTTGAGTTGCTTCATACATCTGAGGTCTGCTGCAGACTTGAACAACATCCGTAATAATTATATTACCCTTGTTCACAATGCATAACTCGTTCTAACCGTAAATTACGGTTTTGTTCTTTAAAGCAGACCTGATTATCTCTGGTTTTATTTTAAATTAAGGTGCATTTAATAAATGGCTTTTCTTTTATGGCTTAAAGCTATACACAAAAACAATCTTGTGAATGTTTACAGATGAACCAAAGTAAAAAAAAAAAAAAAAAAAACAGGATACAAGGGTACAAGCACCGACCCCTGAGGCTTCCCCTCATACAAGAGTGCACTGCTTTGATTCATAACTGCTGACCTTGATAAAACCTTTCCTTTATTCTTTAGCGAATCCACCTTAAAGAGTTCTGTATTGTGATGTCATTCCCAGGTTTTGGTGTTTGGATTATATCTTTGCACTTTTACATCTTTAAGAAGGGCTTTTCCATTTGTACCTCGAAACCAAAGGCTCCCAGGCTCTAAATTCTTTCCTCTCTAGTTTTCCACTCACTCCCATAGCCACAAATAAATAAATAAAGTCTCTGCTTACGCGCAGACTGTCTGAATGACATTTTGGGGGTTTGCCTCATTGAGGCAAGGTAAAAAAAATAAAGACAAGGAGAGATCAAACCAGCCACATGGCGAGTATCACTAGGGTGTGCTTTAATGTCAAGCGACACGAATGTACGGCAATCATGACTACAACTAATCTGCCGGAGGAAGAACAGGTCATCCTGGTTTATTAGGTAAAATGCCACACAACTTAAGTTTTCCCTCTTGAAAGACTGGGATCCTGTTCTGGGACATGTTCCCATTGTGTACTCTTAATTTCCTGTTCAGCCAGCATTTTTTAAATGCCTCGCTCTTCCATTGTGGGTTTGTGCTTTTGGTTTCTGACTCCAGTATTGTTCACCTTGAAGGAACTTGCTCTGAAGAACTGAAGTATTTATGGAGTGGCAACTTGGAGAGATGCTCGATAATTCCGTCAATTGTTTTTGCTTCTGGAGCGTGACTCAGAAGAATGAAATTAGTAACAGAGGGAGTTAATACCGTTGAGCTTGTTTGGCAAGTTGTACAATGCCATTAGGTGTGGGCAGGTGTCATTAGGACACCTGCCTCACGCTGCGTTGGGTTGTGCTGTGCAGGATCGGAAGCAGCTGAGCAAAACCGCAACAGACCACGGAGTTGAGACCATCATCTGTTTTGCACACTGTGCATGCTGCCTCGCACCGCTGTTCTGATATTCCGTTGAGCTTTTATTTACTCATCTCATCCTTGTTTGCCAAATAATCTGTATAAAATCTCCAACTCCCATTATGCTTAGTATTTACACACACACACACACATTACACAAACCGTGTTTGAATGCTTAAACCTTATCTCCATGTGACTGTGTGCACCAGACAGATTAAATACAAAAGACGGTGAGATTGGGTCTTGATGATAATTGGTTCTCCTTTGTATGTTTCCAGTTAAAGCAAAATAAGTTGGACAGGAACCTAACAAAAGGTTTTGGTTTCGTTGGCATGAGCGCACTGCGTGCGGTTGGTCGTCTCATTCATGGTCCTCAGCTGAAGTGTGCTGTGGGATCGTGTCAGGAATGAGCTTAGCGTTAGATAATGACCTGTAGCTGCCAGTCAGGAACCTTAAACCATGACCTCTTTGTCTGACGAGTGGCGTAGCTCTGGAATATTATCTGGTTATCTCATCACACTTAAGAGCTTGACCCTGCGGGTTTGAAAAGTTTCACGGATCATGGTTGAATGGGGTATAATAACAGGATATCAGTCTTTTCTTAGCAACCATGGGGAACCATTTACACCTTCACTGTGTTCATGGTTTCATAGGATCATATTAAGAACTACAAAACCCTGCAGTGTATTAAAGAATCATATGTGTAAATGGCACACATCTTTATCCTCCTTTTATTTTTAGGAGTAAATGCTCATGGTGCACCACCTTGTTCTACAAGCAACAATTAGGAACAATGCATTATAAGGCTTCCATATTGGTCAGGGGAAATTTTCTTTATTCGTCTGCAGTTAGTTATTTTGGATTGACACTGTCGGTTAACTTTAGTCATATTGTAATGAAGCATAACCAAACAGGTTAGGCATTCTTAATAAAATGCTATCAGAATAGAATAGATTTGCATGCGCCATTTTATAGTCCCCAGATCAGCAGAGTGGTTCCCATTGTGTAACATAAAACAAGGGCGGTGACTGTGTAGGTGACTGGAGACAATCTCGGGGCAGAAACTGGCCTGACTTGCTCCCGTTTCAGCTGAGGACATTTTTGTGTTGCGTTTGTATGGAAGGTGTTAAAATAATACAGTAACAGACGGCATGACGCCGAGTTTTAGGAACCAATAAGTGTTTAGGATGGAAATTTAAACATTTTTTCCTGTATATGAATGAAATGGTTCTGTTTGTGTTACATAATGCTGTACAAAAGCCAACGTATTGTTCAATTTACGATACAAATGGCAGAGCATGAAGAAGTAATGAAAGTTAAAGGGTTCATTATTCTGTAGGACTTTTGGTTTTAAATTTCAATGTTAGCTGTCTGAATTCCGATGTCTGATGTTTTAAAGAAGGTGTAGGCAACAGGGGTAGGACAGAACGGGTGTGACATCGCTGTGAGTTCGCTGGTTTGGAAGCAGCATGGTTAATCTCGCAGCATTGTTAATGTATTCTCCTTTAGTATTAAAATTGTTGCTTAAACTTTGTTTCATGAACTTATTTTACTCCGAATCTGGACTCAGACATGCATCTCATTGAAGCAAGTTTCCTCCCACATTACACTCGGACCCACATGCGCTCATGTCTGTGTGGGAATTCCTTTCATTCTTCTCTGATGTAAAGCCTGACCGGTCCCATGTGGGTAGAAAATATTCAGATACCGGAGTCACTAACCGTCACTGAGCGACGTTTGGAATGCTTTTATCATCTTCAGTAACGACATGGACGAGTGTCTGGAGTTTGTGTATGAGTGCAGATTAACTTCGGTTCTCAGAGCTGTAAACAAAGCCTCGTTGAAATGCTACTGTCCACGAAGCTCACGCTAGCAGAACGTGGGTTTTAAGAGTCTGTTCTTTGAGCTGAACTCGGGAAATCTGTGTAATGATGGATGTTTTGTTTTACTGTGAGAATATGACGCTTGACTCCTTTAGCTTTCTAAAAATAAAACCCCAGGAGAATGCCTCACTCGCCCAAAATACCTCATACATTAACACACATTACTAGAATCATACAAAACAGCCATAGACGACAGTGACTAACAGAAAGCACTTTTTCTTTTTTTTCTTTATTTTTTTTCAAAGTAGAGCTTGAAGCAACACAATTCTTAAAAGTCTTTTAATATTGTGTTTGTCTTAGCTCATACATCCAGGACAGGGTGCCAATCCATTGCTGGGCACACACTCACTCACACACACACTCACACTATATAGGGGTAATAGATAGGGGCAATTTTAGAGCAGCCAATTCACCTTGAATATATATCCACAGACCTACGTCCATTAAATGTCCTTTGTTTGGTGTAATAATCATGAATCTGTGTAATTATTTTTTGTAGCATTATTACATGACTGGGGGGGGGGGGGGGGGGGGGGGGGGGGGGGGGGGGGGGGGGGGGGGGGGGGGGGGGGGGGGGGGGGGGGGGGGGGGGGGGGGGGGGGGGGGGGGGGGGGTTCTCCGGTTTCCTCCCACAGTCCAAAAACATGGATCAAGTTAATTGAATTCTCAAAAATTGCCCCGTTTAGAGTGTGTCTGTGTGAGTGAGTGTGTGCCCAGCGATGGATTGGCGCCCTGTCCTGGGTCTATCTGCCCAGCGCCCGAGACGTTCTCCCCTGGATGGGCATGGGGAACCCCACCGCGACCCTAATAGAGGATAAGCGGGAGATAATGAATGAATGAATGAATGAATATTACATGACTTGTTTCTTTACTTAAAGTCTCATATCAGTATGTTTTTTGCATTTTCCATACTGTAATTAGTCATTATTTAACATATGTACACTATATGTCACTGACATGTAGTGTGTTGTAGGGATGGATTAGAGCAGTGGTTCTCAACCTTTCTAATGCCGTGACCCCACAATACAGTTCCTCATGTTGCGGTGACCCCAAACCAAAAAATAATTTTGGTGGCTACTTCATAACTGTAATTTTGCTACAGTTATGTAAATACCTGGTATGCATTATGTATTCTCATTGCTACAAATCAAACATAATCAAACAGAACTTTACAACAAATAACACATTGTGGTTTCTCAATTCCTGCTGTAATTATTGAGGTAAAACCATACTTCAAGAAATCCTCAGTGTATTTTATTTTTCTAATATTCTTGTCTACACGATCCATTGAGACAGTTTGCTAAGGAAAAAATAAAAGATGGTCGCGTCTAAATAATTTGTTTAATTATTTATTATTTACTTTTTCATATGTTGTTTTCTATTACACACCTGTTACTATGACCAGGGGGGGCCGTATTCACATTCACCACAGCACTTTACACAAGGACAATGACAAAATACTGCAAGATTAAGTCAGCCGCGGCCATCTTGGTAAAGGTGCAGAAGCCGGCAGAGCCTTGTGATGCTTAGAGGGGGCGTGGGTGACAAAATACAGCGATATGATGACGTCAACGGCAGCCATCTTTGGTACAGGAATCGGGAGCCGGCTACTTGCATTCAGAAAAGGTAGGAGCTTCCCAGCGGCTTCTCAGCAGCTAAAGCCATAGGAAATATGTATTTTCCGATGGCTTTAGGCGACCCCTGTGTTTTGGTCATTCGACCCCAGCCGGGGTCGCGACCCACAGGTTGAGAACCGCTGGATTAGAGGATGGTTGAGGGGTGCAATAGTTGTTCCAACACTCAGACACACATACAAACACATTCATGCACACATTCTCACTTCGGGGAAATTAGACCCAGGGAGAACATGCAAACTCCATAAAGAGTGGAGGCAATCGAACACCCAGCATGTCCACGTAAATAAAGCAGCAAAAGATAATACAGTGATGCACAAGTTAGAGTAGTTTAGAACACATTTAAATAAAAGACACAAAGGAACCTATGTGCATATAGAACTGGTTTGCACTGGTTTAGATTTTGAAATAATGTAAATAAATCATTGTCTTTTATAGAATGGGTAACATTTATTCATGCATTCACTGTAGACAGTTCTACATCACCTGACGAATTATGCTCTTAACACGATCCACCGGAGTCTCATTAAGTTGAAGGTGGATAATTTTTTAAAAGTGGCTTCCTTTCAACCAGCCGATCTGCCGACATTCAGATTCAGACAGAACTGACTTCCTGCTGATATTTACATGCTCTGACTGATGGTTTGCTCTGGGGACAGGCCCTATGGAAATCAACTGCTTAACTTCTACATGCTCACACACACACACACACACACACAGGCTCATGCACTAGGACACACAGCCAGACTTTAACAACTGCAGCAGCAATGCCTGTCCTTGTTAACTTGCATGTGCATGTGATTTCTGTTAGAAAAGTATCTTGTGAATACATCTCAAAATAAGGTCTGCATGATGGGGGGGGGGGGGGGGGGGGGGGGGGTTCTACATGCATTGTCGACGTTATCAGCGTGTACATATGTACATAGTGATTACGATGCTCCTGCATCCCACAATGCTTTGCTTTGCTTGTGGGTCTAATCTTTAAATAGTTTCTATTGTCTAAAGACTTTATATTTTGGTATTTTTGCAATAAATCTGTTTATTTTAGTGTAAAAACACATGACTGTTATAAAGAATTTTACTGATTTTACACTAGTTTACACTTCAGTTTGTTGTTAGTAATTGATTTTTGTTCCTTTGTGTGATTCCGGCGTTGAGGCTCAGAGGCAGAAGCCGCTGTCTCTGTATTTTTTTCTTTAAACTCTAATGGCTGCATGCTTTTGTTTTTGTGCAAATAGCTGGATCAGAGTCAAAGGCCCTTTCCGCGAATTCAGCCGACTCAAAAGAGACTAGAGTCACATGTCGCGGTGACCGTCCCTGACGGCCTTAGATGTGCTCTTGCGTCTGTGAAATTGCAGCTGAGTGTTCTTGTCGTTGGTCTGTGCAGATATCGCCGTGGTGGAAATGACCGATGCGTTCCGGCAGCCGTCGCTCTTTTATCACCTCGGCGTGAGGGAGAGTTTCAGCATGGCCAACAACATCATCCTCTACTGTGACTCCAACTCGGACTCCCTGCTGAACCTACAGGTGAATCTCTTACAGGATTGTTTCTGTCAGAAACAGAAACTTCCAAAAACATGGATTTAAGGTGAATTGGCTGCTCTAACTTGCCCCTATCAAGTTTGCACATATCAGGAATTTTAACTATTAATGTTGTTAAGTCTAAGAGACTTTTTCACGTTTAATAGAAGAGGAAACTTAATTCCTTACAGACCATTTCAGATAATCTTGGCTTATGTATCACAGCAGACAGTTCTGCAGAACAAAATACTTTGCTTTTTTTTTTTTTAGCTGCTATATAAAGCGCGAGTGATTTTCGAGTGTTGCATTGATGCATTAGCGCGCTAAAGTGACTCATTTCTGTTTTAACATCATTGATTGCGCTGCACAGAAGTCCCACCTGCATCGGGGGTTCTATTAAAGCAACATGTTCAGTGTTCTGTCATTGTTAACATGGCCTTTATACTGTTATGTTTATTATATAGTTAAACTGTATTCCCAGAAGTATTTAGACATGTCTTACTTATGTTAAATAAGCTTATTTAAGCTTAACATTAATAATAAGCATATTTTGGGGTACTTTTAAGTTGCTTTGGATAAAAGAACCTCATGTAAATGAGCTTGTGTGTCCAGGGCATACAGTTAGGCTGCTAATAAAACAAAGGTAGCCTATCTCAGACCTTAAATAAATATTGGACTGTTGCTTCTTGAAAAAGGGTTCCAAATCTGTAGCTCAGCAAAGTTTAAATAAGTGGATGTTCTGAATGCATGATGATTGAAGTTAATGATACTTATTATTCTGCAAATTATTTTTATTAAAACGTTTATTAGAAAACAGTCTGGTTTCTGGTTGCTGCTTTTCTACAGTTTGTCACTTCTCTTAGACTTAAGTGGGAACCAGATCTGCCCTCCTCACTTTCTAATGGGTGCCTCAGACTTCGGGTGTAATAATGGATTTAGTGTGAATGCTGCATGCTTAATTTGTTAACTGACTTGTGCTCCATCTGTTTTTGTTTTTTTTTTGCAGGAGGTCGTGTGTCAGAAAAACACAGTGAGTAAATAAAGACTTTCTTACTGTCTGTTAAATCAAGATTGTAGAAAAATCCTCAGATTTCACATACTTTATAATCCGAACCTCTGGGGCAGTAACCTGTCCTCGCTCCACCCTGTTGGATGGCAGATTAAGGCAGTTAAGGCCGGTAATCTGAATAGAGCACCAAAATATGCTTTGGCTTTTACATAATATAAAGGAAACTGTTGGATTAGATAAGTTTTATCCCCCGTCACATGGTGTTTCACAGCTGGAAGAAAGCTTAAAATCTTAAAAGCTTAAAAAATATTATTATTCCACTTCAGTGGAATATAGAAACCTTTTGCAAGTACTGGAAAACATACAAACAACAGTGTTTATGCACTTTTCAGCTCTGCAGTTCCTCTACCCAGTGTCCTTTGGTCCTGCTCGCTTTCTCTGTCTGTTTCTTAGAGCAGATGGAGACAGCAGGGTTACTGGGTCGCTCTCAGGGCTTTAATCAAGCTGTAAGTGGCTTTAGGGGATCAGATGGCACTGAGCTGCAGGTAGCAGGAAACACCATCGCTTGCTCTTTCTCTAACGGCAACTGTGCACCTCCTTCAGTCCTCCTCTGTCTCGCTCTTGTTCCGTTCTTTAGAGCACCTCTGGTTATCCCTTGTTCTTGCGCAGCTTTTATTTTCTCCTCTTGACCTTCACTGTCTGCCGTCGGTGACTAATCCCGGTTCTGACAGCTAGAACACCTCTTTTGCCCTCTCTGTCCTGTCTGGGTTCTATTTTCTGTTTGACGGCTTTGATCTTGCTGTTTGCTTTAGTTATATAAGGTAAAAAAAGTAAAATGCCTGCTTTTTTAGCTTAATAAAGAGGCACAGAATGAAAAGAACAGTGTGGGGTGGTGGGATGGAAACAGCACAGGGATGGCTTTAAAGAAAAAAAAAATCAATACTAAGGGGGCTGTATTTTATTTCTTAAATTTGCTGGGAATGTGGGTGTTGTTTTAACCAGAATTGTGAACTCCTTGTGTGAAACCTACTCTCTGCAGCTGCTGCTTTTGGATCCGGGCACATCGCCGGTTAAACACAGCGTGTATTCAGTGCTTGCTGCAGAATCATATACACTTATAAATGATGGCACACTCGCAGTACTTATAGCTGCAATGTGCACGTGATGGTGGATAGCACCGGTTTAGGCCACACTGAGTCAGAGCAGCATCCTGCATTCTGGCCATTGCTGGTCGTCCTGAGTAAAGGGAGAGGTGTGCAGTAAGTCACTGAGACTATTCATTCATTCATTTATTATCTCCCGCTTATCCTCTATTAGGGTCGCGGTGGGGTTCCCCATGCCCATCCAGGGGAGAACGTTTCGGGCGCTGGGCAGATAGACCCAGGACAGGGCGCCAATCCATCGCTGGGCACACACTCACTCACACACACACTCTTTATGGGGCAATTTGGAGAACTCAATTGACTTAATCCATGTTTTTGGACTGTGGGAGGAAACCGGAGAACCCGGAGGAAACCCACGCGGACACAGGGAGAACATGGAAACTCCACCCATATGGGGATTCGAACCGGGAATCCCTAGCGCTGAGAGGCGAAAGTGCTAACCACTAAGCCACCGTGCCGCCCTCACTGAGACTATCTACAGCAAAACAAAAGCAAGTCTGCAATCAGTCACAAAAGCTCCTGCCATTCAGGTGAATGAGGCTTCTCCCTCATAGGTGATGCTTGTGGATATACAAGCTATGGTGATTTAAATTACATTTTTTATTTAATTTTTTCTCTCCCTCCTCTTCCCATAGAGTCTACTCAACGTATTTCTCCATGACAGATATGCATTTTTTATTTTATAATTTGTCTGTTGACTGCAAGTAAAAATAGCCGAAACTCTTTTAGGTCCTGAACCTTTCACAGCTCTGAGGTCGAACTCACAGCGCTGTAGTGCTGATTTTAAAACCTCATGTCATAAGAAGTGCATGAAGTTCAGCGCGGCGCTCTAGCTGCTGGGTTCTGCTGCAGTATGTGTGACTTGCAGCTGTATCATGTTAATTTCAGACTCAAAGCCACATGAAGATTCACCTTTTACTTCCTTCGACTTCAATTGGGTTATTTTTTAACATCGCGGCTCTTGTTATGAAAGCTTCATTTGCAAAAACACCAGGTCCCATTATGTTCATTCTATTGATTCGGAGTTAAACATTTATAGTAGCCTTTGCAGCGATAAAATAATTTCGAGCAAAGTGATGCAGCAGTAACCACTTCCACTTTTTCTCACTCTTGTATATTTGGCAGTACATGATTCCCACCACGCTCGGCACTTCTTCGTTGGCTGCTGAGTCAATGCTCATTCAGTATTTCACCAAACCCCTGACATTACGCTGTAATGACTTACATATTATGTTTGTAGTTACTGCCAAGTCCCAATTCAATTTAACTCAATTCAATAAAGTCGTGGGCTTTGGGCCTGGATCACTAGTGAACCCTGGATAAATTGTAGAATTTTAAATTAATTAGTTAGAATTAAAAAGTTTTTATTAAGTTTTTCTTTATATCTTGCTTTTTGCTCCACTTTCACTCCAGACTGTCTCTGTTTGTACATGCAGGTCATGAATGCTGAATTAGCCACACTAGTCTGACCTCACTCTCATTCTGTTCGGTGGTTAACCAAACATTTATCTTCTACATGATGTCCATAAATGCTTAAACGGCATCATCAGCCATGCGTTAATCTCTCCCTGTTAGCAAGCTTTCATCATTATCTGCTACTTATATACTCATGTACAGTACTGATGATCATTAATGGTACGGCAACATGACTGAACATTACAGCCTTGTTTTTTGAACTTCGGTTTACACTGTAATTAACGAGAAGCATGCGTATTGTATGTAATCACCATCATTAAAACAAGTTGAAAGTTGGCTGCATTTTTCATTGCAGCTACATGACGTGTATTATTATTATTTAGCGATTGATTTTGTAATCGCATCACTCTCTGAAATAATGATATTAAACTCATTAAGTACATACTAATTAAAAAGCAAGACCTGTACAGTTTGTTCTTATAATATGCAAATACATACATACTGTGCACAGAATCTGTCATCTTACAAGTGTCCTTTGACTGAAATATCTGTCATGTCATATGGCATTTACAGCCATATACGTACAGTTACAAGCCCCTATTTATTAGGGCACTGAGAAAAAAGTTCATGAGCAAATAAAATGTTACATATTTTACATACTGTATGTTCTGTATGTATGGCGACCATACATTCTGCACTTTGGCTCAACTTGGCTCTCACTGTGTGCAGTGCACCACGGGTTTGCACGCCCGGTTAAGTGTGTTAAGGTTGCTTGCTCCAAAGTGCATACCTTCAGATAAATCTGATAAATCAGTATCCCTGGAGCTTTTAAAATACTGAAAAAAGTATCTGATGCATATGCATAAGGTGAATTTTGTTTTCAGATAGTACGCATGCCTTCCTCTGTTTAAGCCTGCGACTTTGACTTTCTACTGCACACAGGCAATGTCAACAGGTCACCTTGATCTGTAAAACTCTGCCTTATAACTTCATAAACATTTAAGATCTGCAATAATTTATTCTATTTTTCTATGCCATGTATCTTAAACATGTTGCCGGTCTGTTTCCAGCATGAACGCATTCACCCAGTTGAAAGCTTGGTGTCCAGCTCAGAATGCCTTTAAGGATCTTTCATGAACAAATGTCATATATTGAAAAACAGGAAAATATGTCCTCACGCACGTCAACATCTGTATTAATGCTGCTGATTTTTTTTTTTTTTTTAAACCTGATGGCCAGAGATGCATTTATTTATGGCGATGTGACATTTAATATGATAACCCTGTGCTATACAGTTGATCTGTGTGTTGATGTGAATCGACCTTTGGAATCTCATTCTGGTCTCTCATTCCATTGTCCAGTCATGTGCGGCCAACTACTTATTCATTCCCTACATGGTGACACCTCAGAACAAAGTGTACTGCTGTGAGAGCAGCATCATGAAAGGCCTGAGCGAGCTGATGCAGCCCAGTTTCGAGGCTCTGCTCGGACCCATCTGCATGCCTCTCATGGACCGGCTGACCCAGCTTCTGACCGGCACTCAGACCAGCTCATGGTGAGCCCAAAGCAAAGCAGCACACACTACAACATGCACCGTCTCGATCATACAGCTCTATTCATCAGCGGCTTTGTTATTACCCGATTAGATGTTTGATATATTTGCAGGTTATGATTAAGAGCCGTTATTGATTACACCAGGTTACTCATCACAGGGAAAGTACAGAAACGCAGCAGGGGTGGAGGCGTGTGTGTGTGTTTGTATAGTGTGTGAGTTGGTATCAAGACAGCTTTGAGTCACATCTGTGAGGCTTCGGGAACTTACAGTGCCAAAGGGTTCATTTTCACTATTCTCATGTATTTTATAATTTCCTACTAATTAAAATTAAATGCAGCAAGGATGGGGGTGTGTCCAAACTTTTGACTGACACTGTATCGGTGTAAAGGTGCTTATTTTAATACCCTTGTAACTATAGGACTGACTCAAACACCTAAATTAAGCTATTTGGCGGTTTCGCTATAGTCTGTATTACATATAATTAGCATTTTATTGGACTGTGAGTAACAGGGTTGGGTGCTATTTATATCTGAAGCTAAATTCTAAAGCCCAAATTCTAAATTCTAATACCCCAAAATATCTTCCAACCATAAAAATGCAGAGGGTTTTGAGTAGTAATATTGAGTTTGATTTAAAAAAAAAAAAAAAAAAGTAGTAGGATTTTGTTACGTCATAAGTGTAATAAGGAAAACTAACTCTAGTTATTACTGTGCTGTATGTCAAACATACCACAAAGACAAACACATTGCGACATATAGAGCGTGTGTTGGAAGTTCTATAGCACAGACCTATGTCTAACCCCCTCCTTATAGACTTGACAAATGATTCCACATATCTACCACAAACTGATTAGAACTTGCATCGCTGCATTCCATCATGGTTGAAACTGCATGGGATGTAAAAAAAGTCTTGAAAAAAATCGTTCACATGAGTATTAATGGGTGTAATAATGACTGCAGGGTGTGTATATGGGCCAAGTGTGTGCTGTTTTTATTCTGAAGCTGGATGCGTGGAATTCATTCAGTGCGCTGTGATCATCCTCATCATCTCTCTTAATGGATACAGTCATCAGATTAGTAATTGTTATTGTAATGTTCTGAACAGCCAAACTGGAGGAACAGAGTGTGTTGAGTCAACACCTTTTTTTTTTATTGCTGTTAGACTGGTGGGTGTGTAAGAGATCATGCTGTCTGGCATGTTTTTCAGGAGCAAGTTTTGTAAAAGACCCAAGTGCTTTTTGAGACCGTCACGAACAAAGCTGAGCAATTTGAGGAATGCAAATGTAAATTGGTAAAATGAACCGTGATTATGTATGTCCATGTCAGAAATGCTCTGCCCGACCAAATAAAGCCCCCCGCCGCATGCAACTCGGGCAACATTGAGGTCCATCGATGGAGCTGTCCTTCCCTGATGACACGGACTGATTCCAACGTCAGGATTCATCAGGTGCAGATTGTGAGATTGTGGTTCAGGGAGCATGATGCATCCTTCCCACATATGGCGCATCCACCACAGAGTCCAGACCCGAACCTCACTGAGAATCTTTGGGACGGAAGGGGGAAGACTTTGTTCTGTGGTCCACATCTCCAAGGCCTTGAGGGGGAGAATAATGCGATGCTGAACAGAAATAAATGTAGAGACGCTTGTGGAGATGTCAAAGTGGTCAACCAAATATTAGTCAAAGTGTGACCTTTTTTTTTTTTTTTTTGGTCAGGCAGTGTATGTAAACAAATTGCATTCAAATTTATAATCATTCATTTAGAGTTGCTGCTATTTTCATGCTTAATCTCTGTCTGTTAAAGAAAGATTCAAAGGTCAGGCTTTAATGTTGGATGAGGAGGTCTGGCTCATAATTGATTTCCTTTTCAGATGTTCATTTGTAATAATGTCAGGGATCTGTGCGCACCACTGGAGTTTATCTACACCAAATTCAATGAACGCTGCAATTGTGGAACTCGCTACTTGCACAAGGACGGGTCATGTTGAAACAGAGTTATGCAGTTAGTCGGAACTGTGTGTAGTGATGCATTTCTTTGTATGTTGCATTCATAAAGTTCTTACCTTCAACCAGGGGGCAGATCACAAACCCTGTACATTTTTGGATGTGGTAATTGGGGTCTTGACTCATATTGTGGTAGATTTTATGCCTTAATCACTGACTGTGTTCAAGTCCGTTCTGACGGTAAATTAATTTAACATGCTGCATTTTGTGTGTGTGTGTGTGTAGCCAGTATTTTCGGGAGACCATGCTAAACGAGATACGCAAAGCACGGGAACTGTACACGGGGGTGGAGCTTGCCTCGGAACTGGGGCGCATCCAACAGCGGCTGGATAATGTGGAGTGTCTGTCTGCTGACATCGTGATCAATCTTCTCCTGTCTTACAGAGATATACAGGTAAAATATTCTTAAAAAAGTTCTCAAATTCACTTTCCTCCTACTTAATGCAAATGAGATTTTAAAGCTTTTCATGTGGTGTCCATCTCTCATATCCTGATATCCTAATTCTAATATCCTAATAAGATGCTCAGCTGAATAAATGGACAAAAACTGAAACTATAAAGACCATTAAGTACATTAAGAGGGTTTTATTAAATTTAAAAACAGAAAAATATAAATTGAATCCTTACATAATCTGTACATTAGTGTCCTGCACTCTTTACTCTGTCCCCCACCGAGCCTCGGTCTCACAAGTTTCCTAAAGACCAACAACCTTTACAGTTTTTCTTTTCACTTTTGCTTATTGGGGTTCAGGCTCAGAACACTGTAAAGTTGCTTTAAGACAATGTACCATTGTAAAAAGCTCTATAAACATAAATAAACTTCAACTCGATGTTTATTAATCATCAAAATCATAATTATGTCCAACACGTGTTATTAATGTCAGTGAAACTTTAATGGTGCTCGTATGACCTCCTGCATCAAATGATAACTGTATTATGGTTCACATCATCGATCTGTAGTGTAAATACAACTTATTCTTTTACTCTGAGTCTATTGCTTCAGTTCCACACTTGCAGTACCTTCAGTTTAGGAGGTGATTTCGGACGCAGCTACGTTCTCTGATGAAGCTACAGCTTCACTGCTCTGTTTGTTTTATTACCGGTAATCAGATTCTGTTGATGTCTTTCACATCCACTAAATCCTTGACAAATTTGAATCACAGGTTTCGAGCGTCAGTAAGGGATTTAGAAAGAGATTTCTAAAAATAATCAGCCAGATCATCGTGGATATCCTGTGACAGCAGAAACCCTTCAGGATGAGATGAGATTCTGAACTGAAATGAGAAGCGTTTGTAAATGTTTAAAGAGCTCTCTCGCTCTCTCCCGCTCTCTCCCCCCTGCTTTCGTGCTTTCCACCTTGGGCTTTTGTTTTTCGGCAGATGCAAACTAGACCATGTAATACACCCCCTTTCTGAGGTACAGTCGTGTGGAAAAGCCTGCAACCTATTTAAGGCAGATTGAAATGTTTACTTTGCTTTGAGTATAAATGCACCGTGCAGTTCAGTGTGCTCCAGCTGCTTTAATAATTCACGTCGTTCGATATGAAATGACAGCTGGGGCTTTGACAAATAATGTCAGGGCTGTAAGCCCACGTGGGTATTTTGACTGAACAATAATTACGTTGGTGGAAGTCATTTCCTTTTCCCTCGAATGTATCAGCACAGAGATGTTCAGTCTCTTCAGCAAAGAGATTTTAGGTCATAAAATCAGGAGGACTCACCTTTTTTATTATTTAAGAAAGATTTCTGCTATTTAAAGCTAAGGTACACCTGATCATCACACCTGATCATCACACCTGCCTATTGAAAGTCATCATACCCCTTAAAATACTGAGTGTGGATATGTTTGTTCTTTGCGATGCTAATATACAGACAGCTTTGTGTAAAACCAATGGGATGGATGGTACATGCACATGACAAAATGAGTTCTTGGTAGTTTTTGGAATCTGTATTCTTTTTTTTATTTCATTTTTAAGTTTTTAAGCATCACTCTTAGGAAATAGTTACTTTGTAAGAGTAAACAAATGTCAAAAGGGTTCCCACAAAACTGAAGCATAAAAATGTCAACGATCTTCAGACGATGATGAGGAGGCTAATGTAAAAGATTAATGTTCAGCGGAGGTGTCAACATACAATATGCCGGACAATAGGGCAAAGTATGTCTTATGCATACACAATGGGGCATTTGATACTGCCTTCCGGAGAAGTCTGCCTTCACCGTGTCTTTTCGTGAGAAGCGATGTGTGTGTATGGTTTTATGTGTCTCAGAAGATTTTGAAACTGTTGGGTGGTGATGGGGAATAAGTCAATTCCTATTTCATTTAGCTAAGGCAGGGGAAGACATTGCTGTGTTTTACTGGAGGAAAAATGGCGACCCTCCAATTTACACTTTGTTTAGCATCACAGTTTTGATCTTACTGTGTGTCAAAGTTGTAGGAAAAGCATTTACTGTTAGCTATAAAGAAAGAGCTGGTTCTATACAGCTGAATCTCTTAATTTTCCCCAAGAGCCCTTTCAATTCTTAATTAGATATTACTATTATAGTATTATATTACTATATATATATATATATATATATATATATATATATATATATATATATATATATATATATATATATATATATATATATACACACACACACACACACATCAAATTTAAATATGTCTTTATTTGGGCCAGATCTGTCCCTGGTACCCCAAAATCATTACTTTAAAAAAAATTTTTTTTTTTAAAGGGTTCCATTAAAGTCTTTTTTTTGTTGTTTGTAGGATTACGAATCCATTGTGAAGCTGGTTGAAAATCTGGAAAAGCTTCCTACGTTTGACCTTGTGGCCAATCCCCATGTAAAATTCCACTATGCCTTCGCTCTGAACAGGTAAGGTGTATTTATAATTCAGAAGCGTATGTTTTAGTGTGTGTGATGTGTGTATTCCAGAAGGCTAAAGCTGGATTTAATATGAAGTGGAATTCAGATTTAGTTATTTATTATTTAGCAACATTAATTGTTTTAAGCATCAGCGCTAGAGATGGCAGCGGGCTACGAGAGCGACGTGCGTGACGTGAGTCGAGCGTTAATTGTGCTTGTTTGCTAATCGAGAAGGACGCATACGGGGAATTTAATCTCTCCGGGGGAAACACTATTCTCTGGTAATTGTCAGTCTGTGGACAGCTCGTCAAGTCGCAGCTCGGAGGCAGCTATCTTTTAAAATCTGTGTGTCTCACGAAGGGGCGGCAGGAACTTACAGGGATTAGGAATAATGGATTTTTAAGTTAAATCTTGATGGTTATTAATTGGTGATGTACATTTGCATTTGGTCGTTTAGCAGACGCTTTTATCCAAAGCGAATTACAAGGTGAGCACAGGGTTAATTACAACATCCCTGGAGCAATGAGGGTTAAGGGTCTTGCTCAAGGACCCACAGTGGTAACTGCAGTAGACCTGGGATTTGAACCGCCAACCTTCAAATTGATAGCCCAATGCCCTAACCACTGAGCTACCACTCCCTGAGATTTAGGTAAAATTCATGTTTTAGGTAAAATTATGTGGACATTTGTTGGAGCTCTGTGATTGAGATTGGAAGGAATGAAGATGGAGAAGATTAGGAATAGGTTTATTAGCAGGACTGTAATTTTGGGATGTTTTGTAGACCAGGTTAGGAAGGCGAGAGTGAGGGGTTTTGGACGTGTGAGCAGGAGGGATGCGGTTTATTTTGGCAGGAGGATGCTGAGGATGTACCTGCCAAATGGGAGGTTTCTGGATGTGGTGAGGGAGAACCTGCAGATGGTTGGAGTGACCGCACAGGGTGAAATGGAGGTGGCTGGATCGAATCCCGCCGCTTCCACCTGCATCGTGTTCTGTTGACAGAATGTCAGCTAATCACTCATTCTGATTGCTTTCACGTGTTCTCTGGCGGTTTTGTTTCCCGCGTCGTTTGATGTGAACTCTTTGTCTCCACGTCTTCCGGCTACTCCGTGTTTTCAGCCGGGCTTTTTAGCCTTTGTCTCTGTTTTTGTTTTGTCTATGCAATATTCTGAAAGACAGTGGTGCTATTTGATCAGCAGGTTTAGAATAACACAGTTGAACCCACATTGCATTCTTTTCACTCTTGTTGCCTCAACCCTGACCTCAAGCTGTGTGAAAGTTAGTCCAGGAAATGGATCGTAATAGAACTTCCAGCTTTCACATGGAGCTTTCAGTAAAGGTTGCATTGCAGGCCCTTTGACTTCTTCACACAGGTTTGCTGAAGATGACGACGGTTATTTATGATCATGGCTCTGTGAGAGGAAGTGTGTGTCATCACAGTGCTGTTCGTTTGTTGGAAGTCCCACCTGACCTGATGATTGTCATTCACAAGGGGAACTTTTTGCTTAATTTCAACATATTAAAACTTATGCAATTCCTCATCGAGCCTGTTTTATGTTGAATTGTTTGTTTTTTTCTTCTAAAATTAGCTCCTTCTGTCTGCAAACTGCAAGAGACTTCTCATGCAGTTGCACACAGTCTTGTTTGCATCCAGACTCGTTAAATCACAGCCTTACAGAGAAGAGCTTTTAAAGGTTTGTTGCAGATTGCAATAAGCGAAGACTGGAGCGAGCGAGATTGAATCTTAGAAAAGCTTCATTAGCTTTTTTGTGGTTTGCTGCACACAATACACACTTTCACAGGCTACAGTTTACAGGATGTCTCTCTCTCTCTCTCTCTCTCTCTCTCTCTCTCTCTTCTATTGAGTGTCCACCTCTCTCCTCCTATTGCACAGACTGACAGATCCATTACCTCACCTGTTTTCCCATCTCCACCTCTCACTTATACATTGGCGCTCAACTGCGCCTCCAGCACCTAATAAACTACTACACATCAACTTGTGTGCTCTTGCAGCTGATTACAAATTATTTGGAATAATGCAACATTTAACAAATATTTAAAAATGCACTGAAAGCTGGCAGACTTAAATCATAAACACACCCATATCTGCCCCATATTGTATTCATGGTTAACTATTTGTGGAACAAAACTGAAAGGAAATATCATAATTCTCAAATTTTTGTCATTTCAGGCGGAACCAGCCTGGAGACCGGCAGCGTGCTCTGGATATAATGCTCCCGCTGGTGGAGTCTGACGAGCAGGTGGCCTCCGACATTTACTGCTTGGTGGGACGCATCTACAAGGACATATTTCTGGACTCGCACTTCACCGACGCCGAGAGCTGTGACAGCAGCATGAAGTGGTAAACAGTTACTAATATAAATGTTGTGTAATATGCCATATAAGCCAAGATCATATAGTTTGCCTTAAATAGTTTCTATGTAATGGACCCGAGGGTTAAGTAACTTTAAAGGTGCATTGTGTGTGATTTAGTGACATCTAGAGGTGTGGTAGGTCATTGCAACCACCTCTTCGAACAATATAGTGACAACCTTGACCCATCGCTTTTATAAATTACAGCCACCAATAAATAGTAATAACATGGCAGCTTCCAGGTCGGCTTACTATTTATATATACAATACCAGTCAGATGTTTGGACACACAATCAGTTCCACTTACTGTAAAGATGGACTTTGTAGTTCTATTTCTTTGTGTTCTACAGTACATACTGTGTACTCTGTTCTCTACTGTTCAGGACCAAAATAGTGCCACCACAGAGCAGGTATTATTTGGTGGGTGTATTATTCCTATCCCAGCAGTGTCACTGAGGAGTTTAAATGAAACTCCAGCAGCACTGCTGCACTAAATCCCCCTCACCACATCAGTGTCACTGCAGAACTGACAATAAACAATCCACCACCCAAATGATACATGTTCTGTAATAACCAATGGGGGACTAACAACAACAAACAACACAAATTATAGTCTTCAAAAGTAAAAGTACAAAACTCCATTTTTATGGTAAGTTTTTATAAACTTTCTTTTTTTTTGCTGCAGGTTCAGAAGGGGTTTCGAATCAGAGCCCACGCTGCACTCCGGAATAAACTACGCTGTCCTACTTTTGGCCGCTGGTCACCAGTTTGACTCGTCCTTTGAGCTGCGTAAAGTGGGTGGGTATCACTGATAAAACACACACACACTGACACACACTCTGTGTACACCATGTTCAGTGAGAGTTCAATTCCCGGTAATGGTGACTGTAAAGTAAAATAAATAAATAAAGTCTGTTTAGGTTTACATTTATAGATTATATAATCTGAAATGAACAAAAACAGCTTTTAATAGTCAATCAGTCAGACACTAGGGATTGGTTGATGGCTTGCGGTGTTGTATTTTAAGTTCTGTTGACACAGGGAGTGTGTAGAGGCGTTTGTGGAGCTAGCGATCGGCCGGCTCAGTGACTCATATCAAACAGTGTGTTGGAGGTTTGCTTGGCCTCCAAAGGCAAATACACACGCAAAAAACCACACAGCAAAACCGAAGGTGGTGTTGACATGTACACTTAAATATCGGGGGACATTTGAGGGTTTTTCTGTGTGTGAGTTTATATCTGAATGTGTGTGTGTTTAAAATGCTGTGTCTGTAATTGTGTACATGTGCCTACGTTTGTGTGTATGTGTGTAGGTGTAAAGTTAAGCAGTCTCTTGGGAAAGAAGGGCAGTCTGGATAAGTTGCAGAGCTACTGGGATGTGGGCTTCTTTCTGGGTGCCAGCGTCTTGGCCTGCGACAACACCCGCGTTATACACGCGTCTGAGAAGCTGTTCAAACTCAAAGCTCCGATATGGTCTGTGTACTTTACCAACAAAATATGCAGTACAGCATTAACAAAGGTGATGGGTAATTAGATCATGTTGTTGCCTGTGTGTGTTTCAGGTATTTGTCCTCATTGGTCGAGACTATTTTAATTTATAAGCACTTTAGGAAGCCGTCCCCCGAACCGCCAGGACCCAAACAGGAATTGGTAGACTTCTGGATGGACTTCCTGGGGGAGGCGATTAAAAAGGATGTTTCATCTGTCCGCTTCCCTGTATGAACACACACACACACACACACACACACACACACACACACACACACACACACACACACACATAAATATGCTTAATAAATTAATATGTACAATTGGCAGTGTAAACACAAACTGGTGTAAAGACATATAGACTATATTGTCATTCACATTTATACCATGCAGTGCGCATAAAAACCAGATAATGTCGATATAGGTGCAACATCGTGTAAACACACACACACACACACACACACACACACATATATATATATATATATATATATATATATATATATATATATATATATATATATATATATATATATAGGCGGCACGGTGGCTTAGTGGTTAGCACGTTCGCCTCTCAGCGCTAGGGATTCCCGGTTCGAATCTCCATCTGGGTGGAGTTTCCATGTTCTCCCCGTGTCTGCGTGGGTTTCCTCCGGGTTCTCCGGTTTCCTCCCACAGTCCAAAAACATGGATCAAGTTAATTGAATTCTCAAAATTGCCCTATAGAGTGTGTCTGTGTAAGTGAGTGTCTGCCCAGCGATGGATTGGCGCCCTGTCCTGGGTCTATCTGCCCAGCGCCCGAGACATTCTCCCCTGGATGGGCATGGGGAACCCCACCGCGACCCTAATAGAGGATAAGCGGGAGATAATGAATGAATGAATATATATATATATATATATATATATATATATATATATATATATATGTGTGTGTATGTGTGTATGTGTATATATGTACAACAGCAATGTTTTACTGACAACTAAGATCACCAGCACATAACTTTAAAGCAACATATACTATTTGAACACCAACATATAGATATGAACACCTGTGTTACAGGCTTGTTCAGTTTTTTTTTTTTTTTTTTTTTTTGTCATGTCTGAACAAAAGTCTTAATAAAGACCAAAAATTTTTAATAAACCAAATTTCACAAAAATTTGAGAAACATTTTAAGACTGCACAGCAATTTTATTTCAAAGTTACACTCTTATGTATAACGAGAGTTTTCAGTCATGTGAGTTTCTGAAAGAAGACATTCAGTACTTTGGCAAAACATATTAATAGTTGTGTGAAATACAACAACAATATGGAATCTGTGGTTCCGTGTGGACAGGTTTTAATCCTGGAGCCAACTAAAGTGTACCAGCCATCCTATTTGTCGATCAACAATGATGTAGAAGAGAACACACTTTCCATTTGGCATGTGGCGCCTGATGACAAGGTGAGTTTTACTCATTACTCAGAAATAATGCATTTAATTTTCTGCATTCTTGAATGACGCTGCTTTTCTCTCTAAGCTGGCTATATTATTAAAGATAATAAGAATTAGTTCACGTTTGGGTTAATTTTTTTATCTGTGGCGTTAAATACAGGGTGTCTGAAAAGTGACTGTTCAACGAAAAAGATTTGAATAAAGATTTAATAAGAATTTAATTTAGGATATGACCGTTTCTCTAACAGTGAGTACAGTATAGTTATATGTTTATATTATTAAGGTTAATTAAGTACATACTGAATAAGCCTGGACTTTCACACATTCTACACACAAAAATGCATTCGTCTTTATAAAATAATCCTGCTACACTTCACACCCATGCTGTAAGAATACACATCACATGATACCACACACTACATTTATGATGCGCAGTCTGTTTGCATAGTTCTGCTGATAGTAATAGAGTTTTGTTTGTGCGTATGTGCATGGGTGGTGGAAATATGCACTCCATGACCTTCAGTCTCACCACTTACACTTCTTGTTGCTGACTCATTAGGTGTGGACACTGCTGGGGTTCCTGGCATCTCACATTTGGTCTCCGTTTGTTCTCTCACTCTGTGTTTTTTTTTTTTTTCTTTTGTGGGAGAACAATATTAATTATTTAATATTTTCGATTGGAAATGGAAGTTCAAATGATGCAGTAACACGATGCAGACAGATTATTGACATCATTAATCTGCTAAATACAAAGCAGCAAGTTAACAAGTCTATTGTCTCTCTTTCTTTCAGAGTAAAGGGATCCACGAGTGGAATTTTAGTGCCGCCTCGGTGCGGGGCGTGAGGTAGGTCTTAAGTCCGATCGATGAAATAATAAAACGAGAAATCCTCTCATCATTTGCAAAGAGCTCACCAACCATGTGGGATGAGCGCCCACACTGTTTCCTATTACAAAAACAGCCGAATTACAACCACATTCTTTGTTAGTACGTTCATTGTTTAGCAGACGTACTGGATATTCTGGGAAAAAAAAAAGTTGTTAATATTTGCACTTATTAATTTCTATTGAATTTCCTGCATAGCACAGCGTTCTCCAGGAAACATGACTCATATGCGAAGCTGTCTTGATGTTATTGTTACCGTGACGAACTGAAAGGAGCTTCTGACTGTGGTGCACATGT
The DNA here is from genome assembly GCA_019802435.1 of Corydoras maculifer. Taxonomy (NCBI): domain Eukaryota; kingdom Metazoa; phylum Chordata; class Actinopteri; order Siluriformes; family Callichthyidae; genus Corydoras; species Corydoras maculifer. The sequence goes on from JAFMOD010000205.1 coordinate 1,741,662, forward strand.
GTTGTAGTCTGGTCAGAAAATCCTGCTAATATTAAACTCAATTTCTGTGGCCAAAAGTTTGTAGGCTCCACCCTCTTTCTTAGGGTTGGGCCTTTTTAAAAAAAAAAAAAAGGAATATAGTAGGGCTGGGGCAACGCATCAACTACGTCAATGTAATCAATTACCAAAATAAAGTCGGTTTGCATACGTGCAGTTTTTCTCCACCAAGAACTGAATCGTTAGCTCTTTTTGTCTTATAAAATACCTAATATTTAATATTGAAGGTTTGTAGAACTCTGGTGGCCTGTATTTCCATCCTTTTGGAACACCTATGGGGTGGATTGTATTGTGTTTGTAACATTCATTCATTCATTCATTCATTATCTTCCGCTTATCCTCTATTAGGGTCGCGGTGGGGTTCCCCATGCCCATCCAGGGGGGGGGGGGGGGGGGGGGGGGGGGGGGGGGGGGGGGGGGGGGGGGGGGGGGGGGGGGGGGGGGGGGGGGGGGGGGGGGGGGGGGGGGGGGGGGGGGGGGGCGCCAATCCATCGCTGGGCACACACTCACTCACACATACACACTCTAAATTGGGCAATTTTGAGAATTCAATTAACTTGATCCATGTTTTTGGACTGTGGGAGGAAACCGGAGAACCCGGAGGAAACCCACGCAGACACGGGGAGAACATGGAAACTCCACCCAGATGGGGATTCGAACCGGGAATCCCTAGCGCTGAGAGGCGAATGTGCTAACCACTAAGCCACCGTGCCGCTGTTTGTAACATATTTTGGAAAATACATTGGGAAATAAGAAGGCTTTGTTTTTGGGATGAAGAGTCCAAGCAGCTTTTACATAGAAGATGTATCACCATGAAACTGAAGCATTGCATGGTGTAATATTCATCCTAAGAGCTGAGTAATAATAACACTTCCATATGATGATGTGAATAAGTCTGTGTAAAGTATTTGTTCCTTCTATTTGATAAACGTCTTTGTATTGGTCCTGAAAATGATTCTTTGTACTCTGATTGTGGAGCATCACACAATCTGACCCATGATTGGTCAGCGTAAAGCTTAGGTTGCTAGGGAACATAAACTGAAGAGGTTTGGAGTGCAGAACAAGGCAGATATTCAAGTACACACACACACACACACACACACACTTGCACTTACACGTGTATGCACAAACACACACAATCCCACATTGTCTCCCACTCTTGTCATCTCACAAAATGAACAGTTGTTCAACTCTGACTACAATACTCAGCACTAGTCCCAGTGCTAACACACATACACACACACATTTAAAGTTATGTCAAATAGTAGACTTTTTCTGTACTGTATTTATTCTTGGTTTTGGTGTAGTTTACCTTAATTGTGTTTAATGGGTTTATAACCCTGCTGTGTCGAGTCAGCCAAGTACTCACCCAACCATGCTTTCATCCTCCCTACCTCCATACCTCCATAAAGTTTGCTTTATACAAAATAGGCAATTAGACTGAATGAAAGACCTGAATTAATTAATTAGGAGGTTTGTCCCAATACTTTTTTTTTATTCAGTGTATAATTGGTCCCAGTTTCTGCACCGTGCAAACATACCAAAAGGCATACATGCTTGAGTGTTCTGTTGATGGTCTCTGTCTGTGTGTTGCAGCATTTCCAAATTCGACGAGCGCAGCTCCTTTCTTTATGTCGTCAACAACTCGGAGGATTTTCAAATCTACTTCTGTACGGAGATGCACTGCAAAAGGTTAGTGTGCACATGTATGTAGCAGTCTGTATGCATGTGTTTGAATCAGTAAAGAAATTTAGCATGTTCTTCTCATGTCTGTATGTATATTGGAGATGCTAAATTGTCCCAGGGTGTGAATGTGTTTGTCCCTCATTAGGATAAGCAGCTATAATTCATGTTAAATCAGCAGTAAGAATGATATCTGCACATATTGCATCAGATACTTTTTAACTTTTTAAGAATAGAGGTTCTGTAAACGCATGTTAAACTCGTTCGGTGTTTGTTCTGCATCCTGCAGATTTTGTGAACTGGTGAACACTTTGACGGAGGATGCATGGAAGGTTCAGGACGAGGTCGAGTGTGACTCAGACACCCTAGAGGTACGCACACATGTTTATTCTCGCATCACACTGCAAGGAATACATTTGAACTGTGAACGGCGGACAACTACTGACATAACGTCTGGAAAAAATCGACAACTTTGCATTTTAGTTATTCAGTCTCATGTTTATTACGATTCTGTTTATCGTGCACTGTTGAGGAAATCTGTCTTTACAAGTAGATTAAATTCATACATAGAAAACCACAACAAAACATTAAAATCCTGAGATGGACCCCTTTATTCAGAACACAACTGGGATATTGGTTACCCCACATTTACTTTGTGCAGATTTGTGCAGTACACTTTTATGGAAATATTGGTGACATTCACCTTTTAGACAACTGATGCTGTAACTGATGCTCTACTTGAGCAGTTTATATTTTTATTTATGGTTCCTGTCTCTTTAAGGACATTAAGAATGTTCGTTTCTAAAGTTCCAAGGCTTCAAAGGTTCCAGAGTTAGAATTAAGGGTTACAAGCATGAAGCCATACGCTCTCTTTAATATTTAATGCAGCCAATGAGTTCTTACGGTTGGGTGTAAGGTTATGTACAAAGTTAAGGTACAAGCTCAAGAATAAAGCTAATCAGTTTTGGCAAGAAGATTTGTCCCATCATCTTTAAATCAGCGAGAGCTACAGACGCATAAGCTAGTGGTTGAAATAAACTTATGCAGACAACAGGAGAACATGCAAACAACACAGTGTATAATGTATGTGTGTGTGTGTAAAAAATATATGAATCTGTTAGCTGTTACAGTGGTTTGGTTGTTTCCTCAAATGTCATGTTTGTGTGTTTGCAGTATGATTATGAGTTTGATGAACACGGTGAGAGGGTGATCCTGGGAAAAGGAACCTTTGGCGTGGTCTACGCGGGACGTGACCTCAGTAACCAGGTTCGCCTGGCTATAAAAGAGATCCCTGAGCGGGACAGCAGGTATGTACTAAATTTGCTTAAATGTGCCTCCATTTCAGACACTGAGCTCAATTAAGCTAAGTACCCATGGAGCACAGTGGGATCTCCTAAAGCTGCACAGTAAAAGCAATTAGAAGACTGTAAATGGAAGCCATAAAGTGGCTCGTTAGAATGTGCGCAATTACAGGATGATGGCTCTCCTGGGTCCGCTGTTGTTTCCTCTGAAATGAACGTCGACGAATGCAACCGTTTGTTTATGAGACGCTTACATAATGAAACTAAAAGATTTCTTATTAAGATTGTTACAGAAGGAAGTAGTTCCTGTTAGAGGTAACTGTGTGTGTGTGTGTGTGTGTGTGTGTGTACAGGTACTCCCAGCCACTGCATGAGGAGATTGCCCTACACAAGCACCTCAAACACAAGAACATAGTGCAATACTTGGGTTCCGTCAGCGAGGATGGCTTCATTAAGATCTTTATGGAGCAGGTTCCCGGAGGTGAGCCCTGAGCTTTTTACATGGAGTCTGCTGAAAACAACCCGAATCGTTACAGCAGCTGACAGAAGTCACTTTGTGGTTTCGTGTGTGCGCGTGAAAATATTTTACAGGCAGTCTGTCGGCCCTGCTGCGATCCAAATGGGGCCCGCTGAAGAACAACGAGCCGACCATCGGCTTCTACACCAAACAGATCCTGGAGGGACTGAAGTACTTGCATGATAATCAGATTGCTCATCGTGATATTAAGGTAGGAACGGGGTGTTTTATTTATTCATTCATTCATTATCTCCCGCTTATCCTCTATTAGGGTCGCGGTGGGGTTCCCCATGCCCATCCAGGGGAGAACGTCTCGGGCGCTGGGCAGATAGACCCAGGACAGGGCGCCAATCCATCACTGGGCACACACTCACACACACAGACACAGACACACTCTATAGGGGGCAATTTTTTTTTTGAGAATTCAATTAACTTGATCCATGTTTTTGGACTGTGGGAGGAAACCGGAGAACCCGGAGGAAACCCACGCAGACACGGGGAAAACATGGAAACTCCACCCAGATGGGGATTCGAACCGGGAATCCCTAGCGCTGAGAGGCGAACGTGCTAACCACTAAGCCACCGTGCCGCCGTGTTTTATTTATTTATTTTTATTTTTGGGGTGTTTGAGGGTTGGCCCATGATGAATCTTATAACATGACATAATTTAAAATGCCCTCTGCAAGTATGTACCCCTTGGTGAGAGCCACTGTGGTTTAAATTTTTTAACTTTGACTCATTACGGATGCTGAAACTAGTTAGTTAAGTTGGTTATAATCCTGGCTCTGTCTTTATGTATGTCATTAAGCACTTATGCACGCCTCATTACTTTCTGCAGTCTGAATGTATGACTGCTTTTATAAACGTTAATCTGTTTTTAGTTTCCATGTGGTCACTAAAAATCTGTTAAAGGCAACAAGTAATGTGTTATTGAAACTATACATGGAACTGGAACTGTTTTTGAGGAACTGATGACATGATGGTCTGCCAAGTGTTTGTTAGGAATTCCTTGTGGCCGGTTTTATACAGTGTTCTTGATGTGTGTACCGTGTCCTACAGTCACCCACCATCAAAAAGCAACTGCCTATTGTGTCTCTTATTCTTTTCACAACCATTTCATTCATGGTCTACCGATTATCTCTTTAGGCGTTCTATCCATTGAAGCTTTCTTAAGAACTTTTATGTTTGCATTCCATTGTTAGTGGAAACGCTGATGTGATGTTAGTTAAAGGATCACATCCACTTTGGTGGTCTTGTAACTGTTCAAGTTTCTTTCTACATTGCTCAGTGGGGGTGGGGGGTTGGGAGTCTATTATAAGTTTGCTGATGACTTCTGCTTAATGCTTAGTGTGGCGTTTTTAATATTTCTTTTCGGTTAGTTAAATAATGTTTCTTTGTTCAAAAATAACTCCTCAAGAAGCAACCAATTACATGTTAATTACATCGTTCGTCCGACTCGTCATCACAAACCAAAAAAGATAATGATGTAATAAATTTGATTAAAATTAACATAAAACCACTCACGTTGTTAATGTGTTAATATAACCAAAGACCAAATGTCTGTAATATTTAGTGGTGCATTTGCTGTTTTGTCACTCATTTGTTCTATTAAATATGATAAATGTAACCCTGATCTCACCACCGAAATGTCTTTTCTCACAGGGAGACAATGTCCTCATAAACACTTACAGTGGAGTCCTGAAGATCTCCGATTTTGGCACATCCAAGCGTCTGGCTGGCATTAACCCCTGCACTGAGACATTTACCGGTACTGAAAGCATTTACTTCACATATAGCCTATACTATGAGATAAACTATTGAGACACATCTGTTAACCACAATTTTCGGGGCGGCATAGAATGGGCTGGCATAAATGCTCCTGTGGGTGTCCCAATACTTTTGTTGGTATTGTGTGTTTTATTATTTGAATTTTTTTGTATAGTTTTTGAGGTTTTGACATCTTTTGTAATATTTATACTGCTAAGTAAAAGATCTAAAGATGACTTTATGCTTTGCGTATGTGTTTTTTGTGACTTTTTACGGAGGACCACTGAGTGTTCCCTGGATTCTGGGAAAATTGCATGAGAGCGGTACCATTAGCGGTACATTCTTTTGGTACCATTACATGCAACTAAATATAAAAGAACATTTTGATCTTATTATAAAGGCTCTGCACCCATTGACTGATTTACTCTTATCAAATGCCAGCCCTCAAAGCCCTCTCCATCCCAAAAAGAATCTCTGGAGACTGATCCCCTGAGGTTGTATGTATCCCCTGCCTTTATTTTCCCAAAGACTTCAAATAGTCTTTTTTTTGCAGTTTGTATTATCAGACAATTTAAAACTATAAAAAAACCTAAAAGTTTTAAATCAGTGCTTACTGTGGATGTATTACATTATTCCACACTACTGCATGGCAACAAGGCAACAGCACATTGTGAGATTCACAGAGCTGTGTCTCAAATCACATGCTGCTGTGTTTGACAAAAATAATCTTACATCCGTTAGTGTAATCATTTGAGTCAGTATTTATTATTGCACTGCGAGTTTTTGGATGTAATATTCATGTGGTCTGGGTGAGGTGCACTACATCTATGGGAAATCCTTTGAATACAAAGCACTGAAGCTCAAAAGCATAAAGTTATTTTGTTTTTTTCCTTCCACAGGAACGTTGCAGTACATGGCTCCTGAGATCATAGACAAGGGCCCCCGGGGGTACGGGAAGCCTGCGGACATCTGGTCTTTAGGCTGTACCATAATTGAGATGGCCACCGGGAAGCCTCCGTTTTACGAGCTGGGAGAACCACAAGCAGCGATGTTTAAGGTCAGGTGGTTGTTTAAACTTAGACGTCCAAGTGCAGAGTCTGCAGTGCTTCACTGATCTGAAAGCAAAAGTTATAAGGAATGTCTAAGTCTTTCCGTCTTGAGGAATGCTCCGGCGTCGATGGAGTTCCTCAGAAGCGAAAACCAAAACATGGCATGAATCTAACTTTCCAAGTCTATCAGACAGCTCGGTATCTGACATCGAATAAACACTCCCATGCTACGGTCTGTCGGTCTGTCCGGTTCACAAGGCTCAGCCGCTCAGGTGTTCTGTTGATTCGTGTGTCTTTATCAGACTGAGCTCTAAATTCCATGAAGTTTGAGTCGTCAGGTTATCGGAACTCCATATCTCACTAATCCTGCAGCCTGCAGTGTCAGGACAGCATGGCTCTGTGAGGACAGTTTATCAATCTCTCACACTGATATTCCACTGACTGACTTTGTGTGTGTGTAGGTGGGAATGTTTAAGATCCATCCAGAAATTCCTGACTCCATGTCATCTGAGGCGAAGGCGTTCATCCTGCGCTGTTTTGAACCCGATCCAGACGCACGTGCCACGGCTAACGACCTGCTCACGCACGAGTTCCTCACCGTTACGTCCCGCAAGAAAAAAGCCAAAGGAAACAACTTCACAGGTGCCTTTTTTTTATGTGTTTCAATGTTATTTTTCAGTATGATATCTGCTTAAAGATTCATATTAAAACATTTCAGCTTAACATCTGAATCTGAGTTTTTTGGGGGGGGGGGGGGTTCCCCATGCCCATCTAGGGGAGAATTTTTCGGGCGCTGGGCAGATACACCCAGGACAGGGCGCCAATCTATCGCTGGGCACACACTCAATCACACACACACACTCTATATGGGGCAATTTGGAGAACTCAATTGACTTGATCCATGTTTTTAGACTGTGGGAGGAAACCGAGAACCAGGAGGAAACCCACGCGGACCCTAGTGCTGAGAGGCGAACGTGCTAACCACTAAGCCACCGTGCCGGCCGAAATCTATTTCTATTGTTATTTAAAAAAAAAAAAAAAAAATATATATATATATATATATATATATATATAATTGACTTGTTTGTTCTGCAACCCACAGTTTCAACAATAAAACAAGTTAATGTGTTTTTTTTATAAACATGGCTGTTTTCTAATTCATTTATGTCTTCTTTTTTATAGCCTTGACTCCAGGAAATGGTGAGTCTGCTTATCTTTAACCATCTTGCAGTATGTAAGTTAACGATGTCTCTGTGGCGGTCAGAACGAATACTGCATGGTTCCTGAACCCGTCTGTATAGTGAGACGGTGCTTTTATTAAAATATCTTTTGTGCTGCTTGGTCACAGAAGGTAAATCCTCTTGTGTCTGTCAGGAACAACATCCCAATTAAATCTTTTGTACCTTTTAGAATCAGGAGCCAGGTGATGGAGGTTATGCTTCCTGTTACTGTCAGGCCTATGTCAGTATGGGGGGGATTGTAATTTAAAGGGAATCTTAATAACAGGAGGCATATAATCTATACATGAACAATTGACATGTCATGATATGGGGCGTGGCCTCCATTCTTTGGTAGTAACAATATGAAGACATTGCCTTTGTGCCTGTCCGCCCGCTGAGGTGAAAGAGACCAGACCACCACCTCAAAGTGTCTGCATCATTTTAATATTAAACTGTATTATATATTAATCTAATGTTTTTAAATCAAAAGATCCCTCTTCCTTTTCTTCGTCTCCATATTATGCTTTTGTTGTTCCTGGCAGAATACGTGCGCAGTATTTCTCTTCCTGTCCCCGTGGTGGTTGAGGACACTAGCAGCAGCAGTGAATATGGCTCCGTCTCTCCAGACAATGAGCTGAGCGCCAATCCCTTCATTTTTAAACCCACTGGCAAGTGTTTAAGTGAGAAAGAGGTCAAAGGGCCTCGCTCACTCTTCCTCAGGTAAGCTAGAACAGTTTTAATTGGGGGGGGGGGTGTGAAAATGAGGGAAAGGGAATGGACATGAATTAATTCTCTGGTTCCTTGCAGCATTCCAGTGGAGCAGTTTGAAGATCACAGCGCTCCGCCGTCTCCAGAGGAGAAGGACCCGGGCGTCTTCATGCTGAGGAAGGACAGTGAGCGCCGGGCGACGCTGCACCATATCCTCACTGAGGACAGGGATAAGATCGTAAACAACCTGCAGGAGGGGCTCACACAGGTTAGCATTACAAACAATTACAGAATGTTTGGACAGACAGCTTGTGAAAGGACTTTGTGTCCAAGACACTGATATTTTTTATTTGTGTAATTTATTAGTAACACTCCATGTTCCAGTTACTGTGTGCACAATGCATTTGTCTCAAATCAATTTTCAAAATTAATAAACCTTGTCATTCTGTTACCTCCCTGTAGGGGGCAGAGGAGACCAAGCTGAAGCACGAGCACATCTCCACCCTGGTTGCCAGTCTGGGCGAGTTTGTGCTAATGGCCGATAGGAAGATCATCTCCAGCACACTGTCGCAGCTCAAACTGGAGCTTGATTTCGACAGCACGGCGATAAGTCAGCTGCAGGTGACGCTGTTTGGCTTCCAGGATGCCGTAAGTAACAGATCCCTGTTGGTTTCAGGCTTTAATTAGCCTGTGTAATTAGTCAAACTGACATGAAGTCATGAAGGTCATTAGAGACCCGTTTGAAACGTTTGCAGGTGAACAAGGTGCTGCGGAATCACAACATCAAACCTCACTGGATGTTTGCTCTTGATAACATCATCCGCAAAGCTGTGCAGACGGCAATTACCATCCTGGTACCAGGTACTTACACCTGATCTGAATTACGAATTTTAACTACTATAACGATAATATTTACATTTTACATTCATTATTAACTCTAAATCTGTCAAAATAGAAAAGTAGTTACATAAAATGTTGGTCAAAAGTTTGGACATGCCCCCATATTGCTCCATTATCTGTCTTCTACATTTACCAAATAGATGGACTTTGTAGTTTTACATTTCCAGACTGTAGAATTTAAGGTCTATGTTTATTTTTATTAGACTTGAAGAGGAACTGACTTGAAAGTGAAACTTCAGCACACTGGGTTTTATGTTGTATTGTTTATAATGTTCTCCATCTCAAGTTTTGGATGTCTGTGTTCGCTCAGAGCTCAGGCCGCACTTCAGCTTAATGTCTGAGAGCGACCCGGCCGATCAGGAGGACGAAGATGATGCCATTCCTCATGGAAGCCCGCCCCACAAAAACCGCGACCCAACCATCGCAAACCACGATGACACTGTGGCAACATCTGGAGTGAGCACGCTCAGTTCTACGGTGTCTGAATCGCACACTGCGCAACGCTCCATCTCCATGGAACTTAGTCGAATGAAGCTGGAAACCAATAGGTGGGATTACATTCCCTGTTTTATTATAATTGCACTGTATAGACAGAAGTATAAAGACACCCACACCACTTTTATGACATCCCATTTTAAGTGGGTTCCTGTTTTTGTAGTTATAACAGCTGGCACTCTCAACGGAAGACTTTCTACAAAAATTGTCCCATTCATTCAGAAGTGCATCTAAAACATGTTCTATAGAGTTTAAGTCAGAACAACACTCTGTCTTAATGGATATTTCTTTGTAAACTGCAGCTCAGTCATGCTGCACCTGAAAAGAACCTTCCCCAAACTGTTATATGCATATAAATTCACACTGCAGTACCGTGGGTCTGAATGAAACACCTGAACTCTGTGATCAGATAGTGTGTCTTATAGTCCATATAATTAAATAAAAAATACAAAAGAAGTAAAAAAAATTTCTTCAAGAGTAAAAATTTTTTTTTTTAAAACAGTAATATGACTATAATAGTATTTTAAAGCAGCAATACAGCAAATAAAGTTATTTAAGTCTGTCGTGATTTGATCTAATTAAATTAAAATAAAGATTATTAAATTTATCATAAAAATCAATCAATAATCGTAATATATCGTATTTTTGCTTTAATCCTTAACTCAACATTGTCTTTCACTTAACAAGAATTTAAAACTAAAAAACCCAATGTGTTGGCGCCATCTGGTGGCTCATTAAATAGTGTGCGTTTGTTTTAGGTTGTTGGAGAAACTTATTGAAAGGGAGAGAGAATATCAGTGTATCTTAAATCAGGTCCTCGAAGAGAAGGAGAAGGAGATTAAACTACTGAAGATTCGTTCTGAACCCCTCGGTCAGTCCACTCACACACACACACACACACACTTATGTATTAATATGTTTGTGATTTAAATTTTTTTGACTATTGTGTCATTCTCTGTAGATGTTGACATGCCCTCATTAAGTACACAGAATTCAGCAGGAGGCGAAGGCGACCCTGAAATGCTGAAGTGGCTTCGGTTGCACGGTGCTGATGCTGACTCTATAGACAGGGTAACACATTTCACTATCATAATACCCTGAGTGCAGTTTGCTGATTCATACACTAAGATCAGCAAATCTTTCCAAAAATGGATAATATTGAGATACAGGGGCAGCACTGCTGCTACACAGCAAGCACATACCCGGTTTCATTCTTAGATCCATTTTGTGTGGAGTTTGCATGTTCTCACATGCATGTTTCTGTGGTTAGTTGCATACTAGTATTATCAAAAAGTAACATATTGGATAAAACTAAACCCTAATAGGTGCAAATGATTTCCTATGATCACCATGCGCTGAAGGTCCTGAGTTTCCTTTGCTGTTCTGCAGATTGTTTCTGAGGACTACACTCTCGACGACATCCTTCATGACATCACCAGGGAGGACCTGAAGGGTCTGAGATTAAAGTAAGTCTGTTCAAATGCGATGCTTATCAATAAAGAGTGAAGAATCTCAGTTATTTCATACGACATGAGACAATATATCACGACCATTTAAAGTTACAGTATGTTTCTTTATCAAAATATCAAATTAGAAACAAAAGGTGGATTCAAAGTGAATATATGTATGTGTGTATATGTATATATATACAGTGGGTTGCAAAAGTATTCATACCCCTTGAACTTTTCCATATTTTGTCACATTACAACCACAAACATAAATATATTTCACTGGAATTTAATGTGAAAGACCAACACAAAGTGGTATACAATTGTGAAGTGGAATGAAAGTTATACATGAATCAACAATTTTTTTACAAATAAAAAACTGAAAAGTGCGATGTGCAAAATTATTCAGCCCCCTTTTCCCTGA
>JAFMOD010000205.1:1753276-1766075 GCA_019802435.1 Corydoras maculifer
TTTGCACATCGCACTTTTCAGTTTTTCATTTGTAAAAAAATTGTTGATTCATGTATAACTTTCATTCCACTTCACAATTGTATACCACTTTGTGTTGGTCTTTCACATTAAATTCCAGTGAAATATATTTATGTTTGTGGTTGTAATGTGACAAAATATGGAAAAGTTCAAGGGGTATGAATACTTTTGCAACCCACTGTATATATATATATATATATATGGGTTTATATGCATTAAAAAAAGTTAAAGGTCATGACTGAAGTCGGGCAGTAAATGAAATTAAAATAATTAGGAGACTGAGGAATAAAACCATGTTTGCACTCTTTGTTTTCTTATAGAGGTGGAATTCTGTGTAAACTCTGGAAAGCCATTACTGAATATCGGGAGAATCCTGGCTGAGGAAACGGCCTCTTTACACTTCACATTTTTCATGTTTATAGACCGAATCATGAGAATCTGTGCTTAAAAAAAACAAACCAAGGAGATAAACCTGGATGTTCATCTGAATCACTGAAGAACAAACCAAACTCATCTAATTTGAACTTTTTAGATTTTTTTTGTTGTTGGCATTTCAGTTTGCCTTCTATTTATATGATTTAATACCGGACTGTGTGTGGACCAGCCACCTTTATGGACCCGCCCCAGATTTCAGCTCGAGCAGTGACTCCTGGATAAGCACAGCTGTTTGACTGTCAACATGATTTTACAATTTTACACTTTTATTGATGAAACTTTATTATTCCATAAAGGGTTAACCATACAAGTGCACAATAGTGTTTTTAAAGACATTTCTGTGTGCATGTAAATCCCTCTTTGTCTCTGTTTACTGGCTGAGGAAAGTGATGATGTAGGTGATGCTGGTGGTATTCTTAAAACTAACTATGTTTCATAGTTACATGTTTACAAAAACAGATCGAGACTGACCTTTGACCTGGCAGGATGCTGTATTCAGACAATCCAGAGTTGTTTTTTCCACAATCTTAACACTATGTTTTTATGAAGATCAAGTTTAAGGATGTACCTCCTTGTACATTTATCGTTTTGCGACTCCCCTTTAAATGGCAGGACGTGAAGTCGGGGCTTGCCTTGTTACAATTTTGCTTTTGTATTCGTGCCGTTTTTGTATTTAACTCTTGTGTGTATGTTACACGTTTTAAGCAAACACTCTAAATACTTCCCCTTTTTTTTTTTTTTTTTTTTTTACTCAAAGTTTGCTGAAATCGTACTGTATTACTACAACAGAAGTGACAGTGGGACTGTTTCACACAGCTTTATGATGTCACAGTTAAGTAGAACATACCTCCATTCCACTCAGTTTTAAACCAGACCCTGATTTAAACTCAAGTTCAATCCCAATGCGTAGCCTTCGAGCTACATACATAGGCCACATTTTGTTTCTTCATTATTTATGCTATTGTTGAATTATGTTCTATTTAATCAGACTTAATTAATGAGGTTGTTTACTTTGTATATTGTTATGACAATCCCACAAATTAACTGTGAAATTAAAGCAAGACATGAGAATATTTATTGTGTATGAGATTTCTGAGATTATAGACTGAACTCATTTACTTTATAAGATGTGTTTGTGGGTGTGTTTGGGGCCCGAATTTCACCTTCTTTTACATTACACCTAATAGAACTTTTTTAAACCCCGAAAAAATATTGGACTTGACTTTGGCACACTTTAAACTAATCATTATTAAATCTATTTGACTTCAGTATCTCTGCAACATTGTGGGTTGAGTGGGTAGCACCTCCATGATACAACAAGAAAGTATTTTCTGTAAGATGGCTGCATGTTCTCTCTGTACCTGTATGGATCCTAACCGTTCCTGTCAGGAGAAAAGACGTAATTTATAAGAAAGCAACATGCAGCAAAAGAGTTGTGGATAATTGGACTATGGAATATTAATAACTTAAATTTGAATGTTACAAATGTATGAAACTCATTAAGGACTTTCTTAGAACGAACTTTGCACATATACACGTTAATCTATGCATCTAATTGTATGGTTGTAATGCAGTACATACAACTGAGTAAAGACAGGCAGGAGTTTAATTTAGGTGAAATGTGAATTGAGTAATTTTTTTCAATAAGTTGGTAAAATCAGAAAATGTAGCAAGTGATTTAAATTTAGCATCTTTGGACACTTTATAACACATAACTTTAATTTATATATCCATCCATCCATCCATTATCTTCCGCTTATCCGGGGTTCGGGTCGCGGGAGCAGCAACCGAAGTAGGGAGACCCAGACCTCCCTTGCTCCAGCCACCTCCACCAGTTTGACTGGGGGAACCCCGAGGCGTTCCCAGATCAGCTGAGAGATATAATCCCTCCAGCGTGTTCTGGGTCTTCCCCGGGGCCTCCTTCCAGCCGGACTTGCCTGGAACACCTCCCTAGGAAGGCGCCCAGGAGGCATCCTTACCAGATGCCCGAACCACGTCAACTGGCTCCTTTCAATGCGGAGGAGTAGCGGCTCCACTCCGAGTCCCTCCCGGATGACCGAGCTTCTCACCCTATCTCTAAGGGAGAGCCCAGCCACCCTGCGGAGAAAACCCATTTCGGCCGCTTGTATTCGCGATCTTGTTCTTTCGGTCATTACCCAAAGCTCATGACCATAGGTGAGGGTCGGAACGAAGATCGACTGGTAAATCGAGAGCCTTGCCTTGTGGCTCAGCTCCTTCTTTACCACAACAGACCAGTATAGGGTCCGCATCACTGCTGACCCCGCGCTGATCCGTCTGTCAATCTCACGCTCCATCTTACCATCACTCGAGAACAAGACTCCAAGATACTTAAACTCCTCCACTTGAGGCAAGATCTTATCCCTGACCCAGAGAGGACTCTCTACCCTTTTCCGACTGAGAACCATGGCCTCAGATTTGGAGGTGCTGATTCTCATCCCAGCCGCTTCACACTCGGCTGCAAACCGATCCAGTAAGAGCTGAAGTTCACAGCCTGATGATGCTAACAGGACCACATCGTCTGCAAACATCAGCAATGTGATCCTCGGAGCACCAAACCGGACACCCTCCATCCCCTGGCTGCGCCTAGAAATTCTGTCCATATAAATTATGAACAGAACCGGTGACAAAGGACAGCCCTCACGGAGTCCAACAAAATACCCAAAGGGACACAGTCGAAAGCCTTCTCCAGATCCACAAAGCCCATGTAGACCGGTTGGGCAAACTCCCATGAACCCTCGAGGATCCTGGCGAGAGTGAAGAGCTGGTCCAGTGTTCCACGACCAGGACGAAAACCACACTGCTCCTCCTGGATCCGAGGTTCAACTATCAGTCGGACTCTCTTCTCCAGTACCCCTCCATAGACTTTGCCGGGGAAGCTGAGGAGAGTAATTCCCCTGTAATTGAAACACACCCTCCGGTCCCCCTTTTTAAAAAGAGGCACCACCACCCCCGTCTGCCAGTCCAGAGGCACTGCCCCCGATGACCATGCAATGTTGAAAAGGCGCATCAGCCAAGACTGCCCAACAACATCCAGAGCTTTGAGGGACTCCGGGCGGATCTCATCCACCCCAGAAGCCCTGCCACCAAGGAGCCCTCTGACTACCTTAGCGACTTCAGCCACAGTGATGAACAAGCCTCCTCCCGGGTCCTCTGACTCTGCCTCCTCTCCGGAGGGCATATTGGTGGGATTGAGAAGGTCCTTGAAGTATGCCTTCCACCGCCTAATGACGTCCCCAGTCGAAGTCAACAGTGCAGCCCCTCCATTATATACTGTGTTGGTGGCACACTGCTTTCCCCTCCTGAGTCGCCTGACAGTTTGCCAGAATCTTCTAGGAGCCGACCGAAAGTCATTTTCCAAGGTCTCACCGAACTCCTCCCACTCCCGGGTTTTTGCCTCCGCGACGCACAAAGCCGCAAATCTCTTGGCCTGTCGGTACCAGTCAGCTGCTTCTGGAGTCCCACAAGCCAACCATGCCTGATAGGACTCCTTCTTCAGCTTGACGGCATCCCCTACACGGGGTGTCGACCACCATGTTCGAGGGTTACTGCCACAACCTTGTGACCACAGCTACTGTCCACCGCCTCAACAATGGAGGAACGGAACATGGCCCATTCAGGGTCAATGTCCCCCACCTCCCCCGGAATGAGGTTGAAGCTCTGACGGAGGTGAGAGTTGAACATCTGTCTGACGAGTTCTTCTGCCAGACGTTCCTAGCAAACCCTCACTATACGTTTAGGTCTGCCTGGTCTGACCGGCATCTTCCCCCGCCATCTGATCCAACTCACCACCAAGTGGTGATCAGTTGACAGCTCAGCTCCTCTCTTCACCCGAGTGTCCAAGACACATGGCCGCAAGTCCAATGACACAACTACAAATTTGATCATTGAACCGTGGCCTAGGACATCCTGGCGCCATGTGCACTTATGGACACCCTTGTGCTCGAACATGGTGTTGATGGACAAACCGTGATTTGCACAGAAGTCCAACAACTAAACACCACTCGGATTCAGATCAGAGAGGCCGTTCCTCCCAATTACACCTCTCCAGGTCTCACTGTCATTGCCCACGTGAACATTGAAGTCTCCCAGTAGGACTACAGAGTCTCCAGGGGGAGCAGTTTCCAGTACCCCCCCACAGACTCCAAAAAGGCTAGGTACTCTAAACTGCCGTTCGCAAGCGTCAAGCCGGGGGGCCACGAGAAAGCCCACACCTGCCCAACGCCCCTCGCCATGGGCAACTCCAGAAAAGAACAGAGTCCAGCCCCTCTCAAGGAGATTGGACCCAGAACCCACGCTGTGCGTTGAGGTGAGCCCGACTATATCTAGCCGGTATCTCATGACCTCCCGCACAAGCTCAGGCTCCTTCCCTGCCAGTGAAGTGACGTTCCAAGTTCCGAAAGCCAATTTCAGCCACCAAGGATCGTGACGCCCAGGCCCACGCCTCCGGCCACTGCCCGATCCACACTGCACCGAACCCCTATTACTACCCCCCCACAGGTGGTGAGCCCATTTGAGGGGGAACTCATGTAGCTCCTTCGGGCTGGGCCCGGCCAGGCACCATGGGAAAGTGCCCGGCCACCAGACGCTCGCTGACGAACCCCATCCCCAGGCCTGGCTCCAGGGTGGGGCCCTGATAACCCTATATTAGGCAGGGTACACGTGTTCTTTGTTTTTCTTTTCATAGGGGTTTTATTGGACCACTCTTTGTCTGGCCCGTCACCTAGGACCAATTTGCCTTGGGAGACCCTGCCAGGGGCTTTTGCCCCAGACAACATAGCTCCTTGGATCATTCAAGCACGCAAACTCCTCCACCACGGTAAGGTGGTGATTCCAGGAGGAGTTAATTTATATCATTCATTAATTCATTATCTCCCGCTTATCCTCTATTAGGGTTGCGGTGGGGTTCCCCATGCCCATCCAGGGGAGAACGTCTCGGGCGCTGGGCAGATAGACCCAGGACAGGGCGCCAATCCATCGCTGGGCACACACTCATTTACACAGACACACTCTATAGGGGGCATTTTTTTGAGAATTCAATTAACTTGATCCATGTTTTTGGACTGTGGAAGGAAACCGGAGAACCCGGAGGAAACCCACGCAGACACGGGGAGAACATGGAAACTCCCAGATGGGGATTCGAACCGGGAATCCCTAGCGCTGAGAGGCGAACGTGCTAACCACTAAGCCACCGTGCCGCCGTTAATTTATATACTTTTTAAAAATTATTTAAACCACTTAATATATAAATGTGCTATTTGCACCGTCTTGCTATGTCATTCTTCACCTGCGCTCATCATGTAAAGAAACCAACCGTCTAGGCTATAACTGTAGAGCTACAAAGTGCGCCTATATGCTACCTGAAACTGAAAAAATGAGTGAAGAATACAAAAAAGTGTACCTTAGGAAGTAGCCAACAAGTCCATGTCTTGTCATGGGCACGCCTTTTGTATATTTCTGTTAAAAACATTAAAAAAAAAACTTTTTTGGTATTTTTTGTCATGGGCATGCCTTTTGTATGTTTCAGTTTAAAAAAAAAATTTGGTCTTATTTTTTACTCACCTGTCATCCTAATTCTTCTTCCATTGTCATTAGATGAATCATTTCACAAACCACTATATCTATTGTCGTCATTTGTGTTGTCTTCTCTAACCGCTAGGCAGTGACTTGTTTGCCGCCATTTTCTTAGCACCAGAAAAACTAGATGCATGACATGAAATCCGACAGGTAATCCACTTATTATAACTTGTTTTAATAATGCTATTATTTGAGGATTATCGATTGAAAGAACATTTCTATTGTGTAATCTGAAGATAAAACACCTATTCACAATGTATTCAAATTCATATTTACATAGACTATGCTAGGCTATGCTAGCTAAGTCGTGACGCATGTTTTAGATGATGATTTTGTTGATTAACAATGTAATTTGATGTCGTGAGAGGAAACAAGATATGGTTAAGTTATTTATCTTTTACAGGCACTGGTTAAAAAAAACAAAAAACATAAAGAGCTAACTTTAATGTTGTTTACTTTATTACATGTGGTTAGCTTTACATAACGTTACTGTGTACGGTAAGACACCTGGGCGATCAGCAGAATCCTGTTTTTAGTTCAGTGTAATGCTGTTTAATAAAATATATTATTTCTTAAAAGACTTAAAAAAAACATACAATATTCTTTAAACATTTATCTAACAAAGTTTTACGCTATTTTATAACTTATGTCACCAAAATGTCTAATCCTTTATTCTGTTTTTAAAATGTTTTTTACTGAATTAAAACTTTTTGCTAATTTTATTGTAAAACAAAATGTTTCTAAAAAGGGACGCAGTCATAGTTTAAATTGCTGATATTTTGGCAACTCCATATATAAATATATATAAATATATCCTCTGGTGAACAAAATAGTTGTGAATAGAAAATAAATCTGTAAATATGTAATTGCCAACAAGTGTCATTTCTAACCACACAAAATCCTTCTTTCGACAGCCAATTTCATCTGCAACGACGCTCTAGACGTTCACAGCAATATGAACAAACCAACAGAGCAGGTACCTCAACTTCTGATGCTTAAAGATTTCAGTGCATTGCATAAAGTGTTTAGCAGCTTTCATACATTACATTCACTACATTTGTAAAAAATTTTTTTTATCCAATTTTATTCATAGATTGCTTTAAAATGACTATTTATGTTTGTTTTGAAAACTTTGACCACAAGGGAACACTGTTTTAAATGTGCTTTCAGTTCGCCAAGTGATGTTTTGGAGTTTTCAGGGATTGTTGAACTTGCAGATGATACTGAATGACGATGCTTTTACCTATATTAAAGCAGGAGGACTTAAAGGTCCATACCGGCTTATCAACACGTGTGTCATGGATTCCTATTTGGTTGCGTTTCATGGCCTCTACATCGGATTTCCAAATTTTTGTTCTTTAATGAATTCGCACATTTTTTTCAATCGGATAATGGCTTGTTTAGTTAAAAAGAAATATTCCATGGCTAAATCGCTTTGGATATCAAAGATCGTACAAAATCTCTCTATTGACTATGTACGGAAAAGAATCAACGTCTTTAGCAGGGTGAACGATCACTTTCCTGTGATTAATATGCTGACATGTGCTGAAGTGGAGTATCACCAGGCAACACCTGAGGACCATGAAATATATGAAGCAACATTAAGGTGAGACATCTTGAATGCTAAATGTATTAATAAATATTTGTGCCTATAAAGAAAATGGGCGGCGCGTGGCTTAGTGGTTAGCACGTTCTCCTCTCAGCACTAGGGATTCCCGGTTCGAATCCCCATCTGGGTGGAGTTTCCATGTTCTCCCCATGTCCGCGTGGGTTTCCTCCGGGTTCTCCGGTTTCCCCCCACAGTCCAAAAACATGGATCAAGTCAATTGAGTTCTCCAAATTGCCCCATAAAGAGTGTGTTTGTGTGAGTGTGTGCCCAGCGATAGATTGGCTCTGTCCTGGGTCTATCTGCCCAGCACCCAAAACGTTCTCCCCTGGATGGGCATGGGGACCCCCCGCGACCCTAATATAGGATAAAGCGGAAAATAATGAATGGACTATAAAGAAAATATAATATGACATCTGGTTAACATATACATTTGTTTATTATTGTTTCATTTTACAGTAAATTCCGTGCTTTTGGCGATTTAAAGGTTTGGGGCGATGCAGCTGAACCAACAATGATTCTTGTTTTTCATTATAATAACAATCCGCGATACAATTCTTGTATTGACACAGAACTCCCTTTTGAAGTTATTGATGATAAATGCAGGTACCTTTGCAAACAATCTATGATTTTTTGGCTTGTACTTTATCTGCTTAAATTTTAATTTTTTAATTATTTTATTTTTTAGAAAATTCCAACTGCAATATTTCCTCTTGGGTAGTGAAGGGCATATGAGGATGTGTATGTGTAATAATGGAACGTGGCTT
This sequence comes from Corydoras maculifer, assembly GCA_019802435.1. Classification (NCBI taxonomy): domain Eukaryota; kingdom Metazoa; phylum Chordata; class Actinopteri; order Siluriformes; family Callichthyidae; genus Corydoras; species Corydoras maculifer. Next base: position 1,761,698 of record JAFMOD010000205.1, read on the forward strand.
ATTTATGATAATGACCCAGCAAAGCCCGCATTTGAACCGTTTAACATCAATCAGGACCTTAAGAAATACATCTGGCATGCTGGATACATTAACAAAACGCAAGCGGATAAATATCATGGTATGAATTGATATATGATAATATTATATTACAATGTAATATTCTGGCATAAGTCACTTGTGTTTAATGTGCTACTATATTGTGCTATTATTGTGCATAATGTGCTATTATGAACAAAAAATGTAATGGATGATGTTTAATTAATTTAATTAGAGAACTAACATCTGAAAGTTGCTCTGGTTAAGTGTAACTGATAAATTCTGTAACTCTAAATGTTAAGATCCAATTACAAAATTCATGAAATCGCTATCAATTTTTTTTTTAGGTTTTCAGGAAAGTGGAATCAGAGTTGGAACTATTCCTTTCTTTAAAGAACCATCACACATGAACACAACATTCATCAGTGGAAGATGTGCAAATGGTTTCCTGTGATTCTGATTCTGAATAATCAATGTAAAATGTGGATCTAGGTGGTTGCTAAGGTGTTTGTGTTGGTAATGATAAGATATTCCTGGTGGTTGGTATTTTAATGTATATTGTTATAGTATGTGATATTATGTAGTATGTGATATGTGATAATATTTGAATTAAATGTTTTTAACACAGTCTTAGTGTTGCGTTGATCCAACATTACAGAGTAATCTGACTTAACTAACAAAGGGTCTTATTATCTACATAAATTTTTTATATACTGTGTTTTTTAGGATCAGTGACAAAGTTCATAGCTGCCGTTTGGATTATTCCTCCCTGCATGATAAACCAGAGGCGAATGCAAATCAGATAAAAAGCTAGATCAGAACTTTTATTTACATTCGTCAAAACTTTATCTTTAAGCTGCTGATTGTAACGCTCGCTTACCTTGACCTAAAGCGGCTGCGCAGAAGAAGCGCAGAGCCGCAGCGCCAATGCGTTGAAGGGAGCCAGGCACTCAGGTAGCAGAACCAAAGGAATTTATTTAAAGGAGAAGGGACACCAAAAAACATAGAGGTACAAAACGCGAGCGAACATAAAACTAACGACGTGCACGGAACATGGGCAAGGGGAACACTGGAATAAATACATACATACAACCGACCATGTGCACAAAGCAAACCAATGAAAAGAAAGAGTTAATTAACTTAAATGACGACCCTAAACGAAAGTTAATTAACTCAATGAAGAACAGGTGCCCTAGGCTGTTACAGTACCTCCGCCCCTACGGTCTCGCAACGGGGGGGACGCGACCAAGAAAAGAAAAGAAAAAAAATCCGGGGGGGGGGGGGTCCTCCTTCTGGCGGCCTGGCCCAGAGGACGAGGCGTGGCAGGCGGCCTTTGGCTGCGTGACGCGGTGGAAGCCCTCTGTGGGGGAGGTGTGAAGAACGCCCTCTGGCTGTGCGTTTCGGTGGGCGCCCTCTGTGGATGGAGGCATTGGGTGTGCCCTCTGGCTGCATGTCGAGGCGGGCGCCCTCTGTAGACTAGACGTGGAAGGCGCCCTCTGGCTGTGTGACGTGGTGGACGCCCTCTGCGGGGGAGGCACGAAGAACGCCCTCTGGCTGTGCGTTGTGGTGGGTGCCCTCTGTAAATAAGGCGTGGGGTGTGCCCTCTGGCTGCATGGCGAGATGGGCCCTCTCTGCGGACGAGGTGTGAATAGCGCCCTCTGGCTGTGTGTTCAGGTGGGCGCCCTCTGGCTGCGTGGTCCGGTCGACGCTCTCTGTGGACAAGGCGTTGAGGATGCTCTCTGGCTGCGGGGCGAGGTGCACGTGGAGTGAAGCATGCCCTCTGGTAGCGTGGTCCGGAGGGCGCCCTCTGCGGATAAGGTGTGGGGGATGTTCTCTGGCTGCGGGGCCAGGTGGGCGCCCTTGGCAGACGAGGAGTAGAACACGCCCTCTGGCTGGATCGTCCGGTGGGCACCCTTTGGCTGCGTGGCGAAGCAGACGTCCTCCGCCTGTGGAACGAGGGGAGCGCCCCTGGTGGACGGGCTTGGCACAGTGCTGCGGGGGGTTTAACGAGCCGGACTGGACCATCAGTCCAGAACTCCTCAGAGTTAAGGAGGGTTCGTTTAGGCAGAATATGCCCATACAGGTACGACTCGCCTGCCTCGTCATCGGAGATCTGGATCAGATCGAGACCCTCCTCTGCGCAGAGCGACTCGTAACCACTCCTCCACATCCACTCATCATCGGAGTCGCACCACTCCGACACCACTTAATTGGAGCTGTCTTTACGGCTCCGGGACGGCGGGCTGCGCATACCGGCGTACTCGCAGACACGACGGAGGGCACCGCGAGTACTAGGGTTTAAGGAAGGGGAACACTGGAAATAAATACATACATACACCCGACCACGTGCACAAAGCAAACAGTGAAGAACAGGTGCCCTAGGCACCTGTTACACTGATATTGTATCCAAATGGAGTTTATGTAGTGATTTTAATAAAACCTTATGAAGTGAATTACAGCAGAGTAACCTTGAGTAATTCAGATAATGAACAGGTGTATAAGTCTTAGTTTGACAAATATTATACAGCTGGAAGCAGGTGATAAGCAAACATGCATATTAAAGTTCAGAATCAGTTATAACATTCTAATTACCTCAAGCTGAAGTGGAATTGACAAAAATCATTCGCAAATTAAGTAAATAAATATTTGTTGTGTGTTAAAATATGCACTTTTACTCAGAAATCCATAAAACTTAGATTTTGACTAGAAGTGCCTTTTTTATTTTAAGGAAAAAATGTAAGTATTAAGTAAATTTAGGTATTTTTTCACTCCCCAGCCATATTTTTGTTTCACAACTCATTGCCTTTGTATTCAGACTGTGGAATGAGACCAGAACATCTTAAGCAAACACATGGAGACCATGGAAACAAACAAACAAAGAAACGAAAACTTTAATAATTCGGGAATCGAACCTGGAACCAGCATTTTATTTACATAGTGAACATAGCTCCATAGACTCAAAATATTTTTCATTATTTAATTATAAAAGATATATTATGGTATATAATAGTAACTTTAATTGGGCTTTCAATATGACGCTTTAAATTTACTCGTCACTTCCTCTAAAGGCATTCCATCTTGTTTGGTATTGCCGTTGTCTAGTGAAGCGTTCTGTCTAAGTTAGATGATCAATAAACAAACACAGTTATTTTGAGGAATGACACGAAAGAGGTAACGTAATGTATTTTTATAATCGGACCAAATAGATATTCATTTCATTCAAACTAAAAGAAAAGAACTTGTTTCAGTTTAGTGCGTATCAAAATAGAAACGGACAAGTCTCGACATGTTTTCCGCGGCATGCATTTGAAAAAAAGAATGCAAACAAATGAATAACTAAAGGAAAGGATAATGGATAATTATAGATATAAATCATGACTCATGACATTTAGTCCTTTAGCTTTCTTTCTAAAATAAAATTAAAATAGCGTGAATGACTTAGCGTCAAATTTTTAAAAAACCTGAGAAATAGATTTGAAAACGCATTACGTGACATAATGAAGTTATGATTTAACACCGAAAAACATTTAACACCTCGTCTATTATTGTATTTAAAAACAAAGTTTGTAATCACAAGGTTTAGCACATGTTTAGCACATTAATGGTTTAGCACATGTAGCTAGCAATGTCTGCTTCCTCTTCTTGTCTATGTCTCGCTGAAATCAAACTTTATTATGATTAAAATTTTAGTCATTAGTTTTTCTGGAAATGTAGTCTTAAATTTTGCCTTAATGATTGACTTTTCAAACACATCAACCTTTTTATTAATTAATATTATTATTCACTTTCAGACCATCAACCTTGAGGCACAGTGATGTAAAGTCGAAAAAAAGACGTCGAAAGTCATTATTCAACACCAGATTTTTAACCTGTAAATTAAACACAACTTTAAGGTAAATTTTAATGCATTGACTAATTGTATACTGCAATGTTAAAACAAATATAATAAAGCAGCTGGTTATGGTTAGTACTTATGTAACCTTAAGTATTAAAAGCTATCAAACTGTTTACAGTGGGTTGCAAAAGTATTCATACCCCTTGAACTTTTCCATATTTTGTCACATTACAACCACAAACATAAATATATTTCACTGGAATTTAAGGTGAAAGACCAACACAAAGTGGTATACAATTGTGAAGTGGAATGAAAGTTATACATGAATCAACAATTTTTTTACAAATAAAAAACTGAAAAGTGCGATGTGCAAAATTATTCAGCCCCCCTGAGTCAATACTTTGTGGAACCACCTTTTGCTGCAATTACAGCTGCAAGTCTTTTAGGGTATGTCTCCACCAGCTTTGCACATCTAGTGACTGAAATTCTTGCCCATTCCTCCTTGCA
>JAFMOD010000205.1:1775317-1785317 GCA_019802435.1 Corydoras maculifer
ATATATATATATATATTCCCATGCTGGTCCGCATGTTGAGGTGAGTGTTTATTTATGAAAAAGTATTAATATATAAATTAGCTTTAATAGCTTCAAATGTTTATATGTTGCAAATCCCACATGACAATCCCACAAATTAAGTGTGAAATTAAAGCAAGGCATGATAATATTGTGTATGAGATTTCTTAGGTTATAGACTGAACTCATTTACTTTATGATATGTGTTTGTGGGTATGTTATGAATAGCATCATATCAGTGCCATACCCTCTACTAATAAGAAGCTGGATGAGGAGGTGAAATGCAATGTTCTCCCTCTGCCTTTGTGTGTCCATCATGTCCAAAAGATTGATGCTAAGAGATACATACTGTAACCATTCCTGTCAGGAAAATGTCATTGAGATCTAAATGTTAAACTCCTTAACAATCAAAGTGAAGTCGTTGAGAAGTAATTTATAAGAAAGGATTTGTGAATGAAATTGGACTAAGGAATATTAATAACTTACATTTGAATGTTATAAATGTATGAAACTCATCAAGAACTTTCTTAGAACCAACTTTACACATATACACGTTAATCTATGCATCTAATCGTATGGTTGTAATGCAGTACATACAACTGAGTAAAGACAGGCAAGAGTTTCATCAACCACCTAAATGTAGAAAAATGCAGCAAGTAATTAAATTTAGCATCTTCAGACACTTTATAACACATTCTTATAGCTTATATTTACATAGTTTAAAAAAAATTAAAACTACTTAATGAATCTGACATTTGCACCGCCTTGCTATGTCATTCTTCACCTGCGCACATCAGCTTTTTATTAGTGGCACCTTCTTCCTTCTATGTTAATCATCTGTAATATTCAGTTTAACAGACAATACAGATGTACTTTATAGTTCTACAATTATAGACTGTAGTGCATTTGTTTGTCTACATGCTATTTTAGTTCCATATGCTCTGTAGTGTACTCTGTATACACAAGACAGGTATTATTTGACTGCACAGCACTGATGTTGATGAAATGGTGGTGTGTTAGTGCTTGTTGTGGTGCGTTCATACACATCAGTGTCACTGCTTAAAAGGCCACCTACCAAAAAATGTTTTGCCACCTGCATCCAGTATCCCGTAAACAGTGATGAAAGATGTGGGGATAAGTAACCGTAAAGAGCAGATGAAGCAATAATGTAGTTGTGTATAACAGGGAGCACAGTGTCTAATTCACTTTTAGTAGAGCAACACAGACTAACACCACATCAATGTTACTGTACTGATGAGAATCATCTACCAACCAAATAGTACTTTTTTATTGTTTGGTTTGCTCTACTTAGAAACAGAGGTAAAGGGGACTAACAAAATATGAAAATAAACAAATTGATTATTCTTTAACTGTAGAGCTACAAAGTGCATCTATCTATATGGAATTTGACACTGATAAAATTAGTAAACTTAAAAAATGTGGCTAAACATGCCCATTATATGTTTCAAAAAAAAAAGTTTTGTCTCATTTAAGTTTCATTATTGCAGGGTTTTTCTTATTTGATTCATGTGTTTAAATTACTCACCTGCTGCTGTCCGTCACGTGTTTATTGTCCCCACCTTTCCTCTTACTGTCGTCAGGTTTGCGTCGTAAGTGTTCTGTCGTGAGTATTATTTTGAATACTTTTCCTTTTAATAAACCCGTTTATTGTCTTTTTCATTTTGTTATCTTGTGTAACTGTTTATGAGATGAAGACGCAACATGTCCATGTGTGTTGTCACTTTTTTTTTTCTTTTTTCTTGAGCTTTGGATGTGCTCTGTAGGCCGCGAACAGATTTCTTTGCCACCATTGTTGAGTAAGACAAGGACAATGAATCTGACTGATGAAAAGGAAAGACAAAGGTAAACCTACATGTTATAATTTGTTTTAAACATGAAGTCCCTCAAGGTACATCTACTTGAAAAAGAATTATGTAGCAAGATATCAAATCACCTCGTACGCACACAAACCTTTTGGTTTGGTGTGTTAGCCGAATGTTGTTCGTTCGTTGTTAAGTTTTAACTTATCGATTAACTTGAAAAATATATTTCAAATGTTCATAAAATGTGGTTTATATTATTATATGTATTCATTTATTTCAAAATCTCTTCACATTATCAAAAAACTAAAAGCTAAGTTTAATACAAATGGACAGTGTTATATAACATTAGCACATGTATGGTAAAAAAAAAAAAAAAAAAAAACCTGCGTCATAGAGTTAAACTTTAGTCAGTGTCAAAAAGCAAGAGAAATAGAATTGTAAATGCAATAATTTACAAAATAATTGTGTCATAAATTAAATAAATTGTGTCAGCTTTTTTTCATTATTGCCTTTACAACACAGTATAGAATTATATATTGGATGAATTTTATAGCCATCTATATTTTGGCTAAAACTTTAGTCAATGGTTTTTCTAAAAATGTAGTCTGGTCTTTTGTCTAGAAGAGTGACTTTTCAAACATGTCAACATTTATTTTTTTTTGCTTTAATTTTTTTAGGTCATCACGCTTGAGACGCAGATATCAAAAGTTCCTAAAAAGATTTCAAAAGCCATCAATTAGCACCTTAAAGTAAATTTTAATGCATTTACTATTTGGATTTAATTTTGTGTATATTTTCTTACTGTTTGTGAGATGGAGGCTCAACTTGTCCATGTGTGTTTTCAATGAAATGTATTATTATTATAGTTTTATTTAACTCTTTATTTTTTTTTATTCTTTTAGGTTTCGAACTTTTGTCCTGCTCTTAATGGATGTCTTTGCCTATCAGAAAAACAAGATGATGTGTAAAAAGAAAAGACGATGGTACACCTACATGTTATAAGTTGTTTTGAATATTCAGTCACTTAAGGCTCATCTACTTTTACAATTATGTAGTGGAATCTCAAATCCCATTTGCAAACAAACCTTAATAGTTTTTGTATAGTTTAAGTATTGAAAACAATCCAAGTTGTTATCATAACACCGATCAGTTCTGCTCTGGATTTAAATCGGGCTACACCAGCCCGTATATGTAGTATATATGTAGTATATGTAGTATATGTCTAAATTTTTTATTTTATTATTATCATTATCTTATATTATCTTATGACAGAAGTGAGTATGTTAACCAGTTTACTTTATTTGTAAGTTTGACCCCCAGGTCTCATTATAATTCCTGGCTGCCAGCAATGCAGATGCCGCTTGGCAGGATTATTTGTGACCCTACGTATTTGAAGGAAGGTGGATGTTGTGGTTTATACCAGTGTATTAACACTTGTGTCTTGGACTCATTATTGGCCGCTTTACATATTTGTTACATAATATTTCCAAGAGTAAATAATCTATTTGAATCAAATATTTTTTTTAGCACAATTATGCAAAGTTTAAATAAAGGAGACTATAAAAATGCCAAGGCATTTTGGGTGCTCCAGATGAAAAATGTTAATGTTTCTAAAAAAGTTATAGATCTTATGGGTTATGTGAAAGACCATTTCTCAGTGCTTAGTAAACTGGTATGTGTCCATAACCCAAAACCTCGTAGTGATCTTAATGTCTACGAAACACTGAAGTAAGTATATTAGAATTTTAAATTCATTATTAAAATTTGGTTTATTTCTAAGCTTCATGTATTATACCGGTTACATTTTTGCCTAAAGGGAATTTGGGGCTGTGATGACTTATGGGAAATTATCAGATCCAGATCTGGTTCTTGTCCATATTGATGAAAATGTTATTCATCCAGATCTGCCCTTTATCATTACAGACATAAATGGAAGGTAACTTGTACGAAGTTAAAGTTTATATTTCAGAGATTAGTTAAGTGTAATTTGATTAACTCTATATTTTCTTCTAGCACCTATGAGCTGATGTTTATGCTGCTTGGTAGAGGACAGCATATGACCATGTGCTTTAAGTTATTCGAAAGGACATGGATTCACTTTGATAATGACCCAAGATGGCCTTCCTTTCTTCCTCTTCAGATTCCTAATGACTTTGGTGTCTACTGTGCTGGATACGTTAACACATCACCCCCGGATGAATGCAGGCTTAGTAATAGACTATTTATATTTTTTATTTAGGACTCTATACATTTACATTTTGAGTTTTAGAACCAGTGATTAATTTATTTGTGTTCCTCTGTAGGCATCCAGGAGACTGGTGTTGGAATTGGACCAACTCCAATTTTGCCAGACGAAGGCGAGAATTTAGATTACAAGATGGATTGGAGTTTTTCTACCTAGGAAGATTAAAGTTCAATAATTCAAATATAATAGACTTGGAGACCATACTGTGTCTACATTTGTTTTTTAATTGTTGTTATTGTGTTAAAATAAAATTTTATAAACGTTTGGTCTTTTTTTTTTTGCTCCCCACACTCAGTAGGTTTTATTGTTAACCTTTCAACCTTTCTCCTACACACACACACCATTTATTTATTAAATTCAGATAGTATATTCAGTTCAGCTTGTCAAGCTTAAATACATAGTCATGCATTTTGGACGTCTTGGTCTCTATCTAAAGCATGGTTGGGTGATTTTGTTGTAGAGGAACCTGACTCACCCAACCCAACCTCAACTTTATGGGCTATCCAAAAGAAACTGACATTTTGAATTTCTATTTAAACAACAACCTGACTCTAATGATTTCAACATTTTGTTTAGCCAGTTTTCAAAATCAATGTGATGTATCATAGTCTGTTTGGATATATCTACCAGCTTTACATAAAAAGGCCTAATTATTCTTGCACTTTCAGTTACATTTGCTGCTGGTAATGTGCATTAGCTAATCTTTAAATTAATTACTGTACTAATTACATCATCTTGTAGTATAATTAATAAGCCTACAGTATTGTTCTTGTTGCATTTTTTATTCAGGGTTCTGATAAAAATTATTAAATTTCCATTACACCTAATATGTTTTACTTAGACATCACAATGCTGACTAAAACATTTTCTAGAGTCTGCACTTAACCAATATTGAGTTAGCAATTTAAAAGAAGGGCTCTGGGGTGTTTATTACATGATATTACATGTAATAAACATCAGTCCAATAACTGGTTGCTGTATGCTGTCTTCAATGCCACATATATATATATATATATATATATATATATATATATATATATATATATATATATATATATATATATATATATACAATATTAGATATAAAAAATGTATTAAAAGGATAAAAATGAATTCAGGTTTTATTTGTACTGGGATATTTTATGTGTCAAATTTTTGTTCATTAATTTCAGAAACCCCTTAGTCAAACTGTGGCTTAATGTATCTTTATGAAACATAAGAAAGTACCAACTTCCTTTGTGTTAGAAGCTTGCGCCATTTTACTCTTTTTTCAATGCATGAGTAATTGTCTACAGGAAAATACCAACAGTATACTGCGATGGAGATCATGGAGGTCATGTTAATATTGTTTTCTATTCTGAATATGAATGTTGTGGGTGTTTACTTTTTTGGGTGTTTATGTTTTATGTAGTAAAACTTTAGGAAATTTCTGCACAGAAAGCAAAAAGTTAGGGCAGGCATGTTAGGCTTAAGGTAAAAGATTTAGCCAAACCTTAGAAAAAATTTTAATTATATCTTCACATTAGTTCTTAAAATTTTTCTTTTTACGGTGCACAAAATACACATTGTATAAATATATATACAAATTTACAAAATATTACTGCACCAGCTAACATAGTATATGCTATGTTTATGTAATGAATCGTAAAGTCTGCAGTTAGCTGTATTCCAGCTTGTTTACAAAATGTATATTAAATTGCTCTTACATATAACAGTATCTTTAAAGATGTTACACTCGCCTACCTATAGATTAAAGCGGCTGCGCATAGGAAGCGCAGAGCCGTCACGCTCTAACGCGCTGAAGGGAGCCAGGCACACAGGTAGCAGGGAAACGGAATTTATTCAAAGGTGTAGTAACACAAAACAAAGGTACCGGACGAGTGAACATAAGGTTAAATACGAAGTGCACCGAGGACAGGGAATGAAGGAAATAAATACAAATAAAATCCGATCACGTGCACAACACAACCAATCAACAGAAAGAGATAATTAAACAAACTAAATACCGTTAATCAAAGTAAATTAACAAACATAGAACAGGTGCCCTAGGTTACAGTACCCCTGCCCCTACGGTCGCGCAACGGGAGGACGCGACCAAAAAAAAAAAATAAAAAAAAAAATCCTCGGGGGGGGGTCCTCCACCCTCCTCGCGCCCTCTGGCTATGCAGTTCGGTGGGCGCCCTCTGCGGATCAGGAGGGAACCACGCCCTCTGGCTGCGTGGTCCGGCGGATGCTCTCGGCGGGTGCAGAGTGGGCTACGCCCTCTGGCTGCGTGGTCCGGCTGGCGCACTCGGCGGGTGTGGAGTGGGCCACGCCCTCTTGCTGCGTGGTCCGGCGGACGCCCTCGGCGGGTGCGGAGTGGGCCACGCCCTCGGGATGCGTGGCGAGGTGGGCGCGCTCGGGCTGCGTGGCGAAGTGGGAGCCCCTGGACCTCGAGCTGGGCGGCGTGCGGCCCCTGGATCTCGGGCTGGGCGGCGAGCGGCCCCTGGACCTCGGGCTGGGCGGCGAGCGGCCCCTAGACAACGGACTGGGCGGCGAGCGGTGGGTGTATCTCGGGCTGGGCGGCGTGCGGCCCCTGGACAATGGGCTGGGCGGTGTGCGGCCCCTGGACAATGGGCTGGGCGGCGTGCGGCCCCTGGACCACGGGCTGGGCGGCGTGCGGCCCCTGGACATCCGGCTGGGCGGCGTGCGGCCCCTGGACCACGGGCTGGGCAGCGTGCGGCCCCTGGACCTCGGGCAGGGCGGCGAGCGGCCCCTGGACCTTGGGCTGGGCGGCGTGCAGCCCCTGGACCTCAGGCTTGGCGGCGTGCGGCCCCTGGACAACGGACTGGGCGGCGAGCGGCCCCTGGACAACGGACTGGGCGGCGTGCGGCCCCTGGACAACGGACTGGGCGGCGTGCGCTGGGTGGACCTCGGCGGGCACGCACGCTGGGTGGACCTCCGCCTCGGGATCGCCATCCTGCACACAGTAGAGGTACACCCCCACCGCTACACCAAAGAACAGGGCAATCTCTGTCTCGGACTGTCCACGATTCACCCCATTGCCGGCACACTCCTCCATATTAACGGACACAAGCGGTAACTCCGGTACTGCCCCCTCGCAGCGCAACCCAGACACGGCGCGATCTGGCGGGGCGAACCGCGTCTGGATCTCACGACGGGGGGCTTTACAAACTGGACTGGGCTATCCGTCCAGAACTCCTCAGAGTTCAGGAGGGTACGTATGGGCAAAATATGCCCATACAGGTATGACTCGCCCGCCTCATCATGGGACACCTCGACCAGATCGAGGCCATCCTCCGCGCGGAGCGCTTCATACCCGTACCCCCACATAAACTCATCATCGGAGTCATACCACTCCGAAATCACAGTGTCATAGCCGTCCTTACGGCTCCGGGACGGCGGGCTGCGCATAGCGGCGCACTCGCGGTCACGACGGAGAGCGCCGCGAGTACGAGGCTATACGCTATACGGCCCCCGCAAAGAAGCTTACCTGGGCTCTGGACTCCCCAAAGTGACTGGCACTTCGTGATGTTACACTCGCCTACCTATAGATTAAAGCGGCTGCGCATAGGAAGCGCAGAGCCGTCGCGCTCTAACGCGCTGAAGGGAGCCAGGCACACAGGTAGCAGGGAAACGGAATTTATTTAAAGGTGTAGTAACACAAAACAAAGGTACCGGACGAGTGAACATAAGGTTAAATACGAAGTGCACCGAGGACAGGGAATGAAGGAAATAAATACAAATAAAATCCGATCACGTGCACAACACAACCAATCAACAGAAAGAGATAATTAAACAAACTAAATTCCGTTAATCAAAGTAAATTAACAAACATAGAACAGGTGCCCTAGGCACCTGTTTCAAAAAGTCCCTTCCTTCTCGCATTTTCGAAGCAAATTCAAATGCATGTTTTCCATGACATGCATTTGAGCATGTTGGCAAATATCAGAAAATAATGAGAGCTAGAACTAAGGACATTTATAGATGCTAATTATGATTATTGACATTTAATCTCACAGCATGTTTGTCTAAAATCAAACAAAATAGTGTGAATGACAGCAAAATTTAATTGGTGCCTCAAGTTAAAAATGCTGAGAAATAGATTTGTAAAAGATCAAAAAATTTTAAAGAAGCTTTTTTTTTTTTACTATTGCCTTTAAGAACACACTATGTAGTTATACCTTGCTAATGGTTTAGCACATGTGGTTAACAGTGTTTGATTCCTCTTTTTGTCCATCTCACTGAAAACAAACTTTATTTTGGCTTAAAATTTTAGTCATTAGTTTACCAAAAAATGTAGTCTGGTCTTTTGTTTTGACATGTGAGCTTTTTACTTTTTAGATCATCAAACTTGAGGCACAGAGTTAGAAAGTCAAAAAGAAGACGTTGTAAGACATCATTCCAAACTTTCTTTTTAACCCGTAATCCTCAAATGAACATAATTTCAAGGTAAATTTTAATGCATTGACTATTTGCATGTTAATAAATGTAATAATAACTGTAATATAAAATATTAAATGTAATAAGTAGCTCAGTGGTTAGGGCATTGGGCTATCAATCTGAAGGTTGGCGGTTCAAATCCCAGGTCCACTGCAATTACCAATGTGGGTCCTTGAGCAAGGCCCTTAACCCTCATTGCTCCAGGGATGTTGTGATTAACCCTTTGTTCATCTTTGGATAAAAGCGTCTGCTAAATAACCAAATGTAAATGTAATGTAAATGTAATAAAATAAATGTAATAATAACTGCTGGTTACAGTTAGTACTAATGTATAACTTGTTTTAAAAGTGATGATATATAGTGTAAAACTTAAGTATTGAAAACTATCAAAGATTTCATTATAACACCAATCAGCAACTGCAGCTCTGCTATGGATTTAAACCTACAGAAACCAGCTAATGATAGTCAATTTGTTGTCGATATTATGCATTCATTCATTATCTTCCGCTTTATCCTATATTAGGGTCGCGGGGGGCTTCCCTATGCCCATCCAGGGGAGAACATTTCGTGCGCTGGGCAGATACACCCAGGACATGGCGCCAAACCATCACTGGGCACACACTCACTCAAACAGGCACACTCTATATGGGGCAATTTGGAGAACTCAATTGACTTGATCCATGTTTTTGGACTGTGGGAGGAAACCGGAGAACCTGGAGGAAACCGACGCAGACACAGGGAGAACATGGAAACTCCACCCAGATGGGGATTCGAACCGGGAATCCCTAGCGCTGAGAGGCGAACGTGCTAATCACTAAGCCACCGTGCCGCCCGTTGATATTATAATTATTATTATTATTATTATTATTATCATTATTATTATTATTATTATTATTATGAGTGTGATTACTGAAGGCACACTATTGTTATCCGTTAGTCTTATTATTATTTTTCTATTTTCTTATTCCACCGTTTTTTTTGTCTGGCTTTCTTCTCTTACAATTTTTGAGCTATTGACATGGTTTTGCAGGACACATCCGGCACATTGGTGAGATGAGCGCTTGTATACAGAAGAGGAATCGGTTAAAGCAATCCCGAGATATTCCTATTCACTTAACATTATGGAGATTTTTGCACTCCTGTAACTTAGTAAATTTTCGAGCTAGAATCAGGGAGTCAGAGATGGCTGCAGCCACTCCGGCCTTGTGAAATTTCAAGGTGATCGTCACTCCTTATTACTCCCCAAATTTGGCTTAGATCATTTCAGATTTTAAAAGTGTTTTTTTCATTTTCTCTAATTTTTTGAGCTGCAGCCACAAAACTCACCACATTTGGAATGATTTACAAAGACCCCCACCAGCTAAAGTAACAGAGTGATTGCACGCTCAGATTATCACTCTTCAAAATCTGCACTCTCCACTCACATCTCCCATTTTTTAGAAAACTGTAAACACACATTTTCCTCAGAAAA
>JAFMOD010000205.1:1799222-1832740 GCA_019802435.1 Corydoras maculifer
GTGTGTGTGTGTGTGTGTGTGTGTGTGTGTGTGTGTGTGTGTGTGTGTGTGTTTGTGTTTGTTTGGCACTGTGGAATATTTGATTGTGCATATGTATATATATATATATATATCTGCGTTACCTGAATTTCCATCATGACGTTTAAATTAAGAGCTTTTCATGAGTACTCTTCAACTTGGAATGACAATCTCTACATAGTAAGTATGATGTGATGGGAGTAAGGTTGGAAGCAAGGTACAGAATATATATATATATATATATATATATATATATATATATATATATATATATATATATATATATATATATATATTAATTAGTATATGCTGTGAAGGGTCCTTCGCTGAGGGGATTGGAACTTGTCAGACCTGATTGGTGTGGCACCTGATTGGCATTGGACTTGCATTGGAGTTGGTGTCTTTGACAGCACAGCTGCTGATTCCCATCGGTAAAATGGCCTATTATTACTTTACCTTTGGAATGCTAATTTATTACTTATTTTCACAAAAACCTTTTAAATGTGTCATTTTTACATTTTAACATTACAGACTGGACGACACGGTGACATTGTGGTTGGCACGTCTGTCTCTTATCACTGGGCATCCAGTTTCAAATCCCGTGTTCACGTGGATTACTCCATGTTTTCCAGTTTCCTCACACAGTCCAAAAACATTAAAAAAAAAAAAAAAAAAAGCTACATCTTAATCCTCTATCCTCATTCTGCTAGACCTTTCTGCAGCTTTTGATACAGTAAATCATCAGATTCTACTGTCTGCTCTATCTGAATTAGGCTTCTCTGGTACAACACTTGAATGGTTTCGATCCTATCTCACAGGAAGAACCTTCAAAGTGTCATGGAATGGGGAGATCTTTAACTCTCACCAAGTACGCACTGGTGTGCCTTAGGGCTCTGTACTTGGTCCTCTCCTCTTCTCACTATACATGACATCACTGAGCACAGTCATCCAGGCGCATGGTTTCTCTTACCACTGCTATGCTGATGACACTCAACTTCATCTGTCTTTTGCCCCTGACGACACCACCATCTCAAATTGGTTATCTGCCTGCCTCACCGACATATCTGTTTGGATGAAGGCCCGTCATCTCAAATTAAATTTAGAAAAAAACAGAGCTTCTCATTATCCCAGCTAAACCCTCAATCCATCACGACCTGACCTTCCAAATTGACGGCTCCACAATCTCCCCAACCGATCTGGCCTGAAACCTTGGTTTCACATTAGACTGCCATCTTAAACTCTCTGATCATGTGATCAAAACCTCCCGTTCCTGCAGATTCCTTCTTTACAACATCAGGAAGATCAGACCCTTCTTGACGGAACATGCTACCCAACTGCTTGTTCAAGCCCTAGTCCTATCCCAGCTTGATTACTGTAATGCGCTTCTTGCCGGTATCCCAGCTTCCACAATCAGACCTCTTCAACTAATTCAGAACTCTGCAACCTGACTTGTGTTTAACCAGCTCAAGCGAACTCATGTCACTTCCCTCCATTGGCTCCCTGTAGCTGCTCGCATTCAGTACAAGTCACTGACTCTGGCCTACAGAACCATTTCTGGGTCTGGCCCCTCTTACCTTCACTCTATCTTTTCAAAATACACACTGACTCGTTCAATTCGTTCCAGTGATGATTGCCGCCTGGCGATTCCACCTCACCGAGAATCTGATTCTCAGTCCGTGGCGTTCACCACTGCTTTAGTAGCAGTTGTTTTTCCTTTTACACTCTATCACATAACTGCATGTGAAAGTTTAATTAGAAGCTCATTGTTTAAGTTTTATTTGTTACACTGTTTATATATTTGTATAAAAGTACATTTTGTTGAATATTTCATAAAATGTAATGGTGATGAGAAATTCCTTACATTTTAATATAACTTTTAATATAAAATTGAATTATAACGTACCAAATGCTAAAGTGACTCGGTTTTATTAATGTACTTTTTTTTTTTTTTACTTTCTGTTTTCATTCTGGTGATCCGTGCTCACATTCAAAGTATGTGGACACACAGTGACACACACCTTTTTTAAGAACTGCTTTGAATCAGTGAGCTTAAACAAACAGTGAACCGTCATGACCTACAGATTTAATCTATTTACACTGTGAAATAATCATATTGATCCAATACTATAAAACTGATCTATCAGGTTTACTTACAAAGTGCATGTCATATTCTAGTCTGTAGATTTACTTAAAGGACAAAGCCCTATGCTTTAGATTTTCTCAACTACCAGCCTATTGTCATGTTTAAAACACACGTTTAATCTTTTTTAGACAAATTTGGGCATCTCTATGTGAGTGAATGTGCACCCTGTCCTGGTTGTTTTTTCCCAGTACCCAAAAAAGAAACTGGATAGGCATAGGGAACCTAGCCCCCTAACCCCTGCTGTCCCCTAGTATAAGAATACAGTAGTATAGCTGTGTAGTAGTATGACTTTCCTTTTTCAGGTCTGTAGCATTAGTAGAAATATACATCCACCAGAGGGCAGTCACATTTCATTTGGCTTATCCATCACCAAACCTCAACAGGATTTGAACTAAAAGATTACAAAGGGTCTGTGTTTAAAACGATTATCGATTATCAGAAAGCTCATGATTTTTTAAAATACTTTTACTTAAATGAGTATTTGATGATCTAAACATCACAAAATAAAAATCTTACATTATAAAATACAGTATAGGCAAGAAAACAGTCTTCAAAGAAAAAGTCCTGCTTCGATCCCTCTGAAAATATATAATTTAAGGTGTTAATACTACGAAATACCAAAGTATATGTATGTAATCAATGTAATTGTAACAACTGCAGCAACTAAAGAGACCTGCAGGTTTTAATCAGTAAATCTGTTTTTGCTTTGGATGTTTTTTTATGAATCTTTGATTTGTGTTTTGGTTCATTTGCATGAAATCTGATATCTTAAATGTAAAATCTGCATTTTGATGACGTCACAGGTAAAAAAAGGTTGAAAACCTCAAATATAAGTGCTTATTAACATTCATTCATTCATTCATCCATTCATTCATTCATTATCTTCCGCTTTATCCTCTACAAGGGTCGCGGGGGGGTTCCCCATGCCCACCCAGGGGAGAACGCCTCGGGCGCTGGGCAGATACACCCAGGACAGGGCGCCAATCTATCGCTGGGCACACACTCACTCACACAGACACATACACACTCTATATGGGGCAATTTGGAGAACTCAATTATCTTGATACATGTTTTTGGACTGTGGGAGGAAACCAGAGAACCCGGAGGAAACCCACGCAGACACAGGGAGAACATGGAAACTCCACCCAGATGGGGATTCGAACCGGGAATCCCTAGTGCTGAGAGGCGAACGTGCTAACCACTAAGCCACCGTGCCACCTACTTATTAACATAACACGATAAATAGATTAAGTACAAAGGATAGTTTCTTTTGAAATCTAATAAAGAGAAATTATAAAGTATCATTAAATATAATACCAAAGTATTTAATTTACAGTACTTAATTAAACATTATAATGTGAGAGGACATGCAATTCGCTTATGAATGTTGATGCTGTTGAATTTTAAAGAAATATAAATGTACTGTACAGTTTTATTTTATTTAATATTATTCCCACACTGCTGCTGTGTGTCCAGTTTGGTGCTCAGTTTAAAGCTGGCGTTAGAAAACACTTAGGCTAACAGTTTGTTGTCGTTTGTTGTGATTTTAATGTAAGTATTTATTTTCTGACAATGCACAGCTGCGGGAATAACAGGATTTATGTTCCTATCGTGCCAATAATTATGTAATCACTTTAGCCTAATGGATCTTTTGGATCTGATAAATATTAGCATAGCAGTTAGCTGTTGCTATTTTGTATAAAAACATGGCTTATGTTTGGTTTAAAGTTCGGGATAAAGTATACAACCATTACTTTCTCTTGAATCCCCTAAGGAGCTGAGACAACAAGGCAATTAGCTGTAGAGACAGCGAGGTTTACTTTTAAGTACTTAGCTATTAAAACGGAAGACAAAGTTATATTTGTGGGGTAAAGAGAGTGTTATAAACTGTTATAAACTGTTTACTGGGTGCGTCTCTATGTCCTGTTATCAGATAAGTGTTTACTGTGAAGTCATTTAGTTTTATAAATGTAGTTAAAAGCCACCTGTGAGTGTAATGGTGCAACAGCAACGTGAGATCAGGAGAAAAGGTTTATATAAAAAATATAGCACTTTATTCCAAACTACAAAACAAAAGTTGAAAACATGTAACTTTCTGGTTACACTTCTCAATTAAACATACATGAACTGTTCCAGTAACAGTCACGTCAGCGAACGACAAGCCTTAGACATAAAGCGAGACAAAGAACAAGAATGTCTTCCGATTTTAAATTAACTTAAACTGTACAGAATTATGTACATTATTTACAGCATTCAAAAAAATAATAATAATAAAAAAAGGAATGAAGCTGCAAATCGTCCAGTCGTCTTTTGTACTAACTCTCTTTGAGTCAGTTAGTCGAACTTTGACACTCAGTGCTGCAGGAACCACCTTCTGCTGGTCTTAATGTCTTAAAAGAACCTGAATAAGGCTCTGTTAAATACACACAAGAAGGCATTCACCCTCTCTCTCTGTCTCTCTCTCTCTCTCTCGCTTGCACACACGCTCTCTCTCGCTCTCTCTCTCTCTCTCTCTCTCTCTCTCACACACACACACACTAACACACACATTCTGTCTTATTTGGGAAAGGCACTTCTACTGCCTCGTTAACCTCTCTTAATAACATTAAGCTCCGCCCACCAGAAATTATCGAAAAGGCTATTAATTGGGCCAATCAGCGTTTGTTACTGAGTCTATAGTGCAGTATTGATTTGTCATTATTATGACCATCATTGGACAAAATCATCAATTCACTGCTTCCAACCCACTTTGCGGCTAAAGAACCTGCCCGACATCCATCAGGACACACTGGGTACATCGATAACGGGTACAACACACCATTACAGACAGAGAAAAACAAACACAGACATGTAAATACAAAAGACAGACAAGCAGAGTTCTGGGATATGAGATGGACGCCTGATCAGTTCAAGTGGACGGAATCGGATCAATAAGATGACCTTTTTTTTTCGTGCTGCCTTATGCCATGTCGCCAAGCATCTTCTTGTAGTACATAGACTCGAAGATGTCGTTCTCGCTTGGGCAGTTGTAGTGGCAAGCACACGTCTTGATGAACATCATCTGCCTCTTCATGACACCACCATCGGGGCACTTGAACTCAACGGGCAGGGTGGTGGTCCTGTGGGGTGTGCAGCAGCGACCATCCGTGCACACTCCGCAGAACTTGGGTCGGTAAGCCTTGGTGGTGGTGCAGCCTGAGACCTCAAACTTCATTGGCTTGGAGACTCGAGGGGTGCGGATGCATTTCTTTCCTTTCTGTAAAAGGAGAAAAGGCTGAGGTCAGTTTTGAGGTTTGGTTCAACATCAGTGGTTAGGTTGTGAATGGGATGGGTGGAAGATGGTAAAAAAAAAAAAACAATGCTTACCCTAATTTTCTCTTCCAGGTGGGATTCACATGGACGAACCATGCAGAGGCGGGACTGCTTCTCCAGACGGCACTCACGGTTGTCATTGGTCACCCGAGTGGAGATGCCGAGGCCACATGTTTTGGAGCAGGCGCTCCATTCTGTGGTCTGAACCAGGCAGTTCTCCCGCATCAGAGAAAGATCTGGGCCATAGGTCTCCTCCTCTCTGTATGCTAAAACCGAGAGAAATCAAAACCATGGTTAAAACTCTGAACCTGAATCTGTTATATTGATTTGCTAGAGCTACAACAAGCTCAAATGCGTTTATAAATAAGGCTTAAGGTTCTTACCTGGCAGAGCAGGGCCCACAGCTGTGTTGGTGGATAGCGAGTCGCAGACCCACTCCTCGCAGCACTTCCCTGGGACTTTAACCCTACGTGGCATAGGGCAGTCCTCACTGGGTAGACGTATATCCATGCTGCAGAGAGGCACACAACCCACTGCACCATCGAGGCACGTGCACTGGTACTTGCAGCTACTTTGGAACGATTCGCCACTGCGGTAAACTTTCCCTCCGAACACACAGGGGGCACCCTCTTTGGCTGCAAAGGAGAAATCGAGTCTATTAGCATCTTACTGCGACATCTTTTGAAACTTATGTTGGGTTAGAGAATCTGTCTGATATACGATTTAAATCTGTTTCTACCTGTGCAAACCCCAATGCGCCGGTTGATGGGTGAGCCGTAGTCACAGTAAAGGCCTTTGTGAGGGTCGCACACATCTCTGTCAGTGCACAGTTCTCCCAGCTGCTTAGCACAGACACGGCAACAGCCGCAGGCATCCAGGACCAGACTAACTCCTGCAGGGCATTTAGGGGGGGCATCTGGGCACTGACACTGGCCGGGGCAATCCTGAGCTGCCACCTGTGAATGGGAAGAGAAGAGAAGTCAGTTATATTCTAACACAGTTTAATTCACTAAGCCACGATGGTTTATGTGGATATGTTTAATGCTTAAAATCCTAAAGATCCTTATTATAATTACATCAAAGTTAAAACTCACCCAGGTCAAGAAAGTGAAGCAGAGTGCAAAAGTCAGGCTCATTGTAGGTGACATTCTTTTCCTAGTCTTCCGTTGTTCTGTTTCAGAAAAATCAAGCTTTAAAGTCTCCTCTCCTTAGGACTCGTGCAAAGTCTTCTCCAGGCTCCGTAGTCTGAGCTGTGGTCTTCGGTCTAATCGTCCGAGCGAGTCGATCTCGTTGCCGTCAAGCGAAAAGCTCTCGGTAGGCTTCGTCTTCGTCTGCTCAGCCCTCGTCACTTCTCTCAATTGGAAGTTGAAGTCGTTCTGAGTCTGAAGCGGCAGCAGGGGCTACCTTTATACCAGGCGAGCTGCGGTGGGCCGCCTCTGGCTGAATGGAGCTCTGGATAAACATGGACATTCCTGGCATTCTTTCCTCGTTTCCTGCTCCCCCCCTGCCCTCCCCTCCTCCCCGCCAGCTCAGACTTGTGCCCCCTGCCATCCTGCATTCCAGCTGTCTGAGACCGAGAGGGAGCTGTCACATAGCAAAATAAAAGCACACCCAAGGCACTATCACGCCCTCTTTGTGCGTCTGGAACTAAATGTTTTTTTCAATGGCGGTTCATCAAAAGAACCAAAGACGGCGTCGTTTATTGTGGTCATGTCAAATATACTTAAGGCTTAATTCTGCCAGGGAAAATTGATCAACTGATTGGCTTTTAATTGCATTTATGCTTTTCAAAGTGTCCCAATGGTTACAAGGGATTTGATTGGTTCCATGATTTGTTTTTGTTTGTTTGCAATTTTTTTTAGTATTGATTTTGATGAAGATGAAACAACATTTATCTTTAAAGTTTTAAATCAATGTAGTTACTGTGATTAGCCTTCGGACTGCATTTAGAAATATTCCGTGATTTGTATGTTTACAATGTGAATAAACCTTGTGAACTAAATATATAAATCAGAGGTGCTGATCATATGCATTTTGATTCGGCCAAATGTCCTGGCTAAGGTTTCCCTGCATTAATTACCCCATATTTTTACCCTTACGTCTGGGTGCCACGGTGCAGGTGTGTGGCTGAATCCAGACATTAACCGGCGAGGGAGACACACTGCTCCAGGAAAGTGGCTAGACATCAGGTTTGTGTATTTTTTTTTTTAAAAAAAAGGACCCCGGGGGGGGGGGGGGGGGGGGGGGGGGGGGGGGGGGGGGGGGGGGGGGGGGGGGGGGGGGGGGGGGGGGGGGGGGGGGGGGGGGGGGGGGGGGGGGGGGGGACCCCCCCCCCCCCCCCCCCGACACACTTGTTCTTTCTCTGCGGTCTGGCCAATGGAGTACAGTAGGAGCTCCATCTGGAAACAACCTTGCTGAATGGTAATGTACCCTGTCTGTCAACAACACTCTTATTCCTGCTAAGCTCTAGTCTGCCAGTATTTCCACTTGAGCACAGACAAACCCATGCCCACATACATTGTAGTACGCCATGTCTCATTGTGCCACCCATGTGAGTGCCGACACTCTGCCACTCATTAAGCCTCAGGTGGTTTGGTACCGGTAGTTGATTGGGAGGCTCATACTCGTTCAGCTGTGGAGAACGTTGGTTTCCACTTAAGGGCAAAGTCCGACCTACAGTTTGACCCATGATGAGTGGCTTGTTTAAGGATGTGCAGTTCCGGAATCTCAACAACAGCAGGTTTTTACCTCCCATGATGAGTTTGGTTAGGTATTGACCGATGTACTGTGACAGTCAGTTAACCGTGCATTAAAACATAGAGAGGGGGGGGGGGGTTAAAACCAGTGATCTGAATGACGAGCTGTTTCTAAATCAGGTAGAAAAGGAAGTGCTCCATAACGCCGGCTGCTAAATGAACTAAATTGGGTGGACTAAGACATCCCACGCATATCAGCCATGACAATAAGTCCAACAGTTTTGATGATGTAATGGAAAGACTTCTGTTCATTTGGAAAA
Source organism: Corydoras maculifer (assembly GCA_019802435.1). Taxonomy (NCBI): domain Eukaryota; kingdom Metazoa; phylum Chordata; class Actinopteri; order Siluriformes; family Callichthyidae; genus Corydoras; species Corydoras maculifer. Next base: position 1,807,712 of record JAFMOD010000205.1, read on the forward strand.
ATGGGATGTGGTTGGTCGATATAATTACATGAGGTGGGTGTTATTGACATGAGACCACTTTTCCCATTGCTTTCCAAAAGGGAAGGGGGCTTAAAAGAGCAGGGAGCTTTTTTTGGGTCGTAATTCCCGGGTAGTTTATTGTCCACCGGACAAAAATAACAGATTTCAAATACTTTTATGTTGCCAGGGGTCAATTTTCTTTACGCTCTTCACTTCCAGGACCTCAGAAAATGCATTAGCACGACTAAAGACAGATTGGTTTTCCAGATTCGAACCAAAATATTCCATCTACAGGACTGGCCTTTTTTAAAAACAGATCAAAGACCTTGGCTTTCGTTTAAGACGTTCTGGAATGTTGTATCATTCGTTTGCCTGATTTTATCATGGCAAGGCAAAGTGAAACGACTGCATACTTTAACAGAGTCTAAGAGTTTAACTTGGAAAATGAATTGTAACCAAGAGATGTCTGGCAGATCCTTTTGTATTAGCTCTAAAAATACCCCTGGCCATTATTAACTCCGTCTGTAAAAACCTAGACGAATGCATGGGAATACGCACTGTGCAAAAGAGAAATGGGCACTGAGCCAGTAGAAACATGGATTGGTCTTTTAACCATAAAACAGATGTTCTTGAACATTAGCTTTAGAGGAACAGTAATGTGCTTTTCTCCTACTTAGCCCAATCACGCAACTGGTCTTAGCAATAATATGCACTAACCTTCTTGTTTCTACACTCAATGTCAATTTTCTCCACTCTTTTAATTATGCAGATGTACTTTGTTGTAATATTATATCAAATTTACAGACCTTAGTCCATTTGTTTTTATAAATACTTTGCTATAGCCTACTGTTGTTTAATGGTCAGTTCAGGTAGTATTCGGGTGGTGGATCCTTATCAGCACTTCAGTGACACTAATGGTGTGGTGGTGTATGTTGCGCTGGCATGGTTAAATCACACACAACGGCACTTCTATTGGGGTTTCTGATCACTGAAGAACAGTTTTCATTTATTCATTCATTATTTTCTACTTAATCCTCTACTAGAGTCATGGTGGGGTAACCCATGCCTATCCAGGGGCGAAGGTTTTGACTGCTAGACAGATACCCCTGACACAAGGTGTCAATCCATCGCTGGGCAGAAGAACAAATAACTATGTTTATATAACTATATTTGTTTCGAGGATGTCAAGCTACAAGTTTTGAGCTGATCAGGTCAGTGTCTCTTGTTCTAGAAGTGTGAGTCTCTGTTCTGTTTGCCTAAAGACTGGCAGGAGGGATATGCAGATCTCCACCTGAATGTTCCCTCATGCTATTCTAAACATGTATGACTGACTTTAAACATGCTGAAATCCAGTAACAGTAACAGGTTTAATAGGTGCAGTGCTGCAGATCACGGTCCTGTCATGTGGCATTACAATGCGATCTGCATGTTTACATGGTCGAGGGGAATCCTCGGGGGGGAGCCGCAGTTTGGTTATGTGTTCTGTGGGAAGGTTTCCCATGCTGCTGTGTTATTGTGCAATACTAGCTTTTTTTGTGGCAGCGTTCCTGTGGGATTCAGCAAAGCATTCCTTATAGGATTTACTCTAGATCTTGCATCTGTGCCCTCTCCTCCCACCACTCCTTACTCTTGGTTGATGATGTCATAGCAGTTTATCTTGAATCAAGTTGCCCAATGCATAGAAATAATTCAATTCAGATGCATGTCTCTAAAGATCGGCAAGATCTACAGTGGAAAAATGTCTGAAGGTCAGGCGGGTTATGTGCGCTTAATGTTTAGCCCACTGTGAGATATTTTTTCCAGTGTTTAAGGCAACGCTAAATTGTTCAGAGTTTTTCCAGTCTGCAGCGCTGCATATGGACTTCCATCATAGATGGAGGTTACTTGGCTATACCATATGTACAACATTCACGCCACACACTGTTTTAAACTGTACCTACTAAAATATCTATTATAGTGATATTACCTGATTAGTGGGTGGCATTATGTCCCAGAGGGTAGTGAAGCCTCATTAAAACAAGAAGTTCCAAAGAAAGAAGTATGGTGTTTGCATGTTCTCCTCATGCCCAAAATTCTCCTGGACCTCCAGTTTTTTTCCTGTACAGTCCAAAGTCATATACACTATCATGACATACTGTATCTTTTTTACTTACCATAAAGATGGATTTTGTAGTTATACAAATATAGACTGTGGTCCATCTGTTGTGAACTAGAGTAAAAACCGTGTTAGTCCCCTTTACTCAAGTCCTGCCCAATAGAGACCAGAGAACCAATAAGGGACTAACAAAAAGAAGTAAACAGATGGACTTTTTGTCTGTAATTGTAAAACTACAGGACAGCACGGTGGCTTAGTGGTAAGCACGTTCGCCTCTCAGCACTAGGGATTCCCGGTTCGAATCCCCATCTGGGTGGAGTTTCCATGTTCTCCCCGTGTCCGCGTGGGTTTCCTCAGGGTTCTCTGGTTTCCTCCCACAGTCCAAAAACATGGATCCTCCAAAATTGCCCCATGTAGAGTGTGTATGTGTGCATGTCTGCGTGTGCCCAGCGATAGATTGGCGCCCTATCCTGGGTGTATCTGCCCAGCGTCCGAAACGCTCTCCCCTGGATGGGCATGGTGAACCCCCTTTGCGACCCTAATAGAGGATAAAGCGGAAGATAATGAATTAATGAATGAATGTAAAACTACAAAGTCCATTTATATGGTAAGTGGAGAAAATAGACGATGGTGCAAGAAGGGGGGTGTGTCCAAACCTTTGACTGGTACTGTACATACATGTAAGTGAATTAAAGATACCAAATTGCCCCAGATGTAAATGTGTATCTGCAGTGCAATAGACAGTGACCTTAACCATGCTCTACATTTTGGCACAATTAAGTGTTTGACTGAACATTAATTTTAGAAATACAGAAGTGGACCTAATAAAGTGGCCGTTGATCTGTTCTTGGAAAGGCAGCCGGATGTGTCACAAAGGTTTGAATTATCTGAAATAAGTTCTAGCATGTAAATTAATATTTATTTTTAATGAAGTACACCGTGCCATCTGGCTTGTGATTTAAAAAAAACGAAAGTGGCAAATAGCCTTAAGCGCTTTGATCCCATCAGTTAACACAGTTTAGTCATCAAAGGCATTACCAGCCCTAGAGTAAACACCTAAAAGGCTTTTTATATGCTTCAATCTGCCATCCCAACCAGAGGCACTATAATCAGCTGCTGGCTGCCTTTTCAAAACACATTCTCTGCTTTGAAACTTCAAACTAACCATCTACTGGCCATCAGAGGTAGCAGGATTTTTAAACAAGCCGACTACCTTTGACTACGCTAATTCAACCCCAGACTGGCTTTGGACCACCGCCCCACATACCACAAAAAAAAAAAAAAAAAAAACGCTCACAGCAATCATTTGATCATTTTTAGCGAAGTAAACGGTTTTGCTGTACAGACGAAAATATGGAAATTGAGGAATGTGATGCTGGCAGACCTCCATGAACTGAGAAGCCCATTATAGAAGGATGAGAGGCCAGTTTTTAAGGGCTCAGATGTGGAAAAGGAACATACTGTTCCAGTCTGAATTTGGGACCTTAAAAGTCGAGCTTTATTAGACTTTAAATCAGTTATAGTCTCGCTAGAAATGAGCTGCAAACCTTTTTAATAAGGTGGGTCATACCAAAGTCCACTGCTCAGATTAGAAGAGCAGAGACAAGGATGGCAGCAATTAAATGGAATACAGTGGTCTTTGAACTCAAGCTGAATAAAATGGACTTTTATTTATGTAGCTCTTCTTACAATAAAACACAGACTTAATGCTGCTTTATACCATGTCAGCGTCTTAATTCACAATTAAGACTTTTTTATTAACCAATTGAACATGTTTTCAGACTTTCAGAGTCATTGTAAAGCAAATTTTATATCATTACTATTATATGTAATTGCCATAAATAATTTATGTATGGATTTATGTTATGTTATGGATAAAGATTATTTTTACTTTAAATGGCTTGTTTCTGTTAAGAGGCTTCACATCGGAAAAAATCCACTCCGAGCGGTGGGCAGCTCTGTTAATGGTGCCCAGGGAGCAATTGGGGTTAGGTGCTTTGCTCACTTCAGCCATAGTAATGGTGGGACCGGGAATCGAACCGTGGACCTTAAGGTCACAAAGCCGGTTCCTTAACCACAAGCCTACAACTGATTCACACTTATCTAATTTAATAAAAAGATCATTATAATTTATGATTACGATTAGTTTTAACTAAAAACTGCAACTTCTATGTAGGTTTAGGTTTAAAAGGTATCACTAATTAGTACATCCACAATGATATACACATCCTCCTCTCAGATCGGTTTTCAACTAGAACCTAAAAACACTCTGTACTTCCACCACTTAGGATTTGTTGTACTAGACAACACCCAGGTATGTGCCCTCCACCTCCACCAAGCAGCTCCTACAACATTCCATGAATGTGGCACGATTTTTTCAACTCTCCCAGAGAGATCTGCTGTTTACACACATTTGGCCAAACCTCCTGCAAATAAGTTGGCTTTGTCCATGAAGTTCACTGTGCACCATCTTAAGCTCAGTGTGTTTGAAGAGCTGTAGAGATTTAAAAAGGGCACCACAGTCTAAGAAAGATGGGTGCTGGGAAAAGCATTGGCATCAAGCTGCTCAAATACTTATGAAAATAGGCGCAAAGTTCAGTATTTCTGTGCACAAGTGATTTTAAATAGTAGCTCATAATAAACAAACGGCATTTAAATCCTTTATGTATAATGCATTTATTATTATGTAGACATACCATTTTAAATTCAGTTAACAATAAATATATAAATCATAATGTACACATGATGTACCTAATAAAAAGATAAAATGAATCAAAGTGACAATGTTATTTTTTTTGTTAGATGTCGGGACACAAGGACACAGGAACAGAGTTACAGCGGGATGAAACTTCCAGCACAGGAAGTATTGCTGTCATACCTGCACACAGCTTATTCATGGAACCCTCATCAGGTGTGTTAATTCCTTTTAATTACCATACAGCGCCCGTGGTGTATAAAAAAGTGTATAAAAGCCTTTGATTTTTCGTTTTACACTGTAGTGTCATTGTTTAGTTGGTTGCTGTCTTCTCTTCTCTTCATCGTGTAAACTTTAGGTCTCTGTTTCAGGTACTTTAGTTTTTTGTTGTTGGGTCCTGTGTGTTATATGCCTAAATACAGTTACATTTAGTAATTTCTCTGGATATATTAAGTTTATCCTCAGAAAGTTTTCTGTATCTTGGTGTTCTGGCAGCTCACACAGACAGAAAATAACGAAACTAAAAAAAAGAACATGCAGCATGGTTAAGTTCATAATTCATTGGATTGGACATTGGTGGTAATTTTCTTTAAAGATCTTATTAGCATCTTTTTAATATGGTCCATGTTTAACTATAGGTCCAGTTTCCTGGCCCTGAAAGATGGAACAAACACATTGTGTGCTGTGTGAGTTATTGGCTGCTAAATAATTGAGTGTTGAGATTTTTTTCCTTTTTTTAACAAACACATTCCTGTAAGGATTCAGAGAGATGAATTTGGATGTCTGTGGTGGCGGCCATGAAAAGGCCCGATTCATTTCCACACTGTGGTACCAGCTCCCAGAGCCAACACAAGCAGTGCAGGAATGCCCCCCAAAAACAAGAGTACAGAGACAAAACCAGCAGACCAGGTAGCTACGACTTAATAACAGCCTCCAATCATATACTCCCGCTGCCTGGAGCAAGTGATGCCAATAAACTGCCAACGGCACAATTCAGCATTGCGAGGAGTCTGGACAGCAAACTTGTAAAAGTAGCCTCAATAAACTGTAAAGCCAGCTGTGTTTACATAAAAAAAAAAAACTCTCCAATTGCAAATATTATATAACATGATTATTTAGGTAGATTTCTAAGATCTGACGCTAATTAACATAATTATAAGAGTATTGCCAAAGTGTGTATGTAGTAAAGATTTAAATGGGAAGCCTTTGTCAAGAGAAATAATAATTTCATTTTCTGTTTTCTTTATTTGTTCTCATACTTATATTCTTATCGGAGTGATGATGTGTTGGATCCTATCCCAGTGGCATGGTTCACAGTGTATCCTTGTGCTTGTTAACATTCGTATTTGGCACCCAAGATGCATTTTGAGGTAGAAACCAAGTCATTAGGTGGCATAACTATCTAACCAACATTACCTAGTTATAATGGGCAAAGTTAGTAATCTCTCTAATAAGCACCATGTTCTTATTATGTTTAATACTTTTACACTTTTTTGAAATAACCTGTATGGACTGGAATTAATATGCTAATTAAACTTTACTCATGTGAAAGTGAACCTGTTTGTTTGGAACCTTTGAAACATATAGGAGTAAGTTAATTAGACAAGGGGAGAACATGCCAAGTTTCCTTGCTGTAAAATATGTAGTATGCCAATGCTAAATCCATGCTATGTTTCCAGTTTATTTAATAAGTGTGGTACCTCATAATATTAATGTAAACAATGTAAAAAATATTAAGTTCATAAGGTGATACCTTTAAATCATCTATAGTAGCAAGCTAATATTAATTTAGCATCTAGCGTTTGAAACCGATGCTTCTCCAAATGATGTGTGAACAATCGTAAACAAGCTGTAAGATAGAACCTTAGGTTGAAGGTGTCAAAGCATTAGTGGATGTCAGGGATGTCTGGGATGTCTGTATACACCGTGAGGAATCTATCACTCCTTAGTCAGTGTCTGGCCACAGACACCGTTTGACTAAACTCCTTCTACAAACTATTAAACCCTGTGGTTGTGCTGTACATCACTTCAGCCACCCCCACTCGAAAATGACATAGAACTAATTCCTGGGTGTTGCTACCTAACCTAACGTGTCCACTACCTCACTAAATACGTCTATACAAATAGTATAAGGTTATGAGGTCTATCGCTGCATTTGACTGACAGGCTGACGGGTAGCTCTGGGATGAATTAAAAAGTGTTCAAACCCTGCAAAACTCTTTTGCAATGCTTTTAGTTGAAGGTTAGGATCATTCATGCATTCATTGTCTTCCGCATTATCCTTTATCCTATCTTAGGGTCGCGGTGGGGTTCCCCATGCCCATCCAGGGGAGAATGTTTCGGGCGCTGAGCAGATACACCCTGGACAGGGCGCCAATCTATCGCTGGGCACACACTCACTCACTCACACAGACACGAACACACTCTATATGGGGCAATTTGGAGAACTCAATTGACTTGATCCATGTTTTTGGACTGTGGGAGGAAACCGGAGAACCCGGAGGAAACCAACGCGGACACGGGGAGAACATGGAAACTCCACCCAGATGGGGATTCGAACCGGGAATCCCTAGTGCTGAGAGGCGAACGCCAACCACTAAGCCACTGTGCCGCAGTTAGGATCAATGTTTATGGAATTTGTTGCCCAATAAGTCCAATAGAATAATGGCCACATACTTTTGACCATATAGGGTTTATATCATGAGTTTAAAAAATCCAGATCCATACTCCTTTAAGCAAAAGCAATTTAACTTTAACCACCTTCCTCAGTACTAATAATACCACCATGTTGTCGTATCGTGTACCAACAAGAAGTAAGACATTTTCCAGACTGCCATGAAACAGTGACCTACTAACAGCCCCCCCAGCTTGGCAGCAATGGGTACTGCGATTCATGTTTGCTTTCTATCGGTGTACTCAGTCATCTGTGACCACTCGCATGCTACCTCCGGCCGGTGGCCTCTACTGTAGGTCACGATCTCCTGATACCTTCTGGACTGAAAAAACAAAATTTTTCCTGTTGAAAAAAGAAGTAAAAACAAATGACCCAAGTGTGGACCTCAGTCCATGAGGTATGGGCGTGCATGGAGGAGGGGGAGTGATGGAGACTTAATAGCCTTTTATATTTACTTGGCTAATTCATTCCTTTCTTAAAAGGAAAGGAAGCCGCGTACCCAAACAACAATTAACCACCTTTCAGAAGCCGGCACTCGTTTTTAAAGTTCGGAATGCCAACGGCTGGCTCCCTCCCTCACTCTTGCTGTGCAACCGCATACATTCCTCTTCTAATTGGCTTCCTGAAAGCGCTTTGAATATTGAGATTGCTGTCGGTCAAACATACACCACTCGATTAGTGTTCTGCCAAAAGAAATGTTACTCAACGGTGTTACCGCAACCTGACTGGTTTTTAATCCCTTTTTTTATCCCAAACCAGGTGCTGCAAAGGTTAACATCCTGTCTAGTTCGATTGCACCCATTTCCCCAAAAATCAATGATGTGCTGTTTTTGGTGCAAATACATGACCTTGCTTTCGTCTGGTAAACACACGTGGCTTCCTGAAAAGCTGCTAATTCTTTACCGGTCCAAGATATTCAGGTGCTCAGGTTTATTTAATAAGCGGTCACAGTTAAACCTTTTTAGATCTTGCTTTAAAGTGCGCTGGTGCTGAACGTTTAAAGGCTTTTGGTGTGTAATTGTTGGACTTGTAGCGGTACTGTGGCTTATTTTGCTTCGGATTTGCTTGCTTCTGCCTTGGACTGGAACCATTTACAAAAACCTACTCAATTATTAGGTCCATATCCTTGTTTCTATGCTTATATTTCATTTTAGTAGTTCCATTTATCATATACTGTAGATGCACTTTGTAGCATAATCCATAATAACACATTTTTCTCTTTTTATTCTTGATTTATTTTGAAGTGGGCTAACACACATTGGGATTAGGTGCCTCCTTCGAGTGTACTGTAGCCATAGGACTTGGTGGGAACCAGGACTCAAACCAGGGACCTTCATGTCACAAGGTTGGTTCTCTAAAAACAAGCCTATGACTGCCCCAAGCCATTGTAACCTACTTCATTCATCCTTGTTACTCTGGTATTATTTAGTTGGTCTATCAATCTCAACACTGCAGTGACATTGATGAGGGTGGTGGTGTTGTGTGTGTTGCGTTGGTATTATTGAATCAGACACAGTAGTTTTTAAGCACCATATCCACTGACTGTGGACGATGGACTTATTAGGCGTCTTCCTGATTGCTCCACCTTGGTGATCTAAAATAAGAAACAGTAGATCATTTGTTGCAGCACATTTTTTGTTAGTCATCCTTTAATCCTTCATCAGTGCTCACTGATGTGCTCCCAGCATCAGTGTCTGATCCACTCATACCAGCGCAACACACACACACACACACACACACCATTCCCACGTCAGTGACACAACAGGCCTGCTAATGAATCATCAACTAAACAGCGCGGAAACAGATGGACTCCAGTTTGGAATTTTAGCACAACAAAGTGCATCTATATGGAATGTGGAGCCGGAGTAAACAAAACAATGATCTGCACTTTAAAAAACGCTCCATGAGTGTGTTTTCTGGTAAGTAGCTCAGCGCAGTGGTGTGTCAGCTCTGTCCACCTGATGGTTTTGCAAATCCACTGACTCATCGGAGCAACAGACTCGTTATAGATTCTCTAAATATAGCTGCTCCTTTACTTTCCCTCTCCGTCAGAATAGTACATATTATTAGTACGCTTATTTAGTCATCTCTGGGTAGACCATGCCGTGACCCAATCAGGCAGCCCCTCCTCTGACAAAGAGAACTGCTCTATTATCAGTACTTTTCCAACCACTAGGCAGGAAACAGCACATCATTTACTGAGAATGGTGACTTAAGTCAGGAAAAGTGATCAGCCAGACCATATCGTGGCTTCTGAAAGGCTCAGTAACTTGTGATATAATAAGTATAATAATATTAAAATAACTTGTTATCTAATAAATTATACATATAACACATATATGATGTAAACTTTATCACAACAGTCAACACTCATCAGTCAAATGAACTACTGTTAACTACTGTCAAACACATGGTTCTGATGGACAAAACTCCGAACTTATCTCTATACTCAACAAATCCACTGTATTTACCAGATAGGCTTTCTTTTTATTACAGTACATGTTTGGAACTTTATCAGCCAGCTGCATTATGTTGTGGTTTTTCCCTGTAAAGAAATTAGAAGCTCTCCATTTTTCATTTGTTGAACTCAGTTGGCACAGTGGCTTAGTGGTTAGCACGTTCGCCTCTCAGCACTAGGGATTCCCGGTTCAAATCCCCATCTGGGTGGAGTTTCAATGTTCTCCCTGTGTCCGCGTGGGTTTTCTCAGGGTTCTCCGGTTTCCTTCCACAGTCCAAAAACATGGATCAAGTCAACTGAGTTCTCCAAATTGCCCCATATAGAGTGTGTATGTGTAAGTGAGTGTGTGCCCAGCGATAGATTGGCGCACTGTCCTGGGTGTATCTGCCCAGCGCCCGAAACGTTCTCCACTGGATGGGCATGGGGAAACCCCCCCCCCCCCCCCACGACCCTGATATAGGATAAAGCAGAAGATAATGGATGGATGGATGGATGGAATACTTAGATGTGATTGGTCTGTTCTTTTTCATATTTGATCATTGCTTAAAACTCAACGACTCCAAATGATCAATATTCAAAATGATCTAACAAATTTAGCATGTTCTCTTCATTAATTAAGTAATCTGATAAACAATGTACCTACAATGTGGACTATTGGATTTGGGCCTGAATGACTTGAAATAAGGGACAAAATACACAACAGATATGTAAATGAACAAGTTTCATATTAGGCATCACAAGAAGGCTTTTGTGGAATAAACATATTTACTTATTCTCCAGCAAGCCTTTCATTTGGAGCTGTTTTCAAGCTTTAATCTAATACAGACTCACCTTCACATGTCCTTTCAGTTCAGATTAACTAACACGGATGCACTGCACTCTCTTAAATCTTACATCTCCGCCTGAGAATACAGAGTCGATTGTGTGTGTTAAGGGTGTAACCAGGAAAAGCCTTAATGCAAACCTGCAATGCATTCACTTAGCCTTGGCTAATCATGAAGGGTTTAGAGAAACATCAGAACACAACATGGACTTTTTAAACAGCATTTAACTTTGAGCATCGTCGTGACCCGTCGCTTCTGACGACTGCAACAAAAGGTTCTTTGATTTCTGCCGGACAGCAGTTTAGTTTAATTCTGATGATTAAGGGCGACTCACGATGCAACAGGTCTTCAGAGTTTAAAGCAAAAGATTCATACTTTTAACAGAGAGGGACAATGTGGATAATAATCGATAAATAAAACACTGGGTGATTTCAGATCTCACCAAACAGCTGTGATATAATTCTTTACAATAAAATTATTCTACAAGTTAGAGTAGAGGTGCATCGTAAAGAGCTATCAGTGTAGAACTGTGCCATGACTGAATCATTTGTTAGGGGAATGCCATAAAAAGAGAAAGTACAAATAATACTTAATATAAGGAACTTATACTTTTAAAAACTAAAACATTTGCATGATAACATTGGGTTATTTTCCTCTAGAGAGAATTAGAAATATCTTTATTTGATGGTTGGGGTCAGAGAACAAGGTCAGCCATGATGCAGCCCCCCTGTATGCAATGAGGATTAAGGCCCTTGCATAAGGACCCACATTGGTAATTATTGTAAATGTAATTGGATTGGTTTAAACACCCAAACTCCTAAATGATAGTTCAGCACTCCATCCAGAGTTACCACACCAACAAAAAGGATTGTAGAATATGATATTATTATTATTAGCTCTGTAACAATAACGAGGTTCTGTCGACAGACGATCAGTTATTTTTATAGAACATTATCACAGTGTTACTTTGCAGAGCAATAACACTAATGCATGGTATGCCATGTTGGAATTTCTGCTAAAGAAACATGCCATCTGCAGATGACAGAGCCATACCATAATATTTTCCACACTGCGGTGTTATTTTGTTGGCTAGTTATATAATGCAGCTTGCAAATTCATTAGAAATGTTCCAGTACATTTCTTGTCTTCTTGGACCTTATTTTGGCCAAAGAAGCCTGAAGTCTTAATCCAGAGCCTTTATTTCTTTAGATGAGCCAAAGTTTACAAGTAACACGTGTGTGCGCACACACACATATATACACACACACTTACTGGAAGGGTGAGTGCATTGAAAATACATTTGAAGACTGCTAGTGTCTGATTCATTAGTCAAAGTCTGATTGCTCATGCCTTCATATAAATTTAAAATATATACATCAATTGAAGCATTTTAAATGCTTTAATAATAATACTAATAATAATAATTATTATTATTACTATTATTATTATTTATTACTTTGTATTTTTTAATAGGTTTCAGATTGTGCCATTGGCTCATGAATAGCACATTTAAAGCTACCATGTCCAACTTATGCAAATACACATATAATTTAAAACAGCACTATTCTCTATATTATCTTATCCTAATGTGTAGTCTGGGAGAGTTTAAGCACAACAGAAGACATGAGGTTATAAATTCCATACTGTGTTGCTTAGTGGAAATGTCCAGACGGTAAATGAGTCCATCTCTTTCCCCGGTGCCACCTGTCGTGTGATCAGTGTACTGAATGTGGGCATATGCTTTCTGTACAAACAGTTATAACTGAAGCAGACTAGGACAGGAATTTGAAAACATTCACTTGTGCCATGGAAATCGGTCACTGTTTTTGTTCTCGCTCTGGTTGAAGTGAAACATCCTGTTCGAACCCAGCTCCCTCACAAATGACGTTTTATTGCTTGTAAATGTATTTTGTGCTGTCGGGTTGGCATCGCACCTGCGAAAATTAGCATTCGATACGCATTCGGGCTCTTTTGTTCGATGGTTTTCCCTTTCGAAGCAACACCTAAAGGAAATGAGTTTTAATGGAGATCAGTCTCTTTTCCTGGCCAACTAGTACAACAACACACGACTTAATCATTAAAAACATGGATTGTATTTGGTCCTTTTGCCACAGGTGTAAATAATCAAGCTTATAGCCTTGTATTCGGGCCAATCTTTTTTTTGTTGTTGTGTTGCCAACATTGTGAAAACAGTTTGAGGAAGGCCATACAGAACCCTGACTTCAATTCAATTAAATGAACTTGAATGGCAATTGTAAACCAGGCCTTCTCATCTGAGGGGTGAGGGGGAGGCGGGGATACCTTATGCCCATTCAGCGGAGAAAGTTTTGGGCACTGGGCAGATACACCCAGGATAGGGCGCAAATATATTGCTAGGCAGATGCTTACTTACACAGATGCACACACAATATTGGGGAAATTCAGAACAGCAAGTTCACCTTTAATTGATTATTTTGAGCTGTGGTAAGAAAGTGAAGACCTAGAGGAAGTCCATGTGGACACGAGTAGAACCTGGATCGGGTTTCGAACCTGGATCCCCTGTCTGTACAGTTCGTGCAGTGTGTATGTTCAGCAAATGATTTTGTTTTTTCTTATGATCAGAGCTCACAGCTCAGACAGAAGCTAATTGCTGCATGCTAAGCAGGAGCGCTGATGGACAGCAAGCTGTGTAAGAAGTCGGGATTATACGCTCCAGTTGGAATCTGATGGCTGCATCTGCTTCGAGTCAAATAGCATCTGTGTGCATTACTGTCTGTGGCCTTAGATGAGTCATCTTCAACAGCCGCCGCTGGAAGCCTGGCGAATCCATCAGCCAAGGCAGGGTCACCTGTCTGTGGGAGTCAAGAGGCTTTCAGAGTCCCCCCCATTATCTCTACAAAGCATCCTCTGTGTCTCACTCTTCCACTGTCTGGAACTCGGCGTGGAGCAAATCTTTACACATTTGTTTCCTGTTTTACATGAATGTCAGTGCCTCCCCGGAAAATGCTGGGACTGATATCAAGGGAAACGGAAGGACTCGGGTAGAAAGAAAACAAACAAGTCCAGATAAAAGGTGCACTTGCTGAGCTGAGGGCTATAACTGGAACACACAGGGCTTGAAAAACAACGTTATGTTTATTTTTCTATTTATTTTTAAGGGTCTTTCCCATTACTGCAGGTGTTTTTACACGGAGACCATGTCACAGTTATATAATACACAATACTGCCAACGTACCTCTATGGAAAACCAATATTTAATACACGCTTCAAAGTTATATATTATAATAAGATTACATTTTAGAATTATTGAACCAGTGTCATAATTTTTGTCCAAATACATTAGGGGGGGGGGGGGGGGGGGGGGGGGGGGGGGGGGGGGGGGGGGGGGGGGGGGGGGGGGGGGGGGGGGGGGGGGGGGGGGGGGGGGGGGGGGGGGGGGGGGGGGTTTCCTCCGGGTTCTCCGGTTTCCTCCCACAGTCCAAAAACATGGATCAAGTTAATTGAGTTCTCAAAATTGCCCAATTTAGAGTGTGTATGTGTGAGTGAGTGTGTGCCCAGCGATGGATTGGCGCCCTGTCCTGGGTCTATCTGCCCAGCGCCCGAGACGTTCTCCCCTGGATGGGCATGGGGAACCCCACCGCGACCCTAATAGAGGATAAGCGGAAGATAATGAATGAATGAATACATTAGGTTATATAATGGATATCCAATTGGAAACCACTACATTACAAACAATACAGAAGTTTATTTTAATTCAGGACATTAATGAAACCTTTACATTTACATTTATCAATAATAATAATACATATTGCTTTTATTACATATTTAAATACTGTAAATTACAGCTCTGTGCTGAGCATTTAAGAACCTGTTTCCTTCTGAAAGTGCATATTTAATTACTTATAAATGGATATTATGCTTAATTTATTACTTTGAAAGAAATTTCCAACATGCTACATCCAGCAAATCCTATCCGAGATCATCTGATCCTGCCTGTTTGACATTTTAACGATCTGCTTTGGGGAAACGATGATGATTATTTCAGAATTATAGCTGGAGGTGTGTTGCCACATATTCATAAGTCATGCCACATCAGTTGACTATAAAACTATGATACTCCTAATGCTTAAACAAGAGGTCAGAGAGTGCACAGTGTTGTTGCCCTACATGTCTGCTGTACTTAGTGTCAAACGTTGACATGCTGGTAACATATTAATAGCAGGGGAGCAAATTCTTTAGCGCAGTAGCTCAAGATGTTTGACAAGTATTAAAACCATCTGAATGAATAAGTTTCAAATAACAAGCAGATGACATCATGACATTGTTTATAATGCAGTTTGGGTTATTTCACAATCTCAGATACATTCAGTTCAACATTACAGTAACAGTGAATCATCTTTGTTACAGTAGGTGGTAATTATGACTATGTTGTTACTTACATACCATCCATCCATCCATCCAACAATTCATCCATCATCTTCTGCTTAATCATATACTAGGGTCATTGAGGGGGTTCATTATGCACATCCAGAAAAGGGCACCCAGGACAGGGCGCCAATGTATCGCTGAGCACACACAGACACACTTTGGCCTTTTGATACTTCCCTTGATTCTGTCTGAAATTTATTTCAGAACTTCTGCGGTTTATCCCTGTCCTTTTAAAAAATTTCAAAACAGATTTTCCTTTTCTTACATTTGTAAATCTCATGCAATTGAATTAAAACTATACTCTATACCATATTCAGCTTTTGAGCTCAAACCCGGTTCACAGCAAGAAGTAATGCATTTGCGTCACTGCGCCACTACATTCAGAGCACATTCGGAGGGAATGATATGTTCAAACAACCTAAACAAACCCAGTGGCACTTAAATCGCTGTTTGTTAAAGTCGACCTTAGATATATTTAGTCCAATGTAAGGAATGTATTTCTCTCATTAACATTGTACTAAAGGTCAAACAGTGCAGGGGGTCCTGTACATTCTAATTTAGGAATGCTGATGGCTGTTGTGACGTTAATGCATGTTTGCTTTACCCACATACTACAGGAGCCATATTGACTTATCTCACCATAAAACTCCTGGGCTGCTGCTGGGACACAGTGTGGGAGACAGAAACCGAGAGCGTGGACTTGTTATATGTCTTTTTAAAAAATCTGACAGCAGACGGCTTTTTGTTGTATTATAGAGGCCTACAGCATCAGTTGTCTGTGAGTCTGGTAACGCTGAATTCTTTTCACAGTGATGATTCTGTTGTTGCCTGAAACTGGTGTTAAATTAAATATCCAAATTACAGCTTTTGCCCAATTCGTTGATTAATATGTCACTGTTGTGAGACCAACGACCAACACAACCAGCATTGCCGGGCCCAATTTGTCCAGCATTAGTGCAAAACTGATTTTAAGGAACCTTAAACAAAGCTTATTAATCGTCATTTTATTAAACAAAAACAGTCCATCATATTATCCTTTAATAAAAAAAAAAAAACAGATTGGCCTTTACTGTTGTCGAGACTGATTTTTTGGCCTTGAGTATTTAGAAATTAGAGGAAAAACAGCCAGACCCGTAATTGGTCACAGGACACCTTGGAAGGAAGAACCTAAGACATAACAGCACATAAGAAAAAGAGCTAAAATGCCAGAGTAGATTCAAGAAAAGTTCTAAGAAGCAGATCATCTACTGCCAAGGTTTATGACGCAAAAAAACATGCCTTTTAATTGCAAGCGCGTGCATTCTTCACCATTTTTTGCCTTGCCAAATTTACTGCATATAATAAGGAAGGCAAATTGTAATGCTATTATTATGGAAAAATGAAGCTGGTATGCCTTAGCAAGAAAGAAAAAAAGAGCTTAAAATGTACCAGACTTATGATTGAACAGCAGCCAAGGAAGGGGCGGGCATGCCGAAAAACTAGCAGTAAATTATACTTCCCCAGTAGAATTATACCTCGAGCAGTCAGACACCCGAGCTTAGTTGCGTGTGAGCGCTTTTCCGTGAGAAAGGAGTAAGTGCGAGTGACTTTGGTCAGAAATTGGCAGCATTGGGCTCACTGCCAGGCGTTAGGAAAGTAGGGTGTTAGTGCGAGGTGCTGTGTGAAAGGCACGCCATGTTTTTGCAGGTGTGTGGACTGCCCACAGGAGGAATTTCCTGCAGCCAACTGTAGCGCTCACTCGACCCCACACACCTCATACATTCCCCCGACTGCACAGCAACACCGAGCTCCTAAGGGTCACTCATCTGCACTAATGGGGCAAAGGTTGGATGGCATAACGAAGTAATGAAATATGAAAATTTACGTGTATTTAAATGCTAAAATATAGAATGAATTTGAAGGCGTGAAAGCGAGAAAAGCACAGTTACACAATAAAATAAAAAAAAACACACTCTTATTATTAAAGTATTGAACTTTTGTCTGTTTAGGTCAATGCTCCTGTTATTTCGATTTTTTTATTGAAAATAATTAAATTATTAGATCCTCTAAGGAATAAAATGTTTGCACAGGTTAATGCACAGGTTAATGCACAGATAGTATTTCATTTTGAAAAACAAACAAAAACAAACATAAAGTGTAAAAACAAATGGCAAAAAAAACAAAAGTTAATAAAAAATAATAGAGTAACGTTAAATACTTAGTACTTGGAAATACTAGTGTATTGCTGTGTAAATAGTATGCTTATTACATATATACCTTGTATGTGTGCTGCCTAAATACTTACTCTCTACTGCTGTTTGAATACTTAGTGTGTGCTGTGCAAATATAATGCGTGCTGCCTAAATACGTATTGTGTGCTGCCCAAATACTGAGTGTTTGTGCTGCCTAAATACTTAATGTGAGCTACGCAAATAGTGTGTGTGTGCTGCCTAAATATGTATTGTGAGCTGCCCAAATACTGAATGTTTGTGCTGCCTAAATACTTAATGTGAGCTACACAAATAGTGTGTGTGTGCTGCCACAATAGATAGTATGTGCTGATCAAATACTATATGTTTGCTGCCTTACCACTTTGTGTTTGTGTTGCCTTAATACTTACCATTTTTGTTGCCCAAATACTTCGTGTTTGTGCTGCCTTAATACTTAGTGTGTGCTGTGCAAATATTGTGGGTGCTGCCAAAATACTTAATATAAATGCACAATGATGCACAATAAATAGCTTTATTTCTGGTTTTAGGTATTAATTGCAAAAGTGTACTGAGGAAAATGGTATATGAGAAGCTTATATCATAAAAGACGTGATGATAATATAATGTTAATTATATAAAAAAGATGTGTAAGGATGATGGTAAGATTGGTTAAGAAGACAAAATTGGTAAAGCTTGAGGATAAGGAAGTGCATGTGTGTGGCACGGTGATGAAAAGAAAGAAACTCTGTGTATTTTTGCAGTCGGGGTCCCAGGGTTCCTCTGTTGACAATATCCTAACCAGAAAACACAATGGCTAAAAATATAACAGGTGACCCCATGCAGGAAGTGCTCGAGACCGACCACCCTGATTAACAGCACTACCACATAACTGCGCATTCTGTCATCTGTTTGGCCTCAACGGGTCATAGTAGCCATGCAACCACTCCAACAAAGCCTTGGAGGTCCAGAGGCTCCCTTCAGCCACACACGATGGTGGTGAGAGTTGGAAATAGCTTCTAGGCTAACCCTTTCACTCGCCCAGAGAAATGCAATGATGTATGGCGGATACAAAGCAGGTGTAAACTTGCCTTTTAACGTAAAAGAAAAGTAAAAGATGCATTTAAAATGGTTTAATATAGATCCACTGATGACAAAACCAAACCATCTGCTCTCTGTGAAGATCTGATTTCCTGATGTTTGAACATCTGTCTACCAGCTTTGACTAGTTTCTTATATAGACCTCATTATTGCAGCATCTTTTGTTGAAAATAGTTGGTCTAGCACATATGTGGAAATGCTTAGATCAGCAGCTTACCTTTATTCTTTCGACATTATTCTATCTATCACAACCTAAGCTGTTGCCTAACTTAATGTCTCTTAAAAAAATATTAGCTATTGTTGAACATGTAATAAATATATTTTGCCTCTGTAGGATTGAACATCTGTATATGATCTCCACATAAACACCAGTTTACTACCTGTAAACACCTGCTTGTTGGCCCTAGAAGTACAGGTACCCCACTAAGTTTTGGTCTTTATAGTGTTTTATTCTAAAAACAAAGAGTTTCTTACTTTACACTGTCATCTTACTTCTTGGTTGCTCGGGTTTTAAGGAAAACCAAAGATGTTTTGAGACAAATGCTCTTTCTCAGATATTACTAGAGGTACAGAACACAATTTATGTTAAACTTATGTAAATTTTTGTATTGCACATGTCATCCTGGTCCAGTTCTATAGACCTAGACCTTAAAAGAAAGTGGTGAAGGTAGTAGTTTATAGGCAAGAAGGTTGAGGTGTCAAGCCCCATGATTGTTGTCGCTGTTGTTGTTCTACCACTCTGGATAAGAGGCGGACCAAATGCTATTAATACACTCTGATATAATTTGTTACTACTGGACTGGACAGATCTTTCCTTTACATTAGCAAATCTCCATCATCATGCTGAGTGGCTACAAAAATACCGACCATAATGCGACCCATATTGTTTGGGTGGAGAGTATGAGGCACAGGGTGTACGTTCCATCAGCAGGCTTTGAAATAGGATCTATTAGTCTGGCTGTTGTGGGTGGCAATCGAGTGGGAGATCTGCAAACGCTGAACTCTTAGGCAGCTAAGGTGCTCGCTGAGCATGGCTGATGGTCCCCCTTAGTGCCTGTGCATGTTAGCGATGATGTCATTAGCCTATAGGGGCACAGCTCGAGTGGAGGTCGGCAGGAAAGGTGGGAAACAACCACTTGCTTTTCTGGTTAATCAAACAAAGAGCCTGTAGAGAGGTTGGAAAACTCCTGCTGGATGATAGTTTTGAGAAGGAAGTGGAAAGCGCTCGAGTGTCTGGGAAAGTCGTTGGATGTGTGAAGAAAACAGCCGAATTGCTCAGTCAGTTCATTTTTAACACGGCGAAGCCCAACACACAGTGTGAAACTACCCATGCTGGTTAAATCCAACCGCCTGCCTCATGGAACACTTAGGCTGTACCTTGCTAAGAACATGGTGTTCTACAAAAACACACACACACACACACACACACACACACACACACACACATAATTCAGGTTTCTGTAAATGGTCCTGCTTTCTTTACCTGCGTCAGAGACTGTTTGTTAGCAGGAATCAAAAAGGCCACAATTAAATTAGGTTGGCATGGGACCTTCACTTCGATAAAGGCTCCTCATCATCTGCTAATCACACTCGAACACTAAGGTTCTATGTTTAGATTTTGCATGAACTATTGAACTAACCGTTGCAAAGGTGAAGCGCCAAATGAACACAAACACAAACACTAGCTGTTCTGTGACTCTAGTTGTCTATAATTAAAAGACAGAGAATCACAGTGAGTGGATTGGAAACCCAGCAGAAAAACAGTTTTTACATAATAATCAGACCGCGGCAATTAAATATTGAATTTCTACCTTGAGTCCAGTGTTTTTAGAGCAGGCACTGGAACCTCATCAAAATCAAACATCAATAATAGAAGAAAAAATAAATCTGTCTACACAGTGTGATATACATGCTAGTTAGGGGGGTACCAGGGCATTCTCACACCTATAGTTTGTTTGCTCTGGTCAGAATTAGTAAATATTGAGCTTTTTCGCCATGTTTGGATTTTTCTCTCCTTGGGGTAGTTGTAGGCTTGTGGTCCCTTGGTCCGATTCCTGGTCCCACCAATTACTGTAGCTGGAACTGCCCTTTGTAAAAACACCTAGCCCCAAGTGGCAATTTGTATAAATACGTACTTAATTTTTTATAAGTAAAGTCTCACTCGCAATTAATGGTTTTATGAAATTAGTGTTATGCACTTTAGCATAGTGTGTGTGTGTGTGTGTAGTTATGCTCTCTTAGGCTTGTTGTTATAGATTTGATGCGGATGTGTGTTCAGGACTGGCTCCGGTGTAGTGAATAATCAGCATTAGCCATGCAAAAGCCGTTTAATCGTTTTCTCGTGGCCAAGATTTCCTCTGCTGTGATTTCACAGGACTTAAGGGAACGAAATGCTGCATTAGGTGAAATCCTGTTCAAATCCACTTTAAGTCTAGACCCTGTTAAGTGGCATGCTTGTTTACCAGGTTTAAGCTGAAGATTCTCTTTTACCTCCGGCTACAGGATGCAGGTCAAGTACGGTTTTATGAAAGTTGGGTTTGGCTACCAGCTGGCTTCTAAGAAATGTTGTCATTAGTAATAATAAAATGCGTGAAATTATACATTTTTATATGATATTATAGTATAGTAAATTAAATTATATGTTCTTAATTATAATAGTGCGTGGTGTAATACAGTACTTAAAAAAACTATATATATATTTCTGCAATTTCACTGCGGGGATTAATGAAGTATTCTGATTCTGATATGTATGCATGCAGAAGTTTTGATATTTGGTGCTCAGATTGTGTTTTTGTGTATGTGATATGCGACAGTTACAATATGTGTGTGTGTATTAATAAAACACACACACACACACATATATTGTAACTGTCGCATCTTTTATTGAGAGACACATGTCTAAACACTGGCTTATTTGTTTACAGTTATTCATTAGCTAGTATTTCCATAAAAGTCCATTAAACGATCTTCACTCATGCCTTCGATTGAATTTAGGTGAGGTAGCTTGGCTTTAAAACCAAGGCGGAGTCATCAAGTCATCAGTCTGAAATCCATTTAAAGAACCATCATATGCCTGCACTACAAAACCGAGGCTCCCAAAATAAAGACATATGCCGTAGCTTTTTTTGGGACATTGATTAAGACATTTTCTATTTTAAGGTTTACAAAGTAGGTCTCCGCAAGTATTCTCAGAGACACAGACAAGCACATTCACAAGGATGAAGTATTTAAAAGAAAATAAACAAGTCCTGCACGATCCGAGTCGAACGAGCTCCGAATTCCAGAGCGGGCCGGTGTACCTTGTGGTCTGTCATTGGTTACAAAGGACTACTCTGTGTGTGTGTGTGTGTGTGTGTGAGAGAGAGAGAGAGAGAGAGAGAGAGAGAGAGAAAGTATGAAGGAGGTAGTAGAATGATAGAAAGAGAGAGAGATCGAGAGAGAGAGAGCGAGAGAGAGAGAGCGAGAGGGTGAATACATTCCAGTGGACATAAGGCCCTCTCACTTACACTCCCTCTCTTTACATTCAGCCTGTTTTGCTAAGCTACTTGCAAATGTTTGTGCAACCAACCGTTGACCGCTTCATTAAAAACACTGTTTGATGCTGAGGTGAAGTCCAGCAGCGCGTTGGTTTAAACTGGTTTGAGAAGAGAGCAAACATTTTTCGGAGGGGAGTAAACAAAATACCTGTAAAAAGGAAAACAAACCAGTTTAAGCCAGTTTAATCCAGTTCAGCTCTTATGCTCCATTCAGGTAAAAAAAAAACGTGCAAAATTTTGCAGTAAATGGGAAACTGTGCCATTGCAATTGACAAAAAACAATAAAGAAAAGACACTCAAGATTTTAAAACTTGTCTGGATTTGGGAAATCTATACACCTTCTGTACCAGTCATAAGTTTGGACACGCCCCCTGTTTGTTCCATTTATCCGATTGTCCATATTATCATCTCCGCTTACTGTAAAGATGAATGTTGTAGGTCTACAATTACAGACTGTAGTCCATTATTCTTATCCCAGCCGTGTCATTATGTTAGATAAATTAAACTACTAAATTATAAGATGTAAGTATTAGTAATAAATTCCAGGGACTGATAATTCTATTGGAAAAAAGGTTGTCCATAATATGCTTCATGCCAAGTGAGCAGGTAAACCCGATTTACGAAAGCCCCTCGTTTCAATGACGCGAGATTCATTTTGGATGAAAAAGAAGGAGGAACGGAAATGGGGCAGTCTCCGCTAGCAAGCAGGCTTTATATGACAAATGTAACAAGTCGCTGCGAGTCAACACGGTTAGCATAATGGAGCCAGCGTGTTTTACGTAGAAGCCGAGGAATCGGGTGGATGTGATAGAATAGTGTGTGTATGAAAGAGAAGGTGTTCATGGAGTGTCAGAGAGCTCAGCTGCAGTGTTGCCACTGTGTGTGTGTGTGTGTGTGTGTGTGCGCGTGAGTGATGGGGTGTAGGGATGCCTTTGCTTTCACAGTTTGGATTTCCTGCACTTTGACCCGTGTGCTTCAGCCCTTAACCTCACACTCTTAACCTTCTGTGTGTCAGTCAGCACACCTGCAGCAAAACAACCACAGCTGACCAGGTCCCCACAAAGCCGATCAATACGATCCAATCACCATCAGGGACCTTAGATTAAAAATAATCAAATCATGGTCATGACAATATTTTGTTTAAATTGCTGCAATGGGAACTCCCCAAGGGCGGTACGGTGGCTCTCAGCGATAGGGATTCCCGGTTCAAATCCCTATCTGGGCGGAGTTTTCATGTTCTCCTTGTGTCTGCGTGGGTTTCCTCCGGGTTCTCCGGTTTCCTCCCACAGTCCAAAAGCATGGATCAAGTCAATTGAGTTCTCCAAATTCCCCCATCCCCCAGTGTGTACAGTATGTGTGTGTGTCTGTGTGAGTGAGTGTGTGCCCAGCGATAGATTTGCGCCCTGTCCTGGGTGTATCTGCCCAGCGCCCGAAACGTTCTCCCCTGGATGGGCATAGGGAAACCCTCCCCCCCACGACCCTAATATAGGATAAAGCGGAAGATAATGAATGGACGGATGGGAACTCTCCATTTCTACGTGGGTTTTCTTTGGGTTCTCCCACAGTCCAAACACATTGGATTCAATGTGGATTTGCTGCTCATTTACATTTAATACAATGTCCTAACTCTGGCCTACAGGACAAGCTCTATATCTGCTCCCTCTTACCTACACTCTTTAAAGTCACACACCCTGTGCCTCAACCTTGTGTTGTTCTCACTTGTAAGTCACTTTGGATAAAAGCATCTGCTAAATAACAAAATATAAACTATTTAGTTTCCTAATAATAACAACTTGAAAACAGACGTTAAAATATAAAATGTCAGCTGTATTTTTTAGAGTAACTCAACTGTATTTTTTAGAGTAATTCTAGTTTTAACTATGTAATTTGTAATGTTATGTAATTTGTAATATTATGTAATTTGGTAATGTTATGTAATTGGTAATGTTATGTAAGTATAATTCAGTAAATAGGGAAGATTCTGCAAATGGATCCGAGTCAAAGCCCCTGTGTCTTGACTTTCCTCCACACTGTCTAATTTTGACAATAAACAGCGTCTGTGGTCATGGTAACATGCCTTTACAGAAGCAAACCTGATTATGATGAGCTCACTGCCGGGAGTTTGTTTACCTCGCAGCCTCTTTCCTCCACTCCGTCATTCCTGAGGGGGATTTTCTATACTTCTTGTCTTGTGATCCACAGTGACATCATCGCAGAAGAAAGAGTGTGCTGTAGTCAATGTGGAAGGTTCTGTGTTGTGTTCATTCATGGAGTTTAGCAACGGCATGGAGAAAAGTGTATTTCAAGCCACTGTACTGTGTTTGCTTCCAGGTACATCAATGATGGAGAAGTAAACAGGCACATTGGGTGACACTGGGTGGAAATTACAACAACACTGTTACAAAATTAGACTGAGGGGCGTAGTATGCACACTGCCTAACGCCCTCCTCCGCCCCATCCGAACACCTGAGTATTATTTATAAATATAGGTACTGAGTGATAAGATTGTTACATATTTGTAATCAGAAATTCAATATTAAGATTCATTAGGTTCAATTTATAAAAGCGTGGTTCAGGGAGCATGAAGTCATCATTAACGCACATGGTTCGCCACCTGAGAAATGAGCACCCTGAACGGTTTATAGGTTTTCAGTAGGTTGCTGTATAAAACGTTCCATCATCAATACTAAATATTACTTTTTGCCCTATTTGCCCGCCCACCCCCATCTGAAATTCCATCCGAAATATTTCCAGTTTGGTGTTGGCACGAGAGATAAGAGGGTAAATCTGTAAACACACAGAAGCTGACAGGACATAATGATTTTCCATTATTTTCTTAGGTTTGTGCGTCACTGGCTTTAGCACCTTGACATTTATACATTCCACACCATCTAGCGAGGAATCCTGCTCATCCTGAAACTCATCCCACAAAGTCGGGCCTCCACCATGAACTTAACCTTAACCCTGGAAACTCTGCACACAATCTTTAAATTCAGGGTGAAAATCTGTGTGTGTGTGTGTGTGTGTGTGTGTGTGTGTGTGTGTGTGTGTGT
>JAFMOD010000205.1:1838138-1939201 GCA_019802435.1 Corydoras maculifer
GCACACACTCACTCACACAGACACACTCTATATGGGGCAATTTTTGAGAATTCAATTAACTTGATCCATGTTTTTGGACTGTGGGAGGAAACCGGAGAACCCGGAGGAAACCCACGCAAACACGGGGAGAACATGGAAACTCCACCCAGATGGGGATCGAACCGGGAATCCCCAGCGCTGAGAGGCGAACGTGCTAACCACTAAGCCACCGTGCCGCCCTATAGCCCAACATATTATTATAAATATGTTCACAAATTTAAAAACAATTTACACTTTGAGCAATTACCAGAACTGTGAATTGTTAAATAGTTAAACTTGTAGATTAAGATTTAATACCGCATGTGCATGTTAATGCTGGAGTGGGATAACGTCCAGGGGTTGTGATACCTCACTGTTTTCGATACTGGAAGGTAGAATATGTAATAATTAAAGCAATACTAATAGACTTATAGCTTGAATTCTGTAATGAGTGCTGTGGGTATACTTTAATACTTTCTCTCTTTGTAACCTCAGGTCGCTTTGATCATCGAGTTTGGCAAACCTCAGAGATAGGTGTGTAAGATATTCAACCAATTGTACTCATTTAAATAAAATCAATACACATATTAATAATCAGTTCGCTTTGGATCTGATTTTCGTTATTTGTGAAACTGATGCTGAATACCACAGTCTTTTAATATCCTGTTAAAGCAACAACAGTCATTATGGTTTTGATTAAAATCTGGCTCTTGCAGTCTCATTAACAAAACTTCATAAACATCGAATGGCACATGTCTTTTCACCAACATGTTCCAAAGAGAACAAGTGTAGCCCGAAGCACAAGTCCATTATTGGGTTTATCCCCAACTTCCCGTACCAGACACTTCTATTTCTAACAATGTGCCCTATAGACACATGTAATTCAAACCAGACACGTATGAATTCCCTAAACATGCTACTGCTTCCCAGAAGGCATTCCAAGACAACAACACTAACCATCAAAACACCGCAGCATCGTGCACACTAATGTGGTTGAGACAGATGACAAACAACCGTAGGTGTTCAGTTCTGTTTGTTATGTCTTTTATACAAAGCAGTGTATTTACACCCCACTGTTTGGGATTTGTAGTTAAGGGGAAGTTTTCTAAATGTTCTAAATGACCAGCAGTCCTCGTTTCATTCAGCATATAAAATACAATCAATAAAACTCTGTATCTGTATCACACAGCTTCAGCATCTGAGACGTCACTTAAACCAAAACAAACAGAAGTCAGTACTCACCACTCAAACCTGAAGAAAAGGGAAATACACAGAACTCCAGCTTTGGCAACAGTCCTGAGCACTCTGGCACTTTTTGGGCAGGTTGCGAGAAGAAAATACACTTGGTGCGAGGTGCTCCGAGTCGTACCAGGGACTTCTAGGCGCTAAGGCTTACACAAAATTGATCCTCCAGAATCTGTGTAAAACCTAATATCCTCTGCAGAAAGTAGTGGGAATATTTTGTCTTAACCATTTATAAATTCATGAAGCAGCTGGTAATGTTTATACATTATATGACTATATGAGCATACTTGCTAATAGTGAGGATACACTAGTAGTAGCTGTAGTAACAGGATTCTACTGATAATAGTTTTTATCTGCAGTGTAAAAAACATTTGTGTTTTGGTGAACATATAGTAGACAAAGTGTATGTTTTTATTTAAGCATATTTGTACCACTTACATGTTTACATATCTCTACTTTTTCTTCGACAAAATCAAGGAGCCATCAAAAACTCACAGGGGACTTGAAGGCTGTGGTGTGTGTTAATCCTGCTATAAAGTAATAATCCTATAAAAACAGCGGTGCTGCAAACATTTACAGTCAGCCTTTTAAACACACTGCTGCGATGTGAAGACTACTGATGACAT
Organism: Corydoras maculifer; assembly: GCA_019802435.1. Classification (NCBI taxonomy): domain Eukaryota; kingdom Metazoa; phylum Chordata; class Actinopteri; order Siluriformes; family Callichthyidae; genus Corydoras; species Corydoras maculifer. Next base: position 1,840,028 of record JAFMOD010000205.1, read on the forward strand.
AACTGGTTAGAGTCTAGCTTTACCCCTAAAGCGCCCAAACCAGACAGCCGGCATCTGCAGGTGGCATGCAGCATGTGTTTTTAAGAGGGCACATGGCATTTTCACATGGTCAGCTATTAAAATATTGTGGTTAGCCGCAGACTTTAATGTGCACAGTATTCATGAGCTTTCACCAAGAGAATTGAGTTACAAAAAGCTTTGTGGTGCCTATAAAATCTAAGCTTTTTAATAGGGAGGAGCCCAATGTCTGACCATTGTCTAATCTGTGTGAATGCAAAGGCACATGGTGGTGCTGGAGCTTCATGTTATAATTTTTTTTTCATGTGGTGGTTGACCAGTTTTCAGCTCACTCTCTACATACATCAAAACACATGCCATGTTCTCATCTCATTATCATTCATGTACTTTTGTCAGCATAGGAAGCAGGACCCACCCCCATTCATTCATTCATTCATTCATTCATTCATTCATTCATTCATTCATTATCTTCCGCTTTATCCTATATTAGGGTCGCGGTGGGGTTCCCCATGCCCATCCAGGGGACAACGTTTCGGGCGCTGGGCAGATACACCCAGGACAGGGCGCCAATTCATCGCTGGGCACACACTTACTCACTCACACTCTATATGGGGGCAATCTGGAGAACTCAATTGACTTGATCCATGTTTTTGGACTGTGGAAGGAAACCGGACACTTTAAACGGACACTTTAATTATTTTATTGGGTTTAAATTTAAAACTTTACCTGACATTTTTGGAACTCATTTTCTTTTGTTATACAATAGTGTAACCAGCTGGAAACATCGGTTCAGTTCAGTATTTATTTCTGGCTTTAAGATTTTTGCAGTGTTTATAATGAAAACAGAGGATTAGGGTTTTTTTCTGACATTTTGCAGCTTTAAACAAATTAATTCTGCATTTCTTTTTTGTTTAGTCAGATTGGCTGGAGACCATTCTCTCAGATTTTCAGTAGGATTAAAGTCTGGGCTTCAACTAAAGCAAAATGTCAGGACATCTGTTCACGAAATGCATCTCAGGAGAATGTGGGCCATGCAACAAGACAATGAACCTAAACACACAAGTCATTCGAATGAATGTCAAAGTCCTGATCCAATATAATTCAACAGAAATTAAGTGGAGGGAGCAGAAACAAGCAGTTAACGGGAAGAAACGCATCACTATAACAGAGTTAAAGCTGTTCTGTATGGAGACATAGTCCAAAATTCCTTTAAGCCAACAACAAGGACTAAAAGCTCAGTGATTGGATGTTGGGCTTTAGGTCTGAAGCTTGAGGGTACAAACCCAGAATCCACCAAAAGTTGCCAATGTGGGCCATTGAACAAGGACCTTAACCCTTATTTCTTATTTCTTACGTCACATGGTCGGCCCTGCGCTCTGACCCCAACCATCATTTTGGAATACATGTAAATGACTTTTTTATTCTGGAAATAATTCCAATAAAGTTTATATCAATAGCAAATTGTTACAATGCAAACTGGAGAAAAAGGCCATTAGATAAATACTTTTTTAAAAAAGCACTGTACATGGGACAACATTGTTAGAAAGCATCCACTACAAAATAAGTTAGTTTAATGTTTTTTTCTTTTTACTCTGATTTGAAATCCTCTGATCTTTTTTTCCTTTAGCAAGACATAGCCGCCAACATCTGAGTCAAACCGTCATCTTATCATAGTGGTTGACATTTCCTGATGTAAAAGTCCTGAATAAATGAGACCCAAGGTTACCGGCTCGTCGTTTTCCTGCCAGCTACTCACATCAGTGGATTATGGAAGTCAGCGCTGGAAGCAAAGGTGCAGTAATATGATCGTAACGGTGATGAAAAGTGCAGCGATTCTGGGATGAGGCTGAGATCCTGGACTGCTCACACATATGCTGGGGGCCGGTGCTTGGACCGATTTCGCCTTGGGCGGAGACACAACTGTGCCTTGGATCTGTGAAAAAGGCTTTTATAAGTCAGGGTTCTGCCATTGCAGTCATGGCAAAAAGCACATTTAGTACATCTCTCTATCTGGGGGCGGAGCTAATTGGCTCGTCTTGTTTCTTTTGTTACAAATTTGGCCGAAAGATTTGCAAAAGGCACGGTGGCTTAGTGGTTAGCACGTTCGCCTCTCAGCGCTAGGGATTCCCGGTTCGAATCCCCATCTGGGTGGAGTTTCCATGTTCTCCCCGTGTCTGCGTGGGTTTCCTCCGGGTTCTCCGGTTTCCTCCCACAGTCCAAAAACATGGAACAAGTAAATTGAATTCTCAAAAATTGCCCCCTATAGAGTGTGTCTGTGTGAGTGAGTGTGTGCCCAGCGATGGATTGGCGCCCTGTCCTGGGTCTATCTGCCTAGCGCCCGAGACGTTCTCCCCTGGATGGGCATGGGGAACCCCACCGCGACCCTAGTAGAGGATAAGCGGGAGATAATGAATGAATGAAAGATTTGCAAAATTTGCTTTAGGTATGGTTTTATTTACTGCAACATCTATTTCAAACTGGTTCGCTCACTTGATTTCTTGATTCCTCTTTTGCTTTATGGTAAGTTTGTGACTGACCACGTTACTTTATGTTTGATTGCGCATGCAGCATTTTTGAGTCATGTCATTACTAAGCAACACTAATTTCTGTAATCAATACAGAAGATGCTGGTTGGATTCAGATTATTGGATACTCCACTTATTGTCCATGTTCTCAGTTCCACTGACTGTAGAGACAGACTTTGTAGTTCTACAATTAAATTCTTTAGACCATCTGTTTGTGTTCTACAGTACATACTGTGTACTCTGTTCTCTAATGATCAGGACCCCAATAGTACAGAGCAGGGATTATCTGGTTGGTGCATTAGTCCTATCCCAGCAGTGTCACTGAGGTGTTTAAATGAAACTCCAGCAGCACTGCTGCACTAAAACCCCCTCAGCACATCAGTGTCACTGCAGAACTGACAATAAACAATTCACCACCCAAATGATACCTGTTCTGTGATGACAGATAGAGAACAGAGAACCAACAGGGGAATAAGAAAAATGATCGAATAATGAATGTACGATATATAAGGGTTGTTAAAGTGTTCTGGTGTAATATATCACCGTGGTGAAGACAGCTGCAGAACCTCTGCCCATTCCTTTAACAAGTTGCTATTTTTTTTTATTTCCAGCCGCAGCTTTGTGGATGTATAATATTTACACACGATGACCTACTTTTTACAGAACGCTTTTGTCTTTTACTCACCGCCCACTCGGCGCTGCCCATCTTGGAACAGCGCACGTTTATAGGAAGCTCACGGACAACTTCGTTAAAGGCTTTTCCTCTCTTCTTGGTCCAGCGGAACTTATCCATGGCTTCAGTAAAGGAGAGGTTGCTGTATCTCTTGGGGCTTTTAATCAAAAAAGGCCACGTCCTATACGGAGGAAAAAAAAAGAGTTCTGCATGGTTTGAAAAATATACCTTCTTACTAAACGGAAGGAATGAAACAATGTTTTATGTAACTTATGTACTTTGCATGCAATCTTAACCATAAAATCGAAAGCCTGAGTCATATGTATTCAGGAGTCAAAAAAAAAAAAAACACTAATCAGCAACAGCATGTAGATGTGTCGGCTAATTATTATATACACCCATCATTTCAGGCTTTTGTACATTCTTCATCTGGTTTAAATGGTGCACCACCTTGTTACTGCACTCACTTAACATATAGATGTACATTGTAGTTCTGCAACCACAGAATTGTGTCCAGATTGTTGCATAGGATGGTCATACAAATTATAATAAATTGATTTATGTACCTAGACCTTATTTGGCAATTTAATAAACAAACATGGGGTGGCACAGTGACTTATTGTTTAGCATGTTCTCCTCTCAGCACTAGGGATTCCCGCTTCGAATCCCAATCTGGGTGGAGTTTCCATGTTCTCCCCGTGTCCACGTGGGTTTCCTTCGTGTTCTCCGGTTTGCTCCCACAGTCCAAAAACATGGATCAAGGTCAATTGAATTCTCCAAATTACCCCATATAGAGTGTGTGTGTTTGCCCAGTTATAGATTGGCGTTCTGTCCTGGGTGTATCTGCCCAGCGCCTGAAACGTTCTCCCCTGGATAAGCATGGGGAACCCCCCCACGACCCTAGTAGAGGCTAAAGCGGAGGATAATGGATGGATGGATGAATGAATGGATAAACAAACACTTCCAAGTAGCTTCTTATTTCTGGAAGTGCAGATGAAGCCTAAAGGGAACGCTGACTTTATATAGTAATAAAAATAAAGCAGAAATCAAATATGAAGCGCTTTTCATGTCGGTCCAAAGAAAATTTGGCGTGAATTCGAGTAAATTTTCATTTTACTTTTCATCTATCGGCCATGTTACATAACTGGATAACAATCTGTAAAAGTCCTTCTACTAACTGGCATGTTGTACATGGAATGGAATCAATCAAAGAAAAAGAAAACAGGAAAAAAAAGAAATGATATGCCAAACGCCAATCAGCGAGAAAATGGAGAGAGAGAATGAATCTCCAAAGTCGGACAGATTTTTCTGACAGCTTCTTGCAGTATGGACTGCGAGTACGTGTTTTTTTATAGATCAGGATATGCAGACGACCGCTGAGGCGAAACGCTGAACATCCCTTTCTCTCTGGAACACAACAGTTCGGGGAAGTTGGAGCAAAAGTAAACATGTGGTACCAGCAGGGGCGCTCAGCTGGGATCCATTTCAGAGTCCCCCACCTCTCACACATCCTTCATCCATCCAACACACACATGCTTCTTCAAACGCAAACACACACACACACACACACACACACACACACACACACACACACACACACACACACACACACAGGCATAAGCATCACACAGTAAAAATGCGTGTCCTCTGAAAATGTTGTTTTATAGCTTCCATCCCGGAGCTCTATCTAATTAGCGAGATTGGAAATGATTGGATTAATGAGGTATTTTAAAATGACTGCTACTAAGTATTAATAAGATTTTGACATGAATCAAAAGAAAGATTGTAAAGCAAACAATTTAACTAAACATTAGAAGATTTTTTTTTTTATACCTGCATGCTCATCTCGTTTTATTTTTTCATCAGACCACATCCGTATGTGTCTCTTGGGAGGAAAAAATGAGTTTTTTCTTTATTACAGAAGGCATACATAAAACAGCTATAATGTCCTGGGTGAGTTAATTAGAATGATTATAGGCTTTTCTCCAAAACCACAGTACAGCAGAGGCACAGTAGCTCAGTGGTTTGGGATTCGGGGTGTTGGGCTATCAATCTGAAGGTTGGGCTATCTGTGTGGGCCCTTGGGTAAGGTCCTTAACCCTGATTGCTCCAGGGGGGGCTGTATTATGGTTAAACATGTCCTCTGACTCCACCCTTTAAATAAAATTGTCTGACCTCATGAAATGTAAAATAGCAGCATCACTTACGTTAGCGGCGTCTGGATTTGTTTGATGCCAATGAACTTAAGCTGGCCGGTGATTTCCGGTAGGCTCTCGCAGCGGACCAGGTTGACTCGTGGGTAGTACAGCAGGTAAGATAAACACATCTCATCCCTCGTGCTCAAACCGCCCTTCAGAAAAGACATGTTACAAATAATATGTATATACACAGTGCTCAAGATAGATTGGCAACCAGTCTTGGGTGTATCTCTCCTGAATAGGCATGGAGAAACCCCTGTGACCTTAGTATAGGATTGAGTGGAAGATAATGGATGGATGGATGGTAAAACATAAAAAAATAAAACACAGCTTACCCACGTCATGTTCTTCCTCCCGTTAGTGTTGTAAATACATTCAGTAATGAGTGAGTCTCCCTGGATGTTAAGGGGAACTTGATTATTACACGATATAATACCGTAGACCCTCCTGATGTTCTAATAATATTATTAAATAGACTTTATTTGTAATTGTCACAACACAGTTACTTAGTGCTTAGTTACGTACTGGGAGCAGCTGTCGCTCTTGGCTCAGTGGCTGAAACTCTTGAAAGTTAAAATCGAAATGATCATCCGAGGCGAGAGGAGGCAGTTCAGCCTGATGACGCAAATGTCTCGTCCTGACGGCTTTGCCGGCGAGGTGAGCGTGGAGAAGAACGGCAAACACCTGAACACCGCTGGGCATCTCACTGTTTAGAGACTGTCCGGAGGGGAATTTAAAATAAATAAATAAACAAACAAACAAATTATATATATTATTCATTCATTCATTCATTCATTTATTCATTCATTCATTATCTCCCGCTTTATCCTCCATTAGGGTCGCAGTAAGGTTCCCCATGCCCATCCAGGGGAGAATGTCTCGGGCGCTGGGCAGATACACCCAGGACAGGGCGCCAATCCATCGCTGGGCACACACTCACTCACACAGACACACTCTAAATGGGGCAATTTTGAGAATTCAATTGACTTGATCCATGTTTTTGGACTGTGGGAGGAAACCGGAGAACCCGGAGGAAACCCACGCGGACACGGGAAGAACATGGAAACTCCACCCAGATGGGGATTCAAAGCGGGAATCCCGAGCGCTGAGAGGCGAACGTGCTAACCACTAAGCCACCGTGCCGCCCTATATATGTATATATATATATATATATATATAGTCCAAAACATGGTAAGCTTAATAAGGTCCAAAAGTAAAATATGACTCTTTCAAAAAGATACCTCCTGGAGACACTCTTGTGTACAGTGGCCCTCAGTGATGAAGTCCTGCATGCCAGGGGGCAGCATGTGGTAAAGGCTTACCCACACTCCTGTCTGCAGAACCCCTGCATCAAAGTTCCGTAACTTCGGAGTGTAGAAAAGACGTAGACCCGAACTATCCACCACTCCTGATGAAGTAAAGCCAACTATGTCAGCATCTGATCCATGAAACCCATGATTCTTTATTTATAGTCAGGCATTGTGACGTCATAAAACAACAAATGTTAATCTGATTTATAGACCTGTCTGTAAAGCAGGATTGTCGAAGTGCACCTCCATCAGGACGTAGACTGGATCAGCAGCTGTTCCGATAGACATTCCGGCGTGTGGAGGATAAGAAAACCCCTGGAAAAGAAAAATGTATACAGGTTACATGTTTATATGAACTTATTAATAAACGGAGCTCTAAAAAAAGTGCCGTTCACAAGGTTGCACTTTGTGGTCTTTATGACACTAGTTGGCGCTCCTGTCAACTTAAGCTGCTTGGAGAGAGAGCACTGCCAACATTATTTGTGATGTAGCTCACTAAAGTTATTAAAAAGGTTCTGTAAAAAAAACCTTACCCTTCAAATTTATTTTATTTCAACACAAAGATCTGTTCGGAAGTTGGAAGTCGTTACAATTTGATGCTGAAAGATTTTACTCAAGCAGTATAGCAGTCACTATGCAGCTGATTTATATGAATCATATGTTCGCCGTCTCTTTACCTCACCGCCGATGGCCCAGGCGAAGATAACGGTTTCGCAGGTTAAGAAGGAGTCGGGCATGTTGGGGTGAAAGCACTCGTGGCCTGTTTCCAGCTCACTGTCATTTAACAAGCTATCACACTGGTAAAGCAGGATGTGGTGAACCAGATTCTCATGGCCTTTTTGGATCACTGGCTCAATCTGGAACCACAACAGAAAAACAGCAGACCAACATGTAATAACAGACATCTACAGGAATGAGAGCAGCAACAAGACACAGATCACTGAGTGTGTAAACGGCTCCGCTTTTTACACATTAAAAACATCATACATTATTTACATTTAAATGCTATGAATAAAAGGGCTGTTAGGTTTCAAATAAAGACACAAATCTGGTGGATGATCTCAGGAGTGTGGCGTTTAATATTCAGTTTATTCTAATATTAATGCCTTATGAATTTGCATTTGAATTTGACTTCAAAATCCATCCATCCATTATCTTCTACTTTATCCTATATTAGGGTTGCGGGGGGTGTTGCCCATGCCCATCGGGGGGAGAACGTATCGGGCGCTGGGCAGATACACCCAGGACAGGACGCCAATCAATCACTGGGCACACATTCACACACAGACACACATACACACTTTATATGGGGCAATTTGGAGAACTTAATTGACTTGATCCATGTTTTTGGACTGTGGAAGGAAACCGGAGAACCCGGTGGAAACCCATGCAGACACGGGGAGAACATGGAAACTCCACCCAGATGGGGATTTGAACTGGGAATCCCTAGTGCTGAGAGGAGAACATGCCAACCATTAAGCCACCGAGCCGCCCTGACTTCAAAATGTTTTTAATTATTACAATTTGTTTTTTTTTTATTTAATGGTATAAACATGCAATTTGATGAAATCACAAAATGAATAGGCACAATAACAGAAGTGCAGTTAGTTTTAAAGTGTACAATAACTATAGTCAGATTACAGACAGCTGAACTATTGTGCATTGGACTTTCCACCTCGTTCTGACGGAACTATCTGCTAGAGAACCATAAAATGTTTGGCAAGAGACAAAACCCACATTGACGGCCTGACGCAGTCCCTTTTGTCCCTCATGGACATAAATCTGTTTCTTATAATGTACACAAATTTTATATGAGCTTTATTAAAGTTTATTCACTGGTAATGCAGCATCTTAATGTAATTATACACTGTTATATGTTATACTGTTTTATTTGCAGCACTGTCAGCATAACCAACTCATCTAGTCACTGACTGACAAAAGAGCTTAGGAACATGTGTGACAAAATGGAACAAGTCTCTGGGACAGCAGTGGGTCACATTCCAGGAAACAGTGTCTGCAGTAACAGACTGTAGGCTCTTTGTCTGCAGCTCACTATCTGCTCGGCTTCAGAGATATTATTCAGTCTGAAATCTACTGTAAACTCCACTCGATTACTGTGTAAAGATTAAAATAAAAATGCAGAACAGTGATCATTAGAACAATAATGCTGAATAAATCTGCTACAAAAAGCTTGAACATGCCTTAATCCTTAATCGTTATTTTAATTAAACCATTTCCTCTACATCTTAATAAATAAAAATTTATTTATCCATTAGGAACACTCTTGGGCATGCCAACTTCCAATCAGAGAGCGTTTCAGAGAGGATTTCACATTATTCTTAAGGTAAGTAATGCCCACCCATTTTTGTCTCCATGAGCTCACAGACCTCCCTGATTGGCCAGTCAATTTGTGATTAAAGGGAGACCTCGTCAATCATCATTTGCTACTAAAGAGCAAGATGAATTTGCTTTCCATTAGCTCCACCCACAGACAACTTGGGCTTCGGTGAGATTTCACAGGGCGAACACTTGTCTTTCGGCACAAAATGCTCCACTATTTATTAAAAGCTTAAACACTAAGGTTAAGAAGCAGCTTGAATATAATTGTGGGGATGTTTCAGGTGTGTTTGTAGTTAATGTGCAGGCCGGCACCAGGTCCGACATACAGTAGGACACAAAACATCTGTATAAATCAGAAGCTTAAAGGCGGATTAGAACAGTCGTTTATTAGTCAGACGGCGGTTCACGTGGTCAAAACATCTGTAGAGATTGGATTTTTAAACTGTATGTTAAACTTTGAAGTGGGATTAATTGGACAAACTAAGTGCTTGCAGATGGAAGCAGCGTGCACAGAAAAACTGTGCACATAAAATGGTTGAAAATGAAATTCAGATCACAATATCATGATACGAAAATGCTGTTCATGCAGCAGGCCAGCAGTCTGCATACAACTGTGTACACATCGCAGAGAGCATACGGATGTATAACGCACTACTGCTTCTAATATAAAACAAAACACATATGACCCACATGGTCCCAAAAACATCTGGTACACATGTGGTAAAGATTTAGAATTGCGACTTGATGCGTGGCCCTAGTCCCCCAGTCTGATGCCTATGTGGCCCACATAGTATAATTGTGATTGGTCCACCCAAGTGCTGTTAATCCATGCTGAAGGGTTCATGAAATCATTTTGAATCCATGTTTTTGGAATGTGGGAGAAGACCCGCGTGGACACAGGGAGAACATGCAAACTCCACCCAGATAACCACTTCCCCCCGCCACCATTGGACTGAACATAGCTTCATGAATGATATTTTATTTAAATAATCATAGTTGCTATAGGAACAACCAAGCAACATTTGGTTTTGCAAAATGTCGGGGTTGCACATCTGTAGGGTGACCACATTATTTGCCCAGCATGGCTCCTGGACTGTAAGCTGTAGATGAGAATACACACCACACACTTACCCTAATGACATGATGCTTCTTCTTTAATTTTGGGAGTTTATGTATCTGACACCAGTAGGTTGTGTCCTTACGAGGCACGAGGACCTGTCTTAGGAGGAAAACGTTATCAAAAGCATTAAAACTAAACAAACGATTGTGCTTTTAAAAATATCACATGAAAACAAACTCGGCCTTAACTTCAACAGAAGTTCTTACAGCAAACGTCAAGAAATAAACCTGGTTCATTTTACTCACGTTAACATTTTTCAGGTCGAAACTATCTGAACCCGACGGAACGTTTTTGCCGGTCCCAGGGTTCAGCAGACGTAAACTCTTCCTCCCTCTGTGCATCCCGTGATAAACAGGTCCCGACGGTCCCACGTCCTCAGTGTGATATGCCCAGATCACCCGCATTGTGCTGCCCTGTGAAGGAACACCGGGATTTAGATGTTCAGATTTCCTAACATTCTGATCTGAAGAGTTAACGGTTCACAGAATGGTGTAATTACAGTACAAAAATTAATACCTGTGTAAATGTTTTAAGATACATTCAGCTTTTGTACATTTAAAAAATGCATTCGCGCAGTGATCCTAAAGAAAATTAGATGAGATTTATTAAGTTACAGGTAACTCTTCTTGGTGGTTTTTGGGTCAACCATGATTAAGATTCTTTAGTCTTTTTTGTAAGGGCCCACATTGGCAACTTTATATGAACTTGTGGTTTACCACTGAGCCACCCTATGAACAAAGCTTTACCATTTCATTCTGACAGCAAACGCTTTCTCCACCTACAATCCGTCCAACCCACCGTGACGCCTCTGTCTTCGGAGTCACACGTCTGCAGGTCCCTGCTGAATCCCAGCACCGTGTGGGTTTCGTTTTCGCTCCCATACAGCAGCCTGCAGCTCTGAACCTGATCCTTATGCACTCCTCTGCTGCTGTCTGCGAAGTAATCCTGCACAAGTAGCAGAGAACAAAAAAAATCTGATGATATGCACATGTTGGCCATTATATCCATTGGAACTGCAATCACATTCGGGAGTGTTAGAACGGAGGAGCTGTGGTTCCTCTCTCAATTCTGGGACTGTTTAAAAGCAAACGGGGGTAAGGTTATACAGAAGCCTGAGAAAACATTAAAAAAATATATTACAGGCATGTCAAAAGAGCAGTTGGGTGTATAATCATCAAGACAAACATACTACTTAACTCCAGGTGCTGGTAGACTAAAGACGGCTTCTACACCGAAGGATCAAAGCATCACATTCAACTGTGGAGAAAAGCCCTAAAGCAGTGGTTTAACAGATCAGAAACACCATTCAGTCTGGGAAGATGGTGGAAAATCCGCAGAAAGAGCCAGGCCTTTAGCAAAACAAACCAGTTGTGAGCTGGAGGACAGAGCAGCCGGGCGACAAAATACCAAAAAAAAGGGCCTGGAGGACTAAATGTAAAGGAAAGTCCCAGTAATAATTAAAAACAGTTAAAAACACTTTGTATCGCATTCATGATCTGAAAGTGTGTGTGTGTAAAAACTTCAGCAGTACTCCTGTGTTTTATCTCATCGTTAATATGTCAATATCATTAATAACCACCTTAATATCATTATCATTGCAATGCCGAGAATAATCCACCACCCAAACTGTAAATCTGTGGTGGTCCATAACTCCTTTTGCTCCATAGGAATTATACTGCATCATGTCCCAGGTGGCTTTGCATAAATGATGTAATGACGTTGTGTAGAATTGGCATGTTCTCCCTGTGTCCATGTGAAATTCCTTAGTTTGAGAAATATAAAATAATAATTCCTAAATAGAAAAAAGTAGAACAGAGAACTAAATGAGTGACCCTGTGTCAGAGGTGTAGAGTGATGAATGATCCTTTGGGGTGGAAAGGCTAAACTGGAGGCAAAAGATGGTAATTAAAGGTAATTAACGCACCTACCGAAATATCCACTAATGGTTGGTGTGCAGGCGGAATGACCTAATGATGTCCCGGCATGTGAAACACCCCTAAGCGTGAATTTGTGTCTGCCCTGAAATGCTGAAATTGTAAATGCTGGGATAGGCTCCATTGTCCTCCCCAGAATCCTAACAAAGCAATGCAAACTGGATAATGAACATATGAATCACTTTATGAACGGCTGTGCAAGGGCCACCTAAGCATTGGGTCACTACACACACCAGATGTTTCATGTTGTTTTTGTATGTGGACATCTGGAATCTACGCCTGGCCACTACTGGGGTATGACCTGCACACGGAACAATATTCTGTACATGTCTAGCTGAGCGAGGTAAACATTCTCATCCTGTAGGACAGAATATTCTGCAAAGTCATCAAGACTGTGAACACAAACATAGTGAGGTGCTTGATGTGTTCTGATCATTTTGCCCTCGAGAGAAATCTACGTGATCACCTGACCATGACAACCCAAAATGTTTATTTTCTGTAACGCCCATCTGCTTGGAGCCAACTCCACTGAATAAAACGAGAGGAAAGACCCTGAACACATCATGCGATTTATTATCTCTTATTCACACACCTCCCACATACATTGGACCCACACAGCTTCAGGGAAAAACAAGCAAGCATGGAGTATGTCTGCCCAGGAATCGAACCCAGGACCAAATTACTGTGGGATGACGGCGCTTCCTGCCAGCAACATGCCTCTCAGCCTAATATCAAGATATTTCAAGGCTATTTCATCCAAAAGAACATCTGTAAAGCCAGACATGGGTGTTGTATTGGAACATCTGGCTTGCAACCTTTGTTCTAGTTCATTCCAAAGGTGTTGAGTTTTGGACTCGATGGCCAAAACCAGTTCTTTAACACCAAACTCTCATCATGCCTTATCACTGCTGAAGTGGCCAGACAGGAGGGTGGGTCCCTGTAGCATCTCAGCAGCAGGTGCAATCTTGTTGGCAACTTTTATTGGATTTCTGTTTTATTAATTTTCTCTAGGGGTGCACGCTCTCTGAGGCACGGTAGTTCCAGCGGCGCAGTGGTGGGAGTGGCATGCATCCTCAGGTGTAGTTGTGGTTGCAGTCACCTGCCTTCTGAAACATCAGCGTGGGAGCATGGCATGTGCCTCGGGGAGTTTACACATTGCTTGTTCTGTATTATGCTTGATTTTTGTACCATCTGTTGGTCCCATCTCATGCAGGACACCTCGGCTGGCGTCACCGTGGTGTGCTTGGTCAGGACATTTAGAAACTACAGCCATAAAAAGGTCCATCCTTGTTATAATGTGTCACATCTGCAGCATTGGGAGTCTTGAGTAAGAGCACACGATGCGGTCTGACTTATTTATATTGCACAACTCTTGTTCTCTAGTTCTGAATAAACTAATTTACTATAAACAGATGGTATTTATTTTCAAATAATAACAATAAAAACATGTATTTAGAAATGTCTGACTCTCAGCTGTGCTGCACAACGCGACCACACATTGTGTATTTTTGCAAGTTTTGGGGATATTACACTGGAATTGTTTAATCAAAGTGACTCTTGACCTGATTTCCATCCTTTTAGCTATACTAAATGGTTTAAGCTTCAATCTGTGTTCACTCAAAAGCCTGTCGTTATAAACCTACAAACTGCTACTAATACATCAGTCTGATTGCAGTTCACACTTAAAATATTTACAAATTAGTAATCATTTTAATTACAGACTGTAGAGTATCTATGATCAGGACCCCAATAGTACCACCACAGAGCAGGTATTATTGGGTGGGTGCATTATTATTGGGTGTGTTTAAATGTCACGACAGCAGCACTGCTGCACTAACACCCCCTCACCACATCAGTCTCACTGCAGAACTGACAATAAACAATCCACCACCCAAATGATACCTGTTCTGTGATGACCCATAGAGAACAGAGAACCAACAGGGGACTAACACAAACAAAGGACATAGATGGACTACAGTCTGTAATTGTAGAACTATAAAGCCCGTCTACATGATAAGTGGAGGAAATAGATAATAGAGCCAGAAGTGGGTGTGTCCAATTTTGTTGTTCTGTATATTACACAATAATACACAATAAAATGTGTTTTAACAACAACAGATTTTTAATTACACTACTCTATTTTTTAATTGTTCCTCAGTATCACATCTGCATCTCCTGAACTGTTTTAAACTGATGTTCAGCAGTTTTAATCCTGTATTTCTGTGTTTACGCCAATTCGTCTTAATAAACCGTTTGAGAAACTTGGCTTTCCATCAGCATTCAGATTTTAGTTCAGAGGTGTTCAATAGATTTGACAGCAGAAGTAATTTATAACCCCAGCAAACCTGTTAATCCCGTCTGTGTGGCACAGGAGAGGCTCTTCCCCAAACAGCTGCCGTTTAATAATCTGGATAATATTGTGTTTATTCATTCTAGGCCTGAACAATACTGACAATAATAATTCTAGAAGATATTATGAGGAGAGGTGCCTTCATGCTTTTGCTGGCCCACAGTGCAACCCAAACCAGTGCAGAAAGTTTGAGCGACTTGTTAGGAGAAAAAAAAACAAAGTTGAAGCTCACATGGAGATAAGGTTCCCTGTCAGCTACCTTAGAACTGTACATTTAGTTCACAAATAAGAAAATAGTAGAGAAAATGTAGATTAATTATAAAAATGACCAAACTCCACATCTGAGTTTATTATGAGTTTCTATAGAAGCTGGTTGAACCTTTGACAGTGAGGTTGCAGAAACCCCTTTAACGGGACTGCTATTTTTTTATGATAGTAATTAAAATGGCACAGTGGATAACTCTGTTACTATACAGTGAAAAGGAAAAATCTAAATGCTAAAGATTTTCCCCCCTTAGAAACTCCAGGTTTCTTCCAAAGTTCAAAAAGATGAAACCAGGTGAATTGGTCTGCCTCTGGATGTAAATGTGTGTGAATATATGTTAATTTGTAAGTTTGCCCTGCAACAGACCAGCATCCTGTCCAGTGTGGGTCTTGCCCAATAAACACGAGGATGGGTTCCAACATTCCCTGTGACCCTGGCTAGAATCAGAGAACTAGAAAATGCTTGAATTAGCATGACAGTCAATGTGCACCACTTTCATCTATGCTGTGTGTATTTTAGGTTACATTTTTAAACTGCGGAAATAAAAAAACAAAGTTGAAGCTCACATGGAGATAAGGTTCCCCGTCAGCTACTCCTCCTATGATTAGATCTGATGAAGCCATGGCGCCGTTGGGAGAGAAGCCGAAGCCTATGTATCCTCTGGTTTCAGCCACGATTTGGAAGGTGATGCTGGTCGTGTTGAAGCTCCAGCTCAGCAGGTATCTGCCGCTCGGCTCTAAAGCGGCTGAGTGTTCGTAAGCGGCGCAACGCGCAGAGCTCAGCGCAGACGTGAGGAGCAGGAGCGCAGTCAGGAGCGCAGTCAGGAGCGCGCATTCAGACATCACGCAAAGCAAAGAGACTCAACACCAATGTGAAGCGAATTTAAAGGAAGAAAAAACTTTCTGCTTTTTTTTTACAGCTGTGTTTGGGAACCAGGGCGTCCGGCTGTGAGCGCACACGGTTGCCGATGCGCGCGTTGGTGCTGCGCTGTGTGGGACGCCAAAAGGATCAAACGTCTGCTATACATCAGAACTGAGTCTCTGATAATTTAAGTCAATATTCATCACTTTTCCTATCCTGTGACGTAGTATTGTATCAAAAGTTTAGTTTTATATATGATTATATATTTAAATATATTTGGGCGGCACGTGGCTTAGTGGTTAGCACGTTCTCCTCTTCCTGGTTCGAATCCCAATCGCGGTGGGGTGGCTTAGTGGTTAGCACGTTCTCCTCTTCCTGGTTCGAATCCCAATCGCGGTGGGGTTCCCCATGCCCATCCAGGGGAGAACGTCTCGGGCGCTGGGCAGATAGACCCAGGACAGGGCGCCAATCCATCGCTGGGGACACACTTACTCACACAGACACACTCTAAATGGGGCAATTTTGAGAAATCAATTAACTTGATCCATGTTTTTGGACTGTGGGAGGAAACCGGAGAACCCGGAGGAAACCCACGCAGACACGGGGAGAACATGGAAACTCCACCCAGATGGGGATTCGAACCGGGAATCCCTAGCGCTGAGAGGCGAATGTGCTAACCACTAAGCCACCGTGCCGCCTATATATATATATATATATATATATATATATATATATATATATATATATATATATATATATCCCCCCCCCCCCCCCCCCCCCCCCCCCCCCCCCCCCCCCCCCCCCCCCCCCCCCCCCCCCCCCCCCCCCCCCCCCCCCCCCCCCCCCCCCCCCCCCCCCCTTGAGCCACATGGCCTTCCACAGCTCCAGTGACAAATACTTACTCTTCCTTCTGATGAACTGCCTGATCTTGTTGAAACTCCTTTGATGTGGGGAGGCACAGAGCTGATTTGGGACTTTTATTGTGTCCAACTGTACTTAAAACTTATGTGTAGTTGTGAAACAATAATTCAACACACGTGCATTGATAATTATTAGAAGTTATTTAAGTTGTTGTACAAAAACATAAGGCATATTATTTTGTCTTTCCCCAAGATTTTAAGAGATTAAACACTGATGCTGGACAAATGAACCCTTTCAAAACTGTTTTGAATTTATATTTGAAAGCTGTGAAAAAAAATGTGAAAATGTATTTTATTTTTCTGCTTTTTTTTTAGTCACCCAGCAACCGCATTTAAATTGTATACTTCTGCACAATCACTTTTTAGGCCCCTGCTTAACATTCTGTTTCAAATATACACAGATTCATGGGAAACAAGCTAAAAAACGACCAGTGGTCCTCCTCTGTTTTGAAGTGGCCTCAATTTACATCATTACGACCTCACAGCAGAGGGAGGAGTGAGGCCAAAATGCAATTTAAGCACAGGCATATTATTATTATTATTATTATACATTAGCAACTGACTGTGGAAAGGCTGCACCTACTTTGGGGTTTTCCTGTACAAAACACACTTTAGTTGCAGATTTTTTTCTTTTTTGGGTTTTATTTCCTGGGAGGTTACAAAGGCATGCTTTTTTTTTTTATTGGAAACCTCTTTGAATTAAAGATTTGGCTTAATGATGTAAATGTACCTTAGAACTTTACATATGGTCTTATTTAGTTCACAAATAAGAAAATAGTAGATAAAATGTAGATTAATTATAAAAATGACCAAACTCCACATCTGAGTTTATTATGAGTTTCTACAGAAGCTGGTTGAACCTTTGACAGTGAGGTTGCAGAAACCCCTTTAACGGGACTGCTATTTATTTTATGATAGTAATTAAAATGGCACAGTGAATAACTCTGTTACTATACAGTGAAAAGGAAAAATCTAAATGCAACGTGAATGATTTTTCCCCCTTAGAAACTCCAGGTTTCTTCCAAAGTTCAAAAAGATGAAACCAGGTGAATTGGTCTGCCTCTGGATGTAAATGTGTGTGAATATATGTTAATTTGTAAGTTTGCCCTGCAGCAGACCAGCATCCTGTCCAGGGTGGGTCTTACCCAATAAACACAAGGATGGGTTCCAACATTCCCTGTGACCCTGGCTAGAATAAGAGAACTAGAAAATGCTTGAATTAGCATGACAGTCAATGTGCACCACTTTCATCTATGCTGTGTGTATTTTAGGTTACATTTTTAAACTTAGGGAACTACACTGTGTATCTAGGCTTAGTGTGTAAAGCAGAAGTATGCTCTACATTTACTCTGTTACATTTACTAAAGTCACTGATTGATTAAAAAAGTATAAATTATTCATTTTTCTTCATATTCATGTTTATGAATTATTCACAGGGTATTTTACTGCTAGCTAAAAAGTTAAAAGAGGAAGTCTTTCCTCAGTTAACATTTATCTATTTAAATCACTGCACCTGAAATAGCCTTCCTTTGATCATGGAGGGCTTTTTTGTAGGGTGCATGGTCTATGTAAAGATTCATGTGGGCTGCATTGAAAAAGTGACTTCTGCTAACTACATGGTGAGCAGAAGTATGTACACAAAATTAGTTTTAATGGACCTGTACTATATCAATAATTGACCTCCTGCCTTGTAAATAGTAGGCAAATTGGATGCAAATACATTCTAACTACTATGTCTGAATACGCAGTAGGCATCAAATATATTGAATTGGAACCCATTTAGAAGCATCTACTGTATAGCACAGTGTGAATCACGTGATCATACCAAAAAATCTAAATGTCAGAAAATGGAAAGTTGGCTATTTAAAGTGTAGTTAAGATACAATCACAAAAATAAACAAAATCCTGATTATGTCAGAGTGGCTTAATGGTTAGTACGTTTGCCTTTCAGCGCTGGGGATCCAAGTTGGAATCTTGATCTGGGTGGAGTTTGCATGTTCTCCGTGTGTCTGTGGGTTTTCTCCGGGTTCTATGGTTTCATCCCACATTCCAAAAACATAGATTTAAGGTAATGTAAATGCTCTAAATATAATGTGTGTGTATGTGATTGTGTGTGTGTGCCCAGTGATAGATTAGTGCCCGGTCCTGGGTGTATTTGCCCAGCGCCCGAAACGTTCTCCCATGGATGGGAATGTGGAACCCCCTGCAAACCTAGTATAGGATTAAGTAAAGATAATGTGTTAATGGATGGATAATGTCCAAAATCAAATGACAATTATAATGAATATAATGAACAGTGGATATTTTATTATGGTAGTTATTTTGCTTTACTGATTAAACAGTGTTTAGAAAACATTTTAGCATGCTGACATATAGGGACAAGTAAAAAAAAAACAGGGTTAATGTTGATGTTAATGGCATTTACTAACTATAATATGAAACTTATGCAAAAAAAATCAATTTCTGTATTTCAAACACAATAAATAATTTGCATTAGTCTGCATTCAAACGAACATTTCTCTGTCAAGTGATCAAAAAGCTCACTCGTTCTTGGTTTGATTGGTTTAAAGATTGACAAAAAAAGATATCTTTTATGGAAAGGAAAAAGTTCTGATAAATATTAACGAATTAATTTAATAATATGTAACTGTTTGCATGTTGAACGCTAGAGGGCAGTAACGCCTCATTTATTACCACAGTAGAATAACTATAGGCTGGTTTAGCGTAAGCTCCAGAGCCTTGTATGTGCTTAAGGCCATTTCTTTAATAGTAAAAACTGCCAGAACAAGCCAGAAACACACGATTTACATTTTAAAAATAATGCCGTCAGACTCGACAGACTGATTATTCTGTTCTGATTTGGTGAGCAGTGAGGCACTAATTTGATTTAGTGAGGCTGCGGATTCAATGAATCCACAATCACAGTAATGATTCCGCTCTGGTGGAAATGGTATTGAGTCTGGACACACACACACACACACACACACACGGTCGGCGCTTGTCACATGCAGCCAACACACCGATGAATTGCAGTTCAAAAGGTCTCTCAGAACTCGAAGCAACCAAGCTGCTTTACACAGTTCTGATGTCCCCGTGTCCTTCAGTGCCAATACATCTTTCTTATTCTGCCTCTCTCACCTTCTCGCTCTCATCCTGTCTGTCTCTCTGATTAACCTCGGGCCCCTGCTGAGTTGACGGCCAGACATGGCCATTTAATTTTCACTCGCATCCTTTTTTCCTCCCATTGCACTCCTCTAGGCAGCTTCCTTCGCCTCTGTAGTGGATTAAAAGCAAGCTGCGTTTGGAACCTGGTCCACATTGGCTTATTATATGATTTTTTTAAATTTATTGCTGCAGCATGGGTCAGGCTTTTAGGTGGAATGCCATTGTGTGAAGGTAAGAAGGTAAACACTTCTGATGCATGACTTGGTGGCTACTGCTCGTAATTTATTCTAGGTTCAGTACAGATGTCCGTTCTGCATTCTTGGTTAAATGCCCCTCAACTGGCCCCTTCATTGGTCAACACAGATCTCTGGTCAGTATTCATACACAACTGTGGTATCTGCATCTTAAGATTCGTAAAGAACAGCATGCAGGTCAAAATGGGGCCACTTGTACCATGGAGGCCGGTATCCGGTTGTTGCTGACCAGTCTCTAAGTGGATGGTAATAGTGCACAGTAAGTTGTAAGAACATTCCACTGGAGTTTGTGTCTGTATGTGTTTCCTGTCCCTCCTTTATTTTTCAGTGCTTGCTGTCGGTTCTACTGTAGCGCTGATAGGAGTGCCCTACATCCCAAGGTACAAATTCAGGGTCAAGGGGGCACATGCCTTTCTAAGTTTGGTTTGGGCTCCATGCTGTGTAGCAGGAGTGGAACATACCATCACATGCATATGCCTTGCTTTTAGTACGCTTGCTGTAGTAAACCATGTCGAAATATGAACCTCAGCTTAAAGTTCAAAACCCTGGATGAAACAATCAAAAAGAAATGCTTCCATTTTATGGAGCTGTTCTCTTCACTGGCTGTTCAAAGGCAACAGCCCCGTGAATGGTAGGGAAGCGAAAGCTGGAGTGAGGCTGTACCCCATCCCAACACGTCTGACAGCTTCTGTAGTACCTTGTCTCAGGGCCGATAAACAAAAGTGCTCGGTGTTGTATGTGTAATGAAGGTAAACACATGGCAGCTGCTGTGCTTCTTGGTCGGTGGTGGGAGGCGCAGAAGTAGGAGTGAGATACATGGTGAATTGGATACGAGTATTGAAAAGCCATTGGGTGGGGGGGGGTATATCTACTGCATCTATATTGTTGCTATACACACTATATATAAAACTATATTTACCACCATGACAGGATTAAGTTCTCAAGTTTTGTTAAAAGCATGAAATGTGATTGGATCCATGTGTTTGAACTCCAGAGAAGCTGCTCAGACATTTTTTAAGAGTTATGGTTCATATAATACAGGATTCAGAAGTAACAAAACACCCATATGTACACATGTTTTTACCCGGAGGAAAGTCTCACAATAGAACCAAAGGGGAAAAAAGAGAACGGGTTCACCGTCTGAATGCTATTCACCCGATCTCATAACACCGTGCAGAAACAGCTGGAGGCAGCCAGGAAATTAACACTCCATCTCTAAACTGTGACAAGGAGGTTCTCAGTTTCCGTCATTTAGAGTTAATTATGGTATAATTATGTATTGTTGTTGAGCTCACGTCTTTCTCAAATTGAGCAAACAAAGGCCCCATGCTTTCCCTGATTAGATGTGTTTTTAAATTTAGTTGAATTTAAACCATTATATCAATTTTTTGTCGGCAAAATCCTCACAACTTCCAGCATTTACACAACATTGCTCCTTACCTGGAAGTTTTAACATCTTAAATCCGGCTCTACGTCTTTCATCCAAACGCTAGTTTCATGTATCAATGTGGGAAACATATACCGAACGGACCAACGCATTAAAACACCTACACCATACGTACATACAGCTTTTATGTCTTCTAAGCTTGGCATGTAGATTAGCTTTGACTTGACTGGAAAAGTTTTCTACACCATTTTGAAGCTTGGAGTCCCAGTTCTTATGAACTGAGGTGCAGTCATGCTGAAATAAACAAAAAGGGTCTTCCCCAAAACGTTACCACAAAGTTAAAATCATACTCTTGTCCAGAATGCAGTTCAATGTGCTCTGCTTGTCCATATAGTCGGGCAGTCCTAGGCTTGTGGTTAAGGAACCAGCGTTGTAACCTGAAGGTCATATCAAGTACTACAGCTGAAGTGCCCTTGAGCAAGGCACCTAACCCCAATTGCTCCCAGGGCACCGTATATCTGCCTTAATCCCCATTTCTGAGGAGGCTACTCAGGCAACTCAGATGGTTATTTGTAGTTAGGATCATCAGATACTTTGTTCTGTTATAGGAACATGTTCATGTTTGGCTCCCATACAGTCATTATTTATATGACTGGATGGAGAGTAATCAACTATTCACTTAATAAAATCATTAGTCTGTAGACATGTAGGCTACACATCGATCCTTTAACCATACATTACTCTGAATAGCCTTTACATCCCGTCCATCCACCTAAAATACAACTGGCCATTTATCTGTTTATTGATCTCTGCTTTGTCTGTGACGTGGTGATTATGGAACATGCATATTCGCTCAATAACCGTTAACCATTTATAAATAGGGCTTTATACCACAGCCTTTACAAAACCACAAATCACATGCCTCCCTCATCTCTCCAGCCTTTTAGATTTCTTGTACACATTTATTCACACAAACACAGTCTTTACGGTTGAAATAGCTCTTCTCATCGGACTGAGTGGCTTCATCAGTCATGTCTTTGTGTTTCTTGTTGAAAAGGGCGCTACTCACTATTTAGTGTTACTCAATGTCCTGCAACTTTTTTTTTTTTTTTTTTCTCAGCTGCCGCGAAGGGTTTTCATGTTGGACTGTAAATTATTTCTGTTCCAAATCCGGTGTCTTGTTTGACTATGATATATTTCTTTAGCTCCTTTTCCGGGATACACAAAGTGACAAGCCTAATTACTTTAAAGAACAAACATTTCCTAGGGTTCAGCCGAGGCCCTTTATATTGTCAGTTTCTTCTAATCTCAGTTATTCAAATAGATTCTCTTCTTCACTGAAGATAACGAAGCTCCGGCTCCACTTTCCCAAGTGGAGCCAGATTCACATTACAGCTCAAAGATTTAGGTTTAGAAGTAGCTGCTATCATAAGGCCAATTTAAAAAAAGGTTTTACAAAATGTAACACCTCGCATGTTTCTGAAATTCTCGGAACATATGTTTACTTAGAATAGTTCAAATTTAAAGAAAGTAAAAACGAAGATGGGGCCTTCATACACATGAGAGAAACATCAAAAATACATTTAAAGTATTAAAAAATTCACTTCGTTATCTTTGGCTAAAAAAATAAACGTGGGGCATTATATTTTGAACAGCCCTCATTGATCCAATTATATCAGAACTCACTGTATATTAGAGCAAGTTACTGTCGTCAGTAAGGTGTAATATACTTTGTACATCGTAGTTTCTTTTGATTTTGGGTGTGCGACAGTCAGCACTTGCATCTTATAAGTAGGTCTCAGGTTCGATTCCCAGTGAGGTCAACACAGGTCCTTTCTGTATGGAGTTTCTGAAAGGGTTTCCTGCGTGGTCTCGGTTTCCTTCCACATCTAAAGACATGCTAATGGGTATATTGGCGAAATTAAATTCTCCTATCCATTAGCGGCGAATGTATCAGTGCACTTGTAGTGTAAAAAGGAAGGTTGCTTCAGGAAAGGCATCCGGTGTAACCTTCACCAAATTAAATATATATAAATAAATATTAAAACACCTTCTGCGCTTTGACTAAACTTCAACTAAAACGAGACAAAAAGAAGTCATAGTTTCATATGACTGTGTTTAATAAAAGGCGTCCCTCAAGGATCAAGGTGAGGACCAATTATTTTCAACAACAGTCCTCATTAAGCTGATGACGCCAGGATCGTCTGATGTATTTGAAATGTAGGTCACTGGTTCCATTCATTACTTGACATTAACACTACGATATGTTCCATTGAGTTTTAAATTGCTTCATGTTCACTGACATTAAAGCTTTTAGGGATGAGATCAAGTAGTTTGTTCGGGAAGCCTGCCTCGCTTTCTTTAAAGCTCTCCAACTGGGGATCCTTGATCGAGTTACAAAATAAACCCATTAAGATATATCGTTACACAAAGATCCTCCTGTTGCTGTACTGTATACTTACCTGAACGGCAGTATAATTGTAGCATGGTTTAAAGTGTATAGTATGAATCTAAGCTGTGGGAAAACATTTTAACTTTACATGCACTTGAACTCCCTCATGTTGAGCTTTTCCCTTCTATTTGATATTAATTATTCATAACCATTAGCTTGACATACTTTTTGCCTTTATATATTTTTTCCCAAGCAGATTCTCATTTGCTCTTATGCAGCTCCTTGCTACCTTATTTCTGCGATTCCCTGCGGACAGCATCTGTGTTGCTACAGTATCTGTTGCAATGTTTAGCAATTTACGGGCGCTTTTTTTATTCACTCATGTGTAATGTAAAGTCAATCGTTCGCCTTTATAGTTCTATCAGCTTTTAAAATGATTCTGAAAATGCACTTTATTAATATTTTCGTCAACACTCGTTATATTTTCGGCTTTGACGGTTTTATTTTGAAGTGTTGGGGGGGAAAAATACTGCTTCTGAAATCACCTACTGCCTTTTACAGGGCAAAACTGTGTGCGCGAATGGATAGCATGTCCGAATACGCAGTAGGCATCAAGTAGGTGAAAGTTTTACCTGAATCTAAACTGAAAGCTGTATTTAGGTAAGCGCCTGCAGCACACTGTGCCATCCCATGATTCCATTAGAGCCGAATCATGTGATCGAGCTGAGAACAAAAGAAAAAAACAGAAGAGGATCTGATCCATCAGCTGGCCTTAAACAAACGAAAAGCTGTCAAGGGTTTGTCCTTCCTGGAGAACCTGCTCAGCATGTGGTTCCTTTTAAAGGGGTATTTTTAAAAATACAGAAAATAGAGCAACGTTGCAGTCAGGTATTATGTTTATCCTTCTCTAAAGCAAAAAGAGATACTCAGGCAACTTTTTACACCAGATCTGATGTGACCCTAATTTTTAGTCCCGTCCTGCAAACCCATGGACACCTACACACCAAAAAGTCTGTTTGTACATGCCACAGTGGTTCCTCCACACGAAATGTATAATTTATGAGTTCCATAAACATCTTATAGCTGTGTTTAACAGCTAACTTTCTGCTCTTGTACTGCTATATTTAGTATACTTGTGTGTTTGGGGGGGGTAAAGGGGCTAATGTATGAATTTGAATATATCAGCATGTTCTTAAAGGCTCCCCATGACCCACAGTTTCAATGAAAAAATAAACGGTGCTTTTGTACGAGCCTTCGGGTGATAATTACCATGTTTCATGTACCTGATGTCTGCTCAAAGAGTCCTCAAGTACAATTTGACTAACAGAATGCTTCTGTACTTTATTTCAAGGCCTGGTCTGACACATTTTCTGGCAAGCGAAGCCATTTGACAGTAGCAATTAAAAGAAAATGCCATTTTTAAAACCCACTTATATTTTTTTCTAGTGCGGGATAATGTCCTTTAAAGAGAAAAGAATTAAAAAAAGGAAAAACAAAAGCACAATGTCAGACAAGCTGTTGGTTCTAAAGATACAGTCTCATGGTCAAAGACATTGGCAATGCCTACAATGACTACAGTCAAACATAATGGAGGTTCAAAGATGTTTTGGGTTTATTTACTGCTTCTGGCACCAGACACGAGGACTGTCTTTAGAGCCCAGTGTTGGGAAGCTGGCTTTCTGTACGAGGTTAAGAGTTCTCTAGCAAAAAAAATGATCCCACGTATACTTCGATATGCACTCGGAAATGGTTTAAGACAAAAAGATGAAGAATTCTGAAGTGGGTGCTAGTGAGTCCAGTCAGAATTCTGTTAGAACAGCTGTGGAACGATCTAGAACAGCAGCTGGACCAAGAAACCTTTCGATTGCAAGAATCCTGAAACAGCTGGGATAAGATGAGTGGTTTGAAATTGCAGTGGAAATATGTAATAAGCTCAATAATGATAATAGGATCAATTAATTTCAGTTTCTTACTTCCAAAGGATGCCAGTAATCATGTCCAGTTCATATCTGGAGTTCTCTGTGCAATGATTTCAGATTTGTAATCATTCATTTATTCATTCATCCATTATCTCCCGCTTTATCCTCTATAAGGGTCGCGGTGGGGTTCCCCATGCCAATCCAGGGGAGAACGTCTCGGGTGCTAAGCAGATACAAACAGGACAGGGCGCCAATCCAGCACTGGGCACACACTCACTCACACAGACACACTATATGGGGCAATTTCGATAATTCAATTGACTTGATCCATGTTTTTGGACTGTGGGAGAAAACCGGAGAACCCGGAGGAAACCCACGCAGACACGGGAAGAACATGGAAACTCCACCCAGATGCGGATTCGAACCGGGAATCCCTAGTGCTGAGAGGCGAACGTGCTAACCACTAAGCCACCGTGCCGCCGATTTATAATCAATAACATATAAAATACTCAAACCTTCCTATTTTTAAAAAGATATGTATAGTTGCATACCACCGGATACACTTCATGACACATACCCAAGCTTGAGACCCATGCTTTGACCCATAATGGCTAGGACGATTGGATGTTTCCAATTTCCCAGAATGCAGTTGCATGTGGAAGGAACGCAAAAGCTCTTTGAAATATACATTTGAAAACATGTATATGGTCTATGTGTTTTAGAACACATCATGTCCATGGATGCAAACCATTTGGACCAACACTTATATGTGAGCCATAAGTGGTCTACATGTTTCAAAGCACATCTGGTTCATATCTGGCAAAAATATGGCAACAGTACCTTGAGTATACGCGAGCCACTTTAAACAGACATGTGGCCCTAATTAGAATCACATCCTCCACCCGAAAGCGGTCCATCCAACTGCTGTCAATTTATGCGATACATGGGCCGACATGAAAACTGAATACATTGATACATTGAAAACTACAAGTTTATATTCTATTGCACATTATAAGAAAAGTTGTAGACACTGGACACCCATGGGTCACATTGATAGTTATACTGAGTTGGTCTCTATATTAATGCATTAAAAGCCCAAATACCTTCAAAAGGGCATTTGCATTTTAACTACAAGCCCATTAATAGGATAAATCGTCCACAGAGTACAATATAAACAATAATAAAAAGCATTTCATGACACAATATCCCTTCCATAGATGGCTTAACTACATGATTCATTTTGGATGCGAGCTCTAAAATCATAATCACTAATCTGTTGTATAACAACCTGGCACTGTGATATTCATATATTCTAAGTGCTTAGATTTTGCACCTGCAGCAACCCTAGCGTTCCACCACCCATTCGCTCCTGATGAGCATACAGCCAATCGCATCCTCGAGGACCTTAGCGACAGATGGCACATGACACAGCTGGAAGTCAAACCTGAATAACATGCACTGGACTAGATTTGAACTTGCCAGGCAGTGCTTGTGTGAAGTGCGACACTTAGGGGGTGACTCAAGCCTCTAATCCAGCACCTGCAAAACAGCAGTAGTTTTACATATGATTGTTGAATTTTTAGCTCCGACCTCTTTAATCACGACACAGCAGGAGTCAGGAACCTTTAACAGGAAAAGCATCCAGGATAAACGCTTATTCCTTAGAAATGTATCTTATTTCGATGGAATCTCATTATCAAAGCTATAAGGTACGAGAGATCGGCGAGTGTCTTGCATTTATAAAACGGTCACAAACATACTATAATGTAATGAAACCATGTGATCTACAAATCATAAATGAGTATATTGAAAACATGATGTAATCTAATCCGGTCTTTAAAGTGAACACTAATTACCGAGTAACAGGATACTGGTTTCTCGAACGATCAAAAAATGCCATCTAGTGGCCAAATTACAGAACAAATTGCAGCCACAGCAGGCTTAGTGCTGATCAGGAATTGACCTTATATTAATCTGTATTTTATGATTTAAAATAACGTATTGTAGATTATGCATTGATGACGAATGTGAAATGCAAAAAGGTGTGCGTTATTGTCAACGGCTCAGCCAATCAGATTTAACGAACGGAAAACAGATAAAAATTGTTCCCACGTTACTCACGCTCTTTCTGCTAGCACGCTCCTTCCCGCTTAAATAACTGAACACCATATGTAGTATAGTCACGCTATTTCAGAGAGCATCTGCATAACTGCTATTACTGTTGTTTATTCCCATGACATTCATGTATTCATGTTCATGAACCTTTCTCATGGCACTTTCTTTTTGTCCTAAATCAGATCAAACTCTCAAAGCGCTGGCTAATCAGCTAAAAAGTTGATTCAGGTATGTGAGAGCAGGGACTGCATCCCATTCCAAAGATGATCCTCTGAGATGCATAAGCGGACCACTGGCATTCTTAATCAGGGATTATTGAATAATGGTTGGATCTACACCTTGTGCATGCTAACTGGTTGCATGTTCATCTGCACATTGATTTATTGAATAAAGAGTGCGAACAACGGGAGTACCTCGAACTATTGACAGTGCCTTGAAAATAAGTTAGTATAAAACTGTAAATATGGACAAGTGTCTGTGGTGCAGATAGTTTTGTGGTGCAGAGACAATAGGAAGTGATAGCGATGTTACTGGTGTGTAGAGGTTTAGTTTTTGTTAATAAAACGACCGGAGAATTAGCATGCTAATGCTAATATGGGTGATTTGTCATGGTTTAGTTGTACACTGAGTAATTAGCACTTTTATATTTAGCATTGTGAAACGGCAAAGTTAAGCAGTGATGAATGTTAAAGCAGAAAATGGAGTGATTTAGCATTCTGCTACTTAAAAAAGAAAGTATTTGTTAGTACTGTTAGTGTTACAAACAACCAACAATTAGACCAATTAGAACCAACAGTGATGTGTAGCATAGTCACATACAGTGGAACCGCCGTTTTCGTTGACTTCCGATAATTCCGCATTTGCCGTTCATCGATTTTCTCCGTGAAAATTACATCTCTGTTGTCACCAGTTGCTTCGGATTTAATCATGTGACGTGCACAAGTCTTATTGACCCTGTTAAGTGTTTTTCTAGGTGAGCAAAAGCAAAGTTAACAGTTTACTTTTAGCTCCATCGTGGGACCAAGGAAAGTTTTCAGGGCCCATCAAAGGAAAAAGACTGGAGTGAGTTGAAGAAGGAAATCATTTGAAAATACGAGAGTGGCATTAAGATCTCTGAAATCGGCTACGAAAAGATCCATTTTAACCAAAAGTTAAGCTATAAAGAAGAATAATGTATCCAGGCTCCATCTCCAATTTATCCAATAAGCATGACTTTGGAAAGAAACTAGAGACCCAGTAGAAAACCTCCGTACGAAGATAGTGGACTTGCTCGACTCCCAGTTTATCTTAATTGAACCATCCCCCGAATTCTGTGAACCACATCATCTACTGTGCATTTTGTAAACAGTTCAAAAAACCAGCCATGTCCTTAATTGAACACCCAAACATGAACTGACTCCATTTCCTGGAGCTTAAAAGCTAGAGGTTTTAATTATATTCTAAAACATTATTAAGTACAACGGCAGTACATGGTGCCAGTGTGTTGACTTAATATTGTGCTAAAAAAGATCCTTTTTTCCTTCTAACTGGAATATCTAATATAAAGAAGAGCAGATTAACTTGTCTTTGACAAGGGTTCTCATTAGATATGCAACAAATTGCTTTGAGATCTTTGTTTTGAGGGCATGTGAACTGTCAAGCAGCAAGAGAAAAAAAAAAAAACACACGAAAAGACTAGATCAAAAACATCAAAGGGCGCTGGTGAACATTCTTCAGTCAGCTCCACGCAGTCTGGCTGTCATACAGAGTCTGCCCAACCTCCAGCAATGTCTCTCTCTCTCTCTCTCTCCGACAGTCTACATTTCTTGTAAAATCTGCAAAAAAAATCACGTTAGCTTTTGCTTATATAACTAAAAACTCTGTATGAAATTGTATTATGGATGCTGCTGCAGCCTATCCCTGTGCTTTCTGGGTGAACATTTTGTTGGTGGCATTGCAGACAAAAAAAAAAAAAAAAACACTACCCTGTGATGTCATTAAATATGACCTGATGTACACAGCTTTGGATCGCAAGAAGAGCTTCAGAAGTAAACCGATGTAGACATGGGGAGAACATACAAACTCCACACAAAACAACCAAGGCTAACTCCTTAGGCAGTGTTAACAATGCAAGACAATAAGGTACATACATTATGCACATACTTAGAGATTATGGTAATTGCGGCAACCCTGGTTTGTTTGTGTTTTACGCCATTTCAGCACATTTAGGCTATTCAATGGCGGTACATGGGTTGTGTCATTTATGTCATTTTAATTATATAAGATGTTTCAGATTAATATGACGTGGAACGTTTTTTACAGGATTTTATTCGGTGATGTTTCAATTTTCAGACTGTTTCCTCTGAGAATATTGTGTCTTTATTTATTAAATACTGGACATTCTGTAATATACTAAGCATTTTTCCTAGTGAGAAGGCGCTCGTGTGTAAGCCTCATATTTCCAATTCGGCATCTTGTGATAACCGTTTGTTCTTTTATATTTTTTCCCGACTTTTGGTTCTATTTTATGAAGTTTGGCAACCCGTGTTTCTGAGCAATTATAGTATTTGTGGCAAGTGTTGGTTTTTTTTATGAGCAATTATGGTAGTTGTGGCAACTCTTGTTTCTGAGGAATTACAGTAGTTGTGGCAACCACGGTTTACGAGGGATTTAATAGTATTAATCCTGCAATAATCAACACAGAGTTAAATGCTCATATGTAAGACGTCAGAGATGTCAGTACGCAGTCAGACCCTCACACCGCAGTCAGGTGTCTATGTTGAGTGGTGTGTATAAAGCTTTACTCTGGGTCTTTTCTTCTTTTAGTTCTTGCCGTTGGTTTTTACAGAACAGCACGTCAGCTCAGGAAGACACTTCTGTTGCCTTTTTTTAGAACATTTCACATCGTCCTTTATTTCACACTCACTGTCTCTTTCCATGTCTCTGTCTTTTGCTCTTCCTCACTGTCTATTGAGCATGCTCGCGAGGTGCGGTGGGACCCGTGTAGGGAATGACTTGTTCACAGCTGGAAGTGTGTGTGCGCTCCTGCTTATCAGTCCGATAACTGACAGAGAGGCGAGTCTCATGGTGGCAGGTATCAGCTCGGCTACAGCACAGGACACTCGGGGAAGAATGAGACAGTCAGTGGGCATGTTCGCCAGCCTCTCCTCCAGCCCGATAACACACTCGGATACCTTTTTTCCCCAAAGGCAATTTGATCAAGTGGTGCAGGGGAGCCCAACCGCCATCCTGCAGGGATGGAGGCGAGCACAGTTGGGTGATTTTCCAGCTCAAGGACATCAGATTTAATGCACAAGTTATTACAATTTGTGTTGGAGCCATTTATTATCTTCATTATTTTATTTACTAAACCCCTCTTCATCATCAGGGTATCAGGGGACAGGTTCAGGATCAGTCCAGTGCAGGGCGGACAGACAGATAGGGTCATTTGTTATCTTTAATTTAAGCATTCATTAGACCCTAAACTCTAAAATGCTTTGGGAATTCTTAGAGGAAGTTAATGTCAAAGAGGAAAATGCATGCAGACATAGGAGAACATACAAATTTTCACAGTATGGAGATTTTTGACTCACCCACAATACAAAAACAAACAAACAAACAAACAAACAAAAACCTCATCACCTTCTTACTGTAAACCAACTAAGCCACCATTTAACGTTTATTAATAATATTGTATTTCTGATGTATTTCTCCAGTTTTTGTTGTTTAGTATTAAAACGTGCAACATGAAAACATTCAAGGAGTTAAAAATTGAAATCAATAGTTTTTTTTTCAAGCAGGAACTGAATGTAAACATGTACATGTGATAAATCTACACCGAACAGACCTTTTTCTCTTCCTAGGAACTAAGACTGTGGCACGGAACGTGACTCTAGGGTTAAACAGACACAATGACCACCCACAGACAGGACAGGATAAGACAGACAGACGGAGGGTGGAAACCCAGCTAATGAGCATGAACACAAGAAACAGGTGCAAGATCCAAAAAATATAACAAACAGAATACAAAAGGCAGAACACATGACTTGTAAACAATAGAGACAGCCGCATGACAACATGAAAATGAATGCAGAAATGCCAGAGCAGCCGGCGAGGCACCCGGCTCAGTGTCAAGGTTATCATCATCATCATCCCCTGTGCTTTAAAAAACTGCAGCAGAAACCCTCCGAACTCTGTGAGGGAAGGTCAAGCCAGTAATTATTTAATCAAGTTCTTATATATAATGATATAATCATTTATAGAATGTAATTATGTCTAATAATTAAAATCACTTGACCTTTATGGCAATAACGCACCACTTGACAGGAAGGTCACAGACCGGTGAGGACGGAGGGCAGACGGAGCATCAGTTGGGCTACAAGTGCATTCAGTCCTCAGACAGTTAACATTAAGCACAATTAGAATATCAGTAATACATTAGGACACGCCTCCTTTTTGCTCCGTTGTCGGTTTCCTCCACTATAGAGCACACAGTATTTCCACAAAAAGACTACAATCTGTAATTGCAGAACTACAAAGTCCATCCTTAAGGTAAGTGGAACTGAGAACATGGACATTAATGGAGCTAAACAGGGGCATGTCCAAACTTTTGACTGGTAAAGTATGTTAAAAGTAGTTTACAAACAGCACCATTCAGTATAACTGAGGGTAATCAGAGTCATTTGCAATGATTCCATCACTGTACTTCAACAATTACAAAATGCAATTACTTTGCATTATTGTTGTGAAAATAGTTAAAAACAAAAATTAGTTTAGATAAGTGATTAAATAAAATATAATTAAGACTGACAGCTGCACAATTTAATAGGTTGTTTTATCCTGACACCTGATGCCGTTTAGGCTGTGAAATGAAACCGGGGCATCAGGGGGCAAAACAGCTTTTGCAAACCGTCTATAAAACCTTTATAAATAAATACATTTATTATCAATAAGTAAACATTTTTTATTTGCTCAGACAGTTAAATCTCCAACGGTGTTCGCCGTTTTTGTTTTTTTTTTTCCTCTGGAGGCAATTTATCAAAAACAAGAGTTGGCTTCTTGTTTGGTTGCTCAAAGTGGAAACAAGGGTAGTATCAAAGTGATTTCCCAGCTTGCAACTGACAGGCACAAGACTTTCAGCTGCAGGATCCCCTTCACTGACCATCTGACGCTGCAGGAACATGTGCCACCCTCTCACGGCAACTGGCGCTAAGGAAACTTTGGAGGACGATGACTGCAAACGCTCAGTGCCACGGTTCATTTCTCTTCTGAAGAAGTTTGAGATGAAGCAGTGCTAAGTATAGGATCCAACATTGTTTCTGTGAGTTTTAATTGTTTAAAAATATGATAAAAATTATAAATTTGTTAAATATACCGAGGCGGCACGGTGGCTTAGTGGTTAGCACGTTCGCCTTTCAGCACTAGGGATTCTCGGTTCGAATCCCCATCTGGGTGGAGTTTCCATGTTCTCCCTGTGTCGGCGTGGGTTTCCTCCGGGTTCTCCGGTTTCCTCCCACAGTCCAAAAACATGGATCAAGTCAATTGAGTTCTCTAAATTGCCCCATATAGAGTGTGTGTGAGTGAATGAGTGTGTACCCAGCGATAGATTGGCGCCCTGTCCTGGGTGTATCTGCCCAGTGCCCGAAACGTTCTCCCCTGGATAGGCATGGGGAACCCCCTGCGACCCTAATATAGGATAAAGCGGAAGATAATGAATGAATGAATGAATAAATATACCGATATCATTACAGGGGAATCAAAGGGCTTGTGGTAAAGGAACCAGCCCTGCCGCCGAAGGTCCCCCGGTTCCCGGTCCTAAGAAGTACTATGGCTGAAGTGCCCTTATGCAACACCCCCAATTGCTCCCCAAATGCTCACTTCACACAGTGTTTATATGTGCTTGTTACTGCATGGGTAAAATGTAAAGGACAAATTCCTGTGTGTGTAAGGACAGTGGGCAAAATAGATCACTTTATGACATGAAAACGCCCTTTCCACTTACTGTATTTAGACAAATACTGTTGTTTACATTCAGACAACTCATCATTCCATGTCCCTTTCATCTGCGCTACTCAATGCATGGATTATTGGCACTTTAACGCTTCACTCCTGGTTTCAAGATGTGGGGCACATACGCACCAGATTAGAGACACACCTCGGCCAAATGTGGCTCACATGTCGGCAGCCCTGCGCCGCATTGCCGTCCAAAAGCCAATCAACAAAACCCATTTTGAATGTCTTTCGTAAACGGAATTCATTAAAATGTTGGCGGAGGGAGGCAAATGGGTGCAGCTAATAGCGGCACAACACAAAACAGGCAAAAATGAACCATCGCTCCAGTTGAAAAATGTTCAGCTCGAGCTCAAAGTCAGTGAGTCGGGAGATTAGGATTTATAATCACAAGAATCCTCCACCTGCTTGTGGTCTGTTTTTGTGTAAATGCTTATGAACCAGCACTGCAGCTGTCACACAGGGAAATGATTAAAGAGTGATGTCACATGCATTAATATATGGATAATAAAATTTGTCACAGGAAATCCAGAGTGGAGAGAGAGAGAGAGAGGTGTATAAGTGAATACCAGTCAAAGCCATCACGTGTGCGTCATTTGCATTCTCAGTCCATGCTGGGCAGCAGAGACGGAAATTAAGTCTGACACTGAATTAATAAGAAACTCAGTAAAGTCCAGGTCACACTCTTTCTCTGATGCCTATTGCTGTTAAAGACTTTTTTCTTTTTTTTCCTTTTTTTTGGTACAGCCGCTAACTTTATCTTCCATTACACTAGCCAAATATGAATTTTAGCATTCAGCAGGTTTCGCCAAAGCTCTTTTGAACTCAATGCAGCAACGGTCCACTGATTATGATCATAGGTCGTCATTATAAAGTCATAGTGCTGCTTGGTGGCCATTCAGTTCGGCCATTAACAATGAAATAAAGCTCGGATCACAGGGCTTTCGGCAAAAAATCCAACCGAGTTTAACAAAGTCGGCTGCGCATTAGCATTCATTTTGCTGAATTTCTCAGGATATATTTTATGGATCGATGTGTTTGGAAACCTGACTCAATATTTTACAAACTACTTAGAACATACAGTAAAGGGGAGAATTAAAGCCCGAGAGCACATTGGTATATTTAGTCACAACTGCTATTTGGTAATGGACCAGTCTTGGTACGTGTATACAAAGTAAGGTTTATAAGGAAAAAATTAGTTACTTGAGGATGAATTGGAACATTGATTTAGGTTTTTTTTTTTTTTTAAGAGATAAATAAATACATATGTACACCTGCCAAAATCTTGTGATCTGTGGGAACAGCAAAGGCAGATTGGCAATATTACTGAAGGTTCTCTGAGAGATCACATCATTAGAGAACAGCATAATGGGGAGTATGTAGAGTGGACTACAGATTGTAATTGTAGAACGACAAAGTTCATCTATATGGTAAATGGAGCTGATTCAGTCATCTGTGAGTATAAAAACAGTAACTTGGACTGAGAAAACATGAAACGGGGAACCTGGAAAAATTCTCTAGTGGCTACATAGGGATTAAAAAAAAAGTACAAAGAAAAAAAACTGAACCAAACATGTTGAACAATGGAGGAAATAAAAGAAGAGGAACATTATAATGGAAAGCAAGGACATGCTGATGCTACAGGCTAAGCTAACAGGCAAAACACAAGCAAGCCGATTTTAAAGCAGACCAATGGAATAAAAGAGGATCAAAGCAAGCAAGGGGCTGGGGGGGGGGGACTTTCATGTTCTAAACAACCTGCCAAAACAAAGGAGGGGTTCTGTAATGCAAACCTAAACAGTGTACAGGAGAGAAGAAAGAGGTGGAACTTACCAGGCACCAAACCAGAAGAACATACCACACTGGTGATCCTTTAGGCACCCTGCAGATCCATCCATCCATTATCTTCCGCTTTATCCTATATTAGGGTCACGGAGGGGTTCCCCATGCCCATCCAGGGGAGAACGTTTCGAGGGCTGGGCAGACACACCCAGGACAGGGTGCCAATCTATCACTGGGCACACACTCACTCACACAGACACACTCTACTATATGGGGTAATTTGGAGAACTCAATTGACTTTATCCATGTTTTTGGACTGTGGGAGGAAACCGGAGAACGCGGAGGAAACCCACGCGGACACGGGGAGGACATGGAAACTCCACCCCAGATGGGGATTCTGCACCCTGCAGATCAGCAACTTATAAAAGGTACATGAACCACAAACCAGGGATGACCCAAGAGTATTTATGCCAAATAAATTAACTAAATTAACAAAACAAAACCAGGACTGTGTCTTAAATCTTTCACTGAGTATGACACAGCAGTAAGAATGTTCAGTGAGCTCGCAGTACACATCAACCAGAAGGTAAACATTTCCCAGGTGACCTACTGAATTAGAAGCCATTTTGAAGCTAGTACCTGCAGCACACTGTGGTATCCCAGAATTCATTTGGAGGAAAGCCATGTGATCAACCTGACAATAAAAGCAATGTTGGAAAGCTGTCTGTTTAGAAGATAAAGACATTATTATATCCAGCATTAAAAAGCATCATGATTTTATCAAAAAACATTTATAGCTTCACTAAATAAATAGCATTTACAGAAGTAATTTGACTTTTTAGGTCACATAATGTTACTAACATGGCAGACATGATACATCTGAGGTTGTGTGGAGATTACGTACTAACTTTAATTAAAACGCTGCTTCACTGATAAACTATACTTACTACATCAAAGGTAGAACCTGGAGTTTATTTCAGGTGCAGCTCAGGTGAACAGAGGAGTACAGCAAGTAACAACCCAAAGTCTGAGAGGAGAGGATGTCAAAATAATAGTTCAGGAATTAAAAAAGATTTAATAATAATTTCAAGATAGAAAGACAGATAGATTCACAATGATTTTAGCAGCCAGCAACAAACACACAGTAAACATACCATACTAAAAATAGTAAAATATAAATAAAATAAAATAGGAAAAATGATAATAAAAATTTAACAAATAAGAAAATTAAATGCCCAGCGATGGATTGGCGCCCTGTCCTGGGTCTATCTGCCCAGCGCCTGAGATGTTCTCCCCTGGATGGGCATGGGGAACCCCACCGCGACCCTAATAGAGGATAAAACGGGAGATAATGAATGAATATATATATATACACTCACCGGCCACTTTATAAGGTACACCTGTCCAACTGCTCGTTAACACTTAATTTCTAATCAGCCAATCACATGGCGGCAACTCAGTGCATTTAGGCATGTAGACATGGTCAAGACAATCTCCTGCAGTTCAAACCGAGCATCAGTATGGGGAAGAAAGGTGATTTGAGTGCCTTTGAACGTGGCATGGTTGTTGGTGTCAGAAGGGCTGGTCTGAGTATTTCAGAAACTGATGATCTGCTGGGATTTTCACGCACAACCATCTCTAGGGTTTACAGAGAATGGTCCGAAAAAGAAAAAACATCCAGTGAGCGGCAGTTCTGTGGGCGGAAATGCCTTGTTGATGCCAGAGGTCAGAGGAGAATGGCCAGACTGGTTCGAGCTGATAGAAAGGCAACAGTGACTAAAATAGCCACCCAGTACAACCAAGGTAGGCAGAAGAGCATCTCTGAACGCACAGTACGTCGAACTTTGAGGCAGATGGGCTACAGCAGCAGAAGACCACACCGAGTGCCACTCCTTTTAGCTAAGAACAGGAAACTGAGGCTACAATTTGCACAAGCTCATCGAAATTGGACAATAGAAGATTGGAAAAACGTTGCCTGGTCTGATGATTCTCGATTGCTGCTGCGACATTCGGATGGTAGGGTCAGAATTTGGCGTCAACAACATGAAAGCATGGATCCATCCTGCCTTGTATCAATGGTTCAGGCTGGTGGTGGTGGTGTCATGGTGTGGGGAATATTTTCTTGGCACTCTTTGGGCCCCTTGGTACCAATTGAGCATTGTTGCAACGCCACAACCTACCGGAGTATTGTTGCTGACCATGTCCATCCCTTTATGACCACAATGTACCCAACATCTGATGGCTACTTTCAGCAGGATAATGCGCCATGTCATAAAGCTGGAATCCTCTCAGACTGGTTTCTTGAACATGACAATGGGTTCACTGTACTCAAATGGCCTCCACAGTCACCAGATCTCAATCCAATAGAGCATCTTTGGGATGTGATGGAACGGGGGATTCGCATCATGGATGTGCAGCCGACAAATCTGCGGCAACTGTGTGATGCCATCATGTCAATATGGACCAAACTCTCTGAGGAATGCTTCCAGCACCTTGTTGAATCTATGCCACGAAGAATTGAGGCAGTTCGGAGGGCAAAAGGGGGTCCAACCCGTTACTAGAATGGTGTACCTAATAAAGTGGCCCGTAAGTGTGTATATATATTCAAACATATGTTTTACATGTACTCAAATACATATACTTCAGACCCAATTTCGTTTTATTACTTATTTTACGTCATTTAGCAGATTTTTTTTTATCCCAAAAGACCAGTGTCTAACAGTGTCAGTGTCAGTCAAACAGCACCCCTAGAGCAATTGGGACCTTGCTTAAGGTCTTTATTAGACCTGGGATTTGAACCTCATAGCCCAACACCTTAACCAGTTAACTTAACAGTTGGTTCAGATGGGGAGAACCTGCATTCTATTGGACAAGTGGGTTTTTAGTCCTGCCAGGATGTTACGCGTGAAGACCACCGATCTCTGTTACCTCTTCCAACATTGCACATTTTGAAAATGGTCTACAAAAATTTTTTAACTATATTATTAAATATTACTAACCAAGCAGAACAGCCGGGGTGTGTACATTGATTTAAAGGCTCTTTAAACGTGTCTCTATTTTTGATATAAATAAAAATCAGAAGTCCCTGCATCGCAGAGAGTTCACCAACAGACCAGCAGTTCCTCGCAGTTGTGGGTATATGCCTTCCATTAAATAAAACAACATGCGAAAACAAGTCATTTGACCCGAACCGAATGTGAAGCTCAACCTCACACGGTGGTGACATTCCGTCATGTGATTTTTGAAAACTGTAAACGCAGCATCATGCGTACAGCCGTGCTCCTGACCTCATGCGGTGTTCTGCGGCGTCAGAGGCGCCGCGCTCCTGAAAGCTGAGCAGCCTGCAATATTTGAGATCTCCATGGCTTCATTAATCATAGTCGTATGTACAGCGGGAGAGTCCGCCTGCATGTCAGCCAGTACCTCGTACGGGATTATGTTCCTGTTCCTATAACGCTGTCATATAACCACTTTAGTGCCGTACAGCGCACGAATTGTTTAACAGGTAATTAAAGCTTGGTATGTTATGACTTGTACTAAGCTGTCTTTGAGTAATGGTTATATTCTAAGGTACATAAATCTAAAGCTTCATGTTAGACCACAGGCAACATTATTAAGTGGCTTTCTCAATCATCTTCACAAAGGTATTGGCTTGTGGATTTTGTTAATAAAGCCATTTCAGGGAGCCTCCATCATTCCTTAGCTTGATTCAGTCCATAATTGCATAAACAAAGCTTGGAAAACAGTCAGCATAATGACTTTATCTGTCAGTGCGTTGCTTTTTATTTTAAACCAGAAGGCATGGAGCGACTGGTAAACATTTGGGCGGTTTAATAAAATTAAAGAGAACCAGATAAAAACTCAAAAAAAAAACAACATATATATATAACCTAATATACACTATGTGGACAAAAATATTGGTACACCAACACATTACAGCCACAAAAGTGCAAGTGATGTCCCAATTAGATCTCATAAGATGGTCCACGTTGCAGATATGGCAGTTTCCACTTTTCTGGAAAGGCTTTCAAATAGATTTTAGATTTTAGAAATAGACTTTAGCCCTGTGCCCAGTGATGGATTGGTGCCCTGTCCTGGGTGTATCTGCTGTGCACCCGAAACATTCTCCCCTGGATGGGCATGGGGAACCCCCCACGTGACCCTTATATAGGATAAAGCGGAAGATAATGGATGGATGTACTTTAACCCATTTATCGAGAAGAGCAGGGATGAGATCAGACACTGAGGCCCTTGCTCGCAATCTACTTTGTAGTTCATTCCAAATGTGATCAGTGGGGTTTAAGAGTTGGCGAAGTTTGTCGACACCAAAGTCACAAAAACTTTTCCCACAAAGTTGGCACTACACTTTGTTCCAAAATGCATAATTAGGTGCTTAATTTTTGCTCACTGGTTGGGATATTGGGCTATGAGGTTGTGGGTTCAAATCCCAGATCCACTGATGTTACCAATGTGGGTCCTTGAGCAAGGGCTCTATCCCTAATTGCTCAGGGGGGCAGTTAACTTGAGCTACACTCCATAACCCATCACATTTATTCCCATTCATATGGTGCAAAAGCTGCTGTCTAGATCTATTTTAAAAGTTTCCTGCAAACTTGGCCGGATCTCCGACTCTGTGAAAGTAAACTACGGAATCCTGTCCTGTTTTCTTCAGCATGTCTGAACTCTCCTGTAATATTAATAGCAGGTTTGCGAACTGCATATGGGCTTTATCAGCCACCGTGCTATTTGTGTCTGTAACACATTATGTTGGCTCACAGATCTGGCTCTGTTATAGTTGCATAATCCAACTTTCCGTGTTGGCAAATTTACACAAAAGCCGTCGCAAAGTTCTGTACCAATCACCGAGACGGAGCCCGGGCGCAGGCTATTACTTGAACAAAGCTGTCGTTCGAGGAAAACTGCGGCCAGCCCGCTTCCCTTTGAAGCCCACATCTTCTCCGTCCAACCATGAAAACAGGCCCTTTGTGTCACCATGTCCCATGCTGGTTGACACTTTATACGCTTGACATTTTTATAGCTTGTGAGCAGGATGCAGGATGCACGCGCTAAAAAAAAGGGTTTACAGAATACTTACTAAGCTGAGTTGCCTTGCCTTTTAGCGACTGAGTGCATGGTTCATCCTCATGTGGTTTTCCACTTTCTTCATCGTGACCAATTCTGGTTCTAGAAGCGGGTCTTGGCGGGAACCTGGGTTCTTAGGCTGAAATCAAAGACATGCAGCTTAAAGGACAAACTACAATATTCCGAAATAGTGTATACAAACGGTTATTATTGCATTTATCCAAAGTGACTTACAGCTATACCAATTTAATGGTTGGAGTTAGAATACAGCAACCGTAGATCAACGTAATGTTGACACACTGACACGCCCTAAACTGAACTGAGAGGTGGGCGGTTAACGGCTCGCCTACCGATTGCTAAAACACTGCCAATTAATTTTAACAAAGAACTTTTACTAGACGATTAGTTTGTGCAGAAATCATACACCTGTCACAGTGCATGTACCTTCTGCACATCCGTGAAAAGCATCAAGCTTCTTGTTCCAAACAGTGAGTTTCCGTGCGAGCTATATGACTTTCATACACACTGAGTGAGTATTTGGTAATTTTCCCAAATCAAGAGGAATAGACCGTCCCCCCCTTTCTCAA
Organism: Corydoras maculifer; assembly: GCA_019802435.1. Lineage (NCBI taxonomy): Eukaryota > Metazoa > Chordata > Actinopteri > Siluriformes > Callichthyidae > Corydoras > Corydoras maculifer. Next base: position 1,881,213 of record JAFMOD010000205.1, read on the forward strand.
TTAGGACTAATAACATGAAGCAAGCTGTCCCTTGTTAATTAAAAACTGGACCCACTAATGTCATGAACAGCAGCTACAGTTAATATGCAGATTTCCATCCTCGACATGGGTTGGAGAAATATTTCAGCTTTAGTAGTTTTACTATAACCCAGGTTGCATTCTGGCATCTGCCAAGACCCATGTGGGGCTTGTAACCCAATTTGCAACATGTCAGACCAAACGAGGTGCAATGTGACAACGTGCAAGCTGCCTTGTCTGCTTGATGACAATTCATCGACATGACACACCGTTATGTTCAATAATGTGTTGCAGGCGCCGCGCGGGGCAACTTGTCCGTTCGTTGCTGCATATTTAGATCTAAAACAGAGCTCCTCATTTATTAGAGTTAGTGCGTATGCGGCTAGCAAGCTGTTTTCAATTCATTTCAATTAGTCGAAAAGCTCCTCGTAACTTAATTAATTATAGCTCTGTATTAATGTATTACGCATAACGGAAATGCTGTTTCTATGAAATATACAATAACAGACAAAAGTTTGGACCCCCCCTTGCTATGTTGTCTATTTCCTCCACTTACCATATAGATGGACTTTGTAGTTTTACAATTACAGACTGTAGTCCATCTGTGTTCTTTGTATTTTTTAGCCACCTGTTGGTTCTCTATTCTCTATTCAGAACAGAACAGGTATCATTTGGGTGGTGGATTGTTTATTGTCAGTTCTGCAGTGACACTGATTTGGTGAACGGGTTTAGTAGTTTCATTTAAACACCTCATTCACACTGCTGGGATAGGAATAATGCACCCAACCAATAATCCCTGCTCTGTGGTGGTAAATTTGAGGTTCCGATCATTAGAGAACAAAGTACACAGTATGTATTGTAGTCCACAAACAGTATGGAATTGAAGCATTATGCAAGGAGACTATGCGGTTCTCTCCGCTGCAGCGACACGTACTTAATTATGTATAATTAATTGGTTTATCAACTATTAGGATTTAAATACATTGTTATTATTTTTACTAAATATGATATAATGCAATTAGCAGTTAAAACATTCATTTCTGAATATGTGACCAATAGAACCTGATGAGAAATTACTAACGTGGTGGATGATGCCGAATCCACTGCAAACAGGAACGTCCTTGTTTGAAGGATGAACTTCAGGAAAACCTGCTCTTGATAAAATGCTCGGACGACCTTGACAACATGAACATGTCCATTTTCTTACTCCTGGGTTTATATGGCGGTTGGTTCTCTTAAAAAAGGTTATTTCATGGCGCTGTAACTTTATTTTTATTATTTACAATTTTCATTGCACAGTGAGATCATGCGTGCAGCATTACATCACAGCTATGTTTTCAGGGGAAAATACAAGCATTTTATAATAATGATTCTTTATGTAATCTCACCTCATTGTCTTTTGCTTAATTCTCCACTTGGGTCGCAGGGAGGGGGTTCCCATGTCCTTTCAAGGGAAAACGTTTTAAGCGCTGGGGAGATAAACCCAGGACAGAGCGTTGGACACACCATCACTCACACAGACACGCATATTATATAAGGGGCAATTTAGAGCAGCCAATTTATCTTGAATCTATGTTTTTAGATTGCGGGAGGAAACCCACACAGACATGGGGAGAACATGCAAACTCCACCTAGGTGGACGTGCTAACCACTATGCCATCATGCTGCTCTTATTCATATAATATATTGGTCATTGTAGTTATATTAACAAAAAAAACATTAACTAAAATAAACTTATTAATACTAATTAATACATTTTCTGTGCTTATGCCATGAGATAAAAGGCAGGGCCATCCAGGCAAGCTAATTCTCACCCTGTAACGCTGGCCAACTTTTATGGAATGACTTTGAAACCTCTGCAGGAAACATATGCAGAACTTGCACAGAACTCCACCCGGATGAAAACCCGGGAATTGAACCCAGGACCTTCTTGCTGTGAGGTCTGAGCCTCATCCACTCTGCCTCTGTGTCACTTCTTTCAAAAAAGTAATAATACCTGTTAATAATAATAAAAGCACACACACACACACACATACACAGAGCCGGCAGGAGGGTAGAATAGTTAGAGTTGCCTCGGTGCTGCGAGCATGCATTGCAGAGGGAGGGTGAAAAGTTCATTTAGACTTATCAAGTAAAAAGGAAATTTCAGAGCAAAGTAGAAAGCAACACATGCTCCTCAGGGACCTCCATCCTCCACTCGATTTGCATAAGGGCCTGTGCATCAAACGCGGCGGGTGCCCTTTTTAAAATATTAATGCACAGCCTCCCTTGCTGCTTTGTAGCACCCTCAATCAAAGGCTGGGCCTGATAGAAGCAGAGACAGTAGAGAGGGAATAGTGTGTGTGTGTCTGTGCTCGTTTGTGTGGATTCGGTGTGTGTGTGTGTGTGTGTGTGTGCGAGTGAGGGAGCCTTGGTCGTTCTATTCGCATCTCTTTTTTTTCCTTCTCTCTCTTTCTATCTCTCTCTCTCTCTTGCTCTCTCTCGATTGGTCAGCCTGCCAATGTTTTTGCTTCTTCAGCAGACAGGCTTGTCTCTCATGGCTCCTTATCTTCTCTTGAGGAAATCTAGCAGGCCGGCTTGCTTCAAAACAGAGGTTATGTAAGGCTGAACCCTCAGGAGCACGCATTTTTCTCCAGGTGAACATTTCAGTTTGGAGAGCATGAGGAAGGACACGGCTGCAGTCCTCGCGCCATCAAAGTTAAGATTCCAGAGGTTTTCCAAGCATCTGTCAGTTTAAAGTTTTCTGAGTGCAACTGCTAGATACTGAACTTTATTCACCTGTGGGGAAAAAATGTACTGACTACAGCAGAATTTAATGATTAAGAGATGTATATAGTACTTTTTGCTCATATTGGGTATATAATTATCTGAACGGGGATTGTACATGAAGCCTTTCTTACGGGTCTCATTGCTTACCAATACCTACTGTTTCTAAATAACCACAAAGCCCTTCCAATAACACAAAGTCCTCCAGTGAAAGACTGAAGGATGTGCAATATATCCAGCTTAAATAAGCGGAAAGAGGCTGAGCTGACACTTTTATGTGAATACTGCGTACTGTACGCTCTGCTTTCTGGCTTTAAGACTTTAAGGCTACCCCAGAAGTTTTGTAGCATCTTCCCCCTCCACATCACACTTTGATCTGCGAGACACTAACGACCGTGGCTTTCATCGTCCCCGCTTCCGCAGAAAGACACATCCTGCACTGTTCTCCAATCCAGCCAACGCACCAATTTCACTGCAGGCCCAGGTGTGAGTCTGCGCCGGGCTCGTCGCCTCCCTATTATCGTTTTCCTGCATATGCTCAGAGGGAATAGCAATAAATCAAATTAAAAAGTAATTTCTCCCCTGTGTTCCTCGCCAAAGTCATTTCGGCTTCATTTATCACCGCATTACCTTTAGTCATTTATCAGGTTTTACTGTAGGCTGAGCAAAAGTCCCGAACGTGTCGAGGAAATAGTTAAGCAACCTGTGTTCAGAGGTCTGGCTAATTACAGTCAATAATGTGTTTACTAAGCCGTACATCTCCTCATGTGCTGATTTCACTTGATTAGATCATATAGTTGAAAAATAGTAATGGCACAACTTCTTGTCATATTTTTTCAAAAGTCTCAAAAAAGTTTTTATTTTTGGTGTTCGTCTGTCAGCTGCGTACTGTGTGCGGATAAAAGCGTCTGCTAAATGACTAAATGTAAATGTGCACATCACATGGCCGGGTGATAGTACCAGAGTCATGGTGGTGCAGTAGTCGTGAGCTGAGCCACTCGATCTAAAAATATATATTTTTAAAATTATTAAAATACTTTCTTATAAATGTTGTCATGACGATTTTAAGTCACTCTTACAATAAATTAACTGTGACATTTTTAATCACGATTTAATGCAAAACCAATTAATTGTCTCATCCCTTATGTCAAGGCTTAAAATGACATTCACAGACCTGTGACTGTTCCCCGGTTCCTGCAGGCACACAGAAAAACAGAAAGTCCTTTTTTTCCAGCAGTATTAAGTACCACGAAAAAGTTCCTCGGGTCAGGAAGCATCTACTGTAAATGGAATTATTACATGGCAGGTAAAGCTTATAAAATAATGTGCAGGTGCACCCAATAAGCTCGGAACTCAATGTAATAATCCACAATTTCTCTTTTGAATTTCTCGCCAATTAAAGGCAATGTGGGAATGAGCTTTTTGGCCTTAAACCAGATGAGCTAGAATATATAGCACTGGCACGAAGCACTGAGTGTTGGCCTGTTTACATAAAAATCAGCCAAATTATCAAAGGCATACGAGAGGTCATGCCTAGTTTATGTCGAGGCCCCATGCAGCGAAAAAAAAAAAGAAAAAGAAAAGAGGACAGGATGCAACAATTATAGAGACGCGGTGTTCAGAGCGTGAGTTTTTAGTTTAATAGAGCGTAGCCAGACTCATTGAATCCAGCCTCATCATGAAAGGTTGGATAGGAAATCCCGCGAAGAGATTTAATTTGGTAAATGCCAATGACCCAGCAAGACGGACAGCGTGGTGTCACGACGTTAGCATTTCTCGAAAATGTAAACATTCAAACGCTTTAAGCCCATTATTTATCAACCCCTGAGCCATTTGCGAAATCCATAGATGAAATTGTTCACTGTCCATTAGTTTCATAACATTGATTAGACTCTCAGTGGACGGTAGAAGCTCCTAAAAATGGTGTTAATTCTCGTTTGAATTGGTATCGACTCGGGCATAGTGCTTTTTCTGCTGTTTATTACAACAGAAGTCAATAACAACATTATTCCGAGCTGTATCAGTGAGGAACGATGGAGTCGTGTTAGAAAATAATAACAGTTTCAACTGAATCGCGGCGTCAGAGTCGACTGGACTCTGCTGTACGCACTTCATTTATCTAGTCTCAGCTGTGTGCTACTCCGCTCAGGGGACTGGATCTAAATAGGGCGGTTTGCATATGACTTTCTTGCTGATTTACGGTATTGCTTTAGTGCAGCGCTTCGTATTATTAATGAATTTTAGCGCTGAGTATTAGAACTGAAGCAGCACAATGATTTGTTTACTGCGGGGCTTTAGGATATAATTAGCAGTAAACCTGGTTGTGAGGTATTGCAATGCTTTAAAGAGACAAATTATACTCCAGCAAATTATGCTAACTTCACCCAGTAATGGTGGTATTTTGGCCTTGAAGAATGTGTTCGGGGAACCGGGTATCTACATTCGTTTTTTGCACTCAGTACAGTTTTTCCAGGCTTTGAGAAGTATGTTTGTAGTTTTTATAAACTTTCAACCTCGACACTAAACACACAGCCATGATAGAAGTGTGGCTGCAGTATAACAGTTGTTCCTAACGTGGAACCTTTTGGATCTGTGAACGATTGTTCAGATGGTGGCTCTTTAAAACAACCTGTTTATTAAAAAATAAGCATCATTTGGTAGTAAATATCCATCCATCCATTATCTTTCGCTTAATCCTATTCTAGGGTCACATGGGGATGTTCCTATGCCCATCCAGGGAAGAACATTTTGGGATAGGGTGCCAAACTATCGCTGGGCATACACACTCACCCATACACACATTATATAGTGGTAAATTAAAGCATCCAATTTACCTTCAATCCATGTATTTGGACTGTGGAAGACTGTGGAGACCCTTACGGACACGGGGAGAACATGGAAACTCCATCAAGATTCGAACCTGGATTCCCAGCTCTAAGAGGTGGACCCAGTCATGGTATCTGTTGTCTTATTGCACCAGTGGTTGCTGAGGAAAAAAGCATGTTTCAATCATTTACCGGCATTTTGAATGACATTTTTAAAATGCAGAAGTTATGAAGTTTCTTAAGAAAGAAGAATGTACGACGGCACCCGCGCCCCAGAGCACCACAGAGTGCACCACAGAGTGCACCACAGAGTACAAACCCAGGAGAACCGATGCAATAGTAAAGGAGCATTTGTGCTCCTGAAAATATTTATTTGATATAGATTTTGCTGATCGCTTTACATTCCACTGCTGGAAAAAGTAAACAAAGGGTGACGGCTGATTTTAATTCTTTGTGAATTTGCGATCAATAGGAAATGAAATGCTTTAGTTGATTTAAACTGTCATTTTACCCATTTAATGGATGAGTCTTTTACTTTTCGTAATGTCTTCTGGCAGTTGTTGTGATGATGCTTTATATGTTATTTATGGGGCAATAAGGTGAAGTACTGAATGCCGTCAAAGTAAAAAAAAAAACACAAAACAAATAAAAATATGAAATGTAGGCAAGATTTCCAAAAAATAGTGCTTTGTGTTTTGAAATTAAGGCTTGGACCCTCTGTAGTTTACTATATATATATATATATATATATATATATATATATATATATATATATATATATATATATACTGTATATATATAGTATATATTATTTGTTATTTATTCTTTCATTCATTATCTCCCGCTTATCCTCTATTAGGGTCGCGGTGGGGTTCCCCATGCCCATCCAGGGGAGAACGTCTCAGGCGCTGGGCAGATAGACCCAGGACAGGGCGCCAATCCATCGCTGGGCACACACTCACTCACACACACACACTCTATAGGGGGCAATTTTTTGAGAATTCAATTAACTTGTTCCATGTTTTTGGACTGTGGGAGGAAACCGGAGAACCCGGAGGAAACCCACGCAGACACGGGGAGAACATGGAAACTCCACCCAGATGGGGATTCGAACCGGGAATCCCTAGCGCTGAGAGGCGAACGTGCTAACCACTAAGCCACCGTGCCGCCTTGTTATTTATTATTTATTATATTTTATATACTGTCTGCCTCTCTATCTATCTATCTCTACAGCACATTGTACATTATATGAACAAAAGTATTAGTATTTGCAACATATAACACCACCAGCAGCTTTTATAACATCCTATTTTAAGATGGTACGTCTTTTGCAGCTTTTATAGATATTGAAGTGTGTCTGTGAGCTTTTTTGGCTCATTCACCAGAAGAGCCTCTGTAAGGTCAGACATGATGTTAGATTAAAGGGCCTGGCTCACAATCTCATCTTGTAGTTCATCCTGAAGGTGTTTAATGGGGTTGAGGTCAGAGCTCTGTGTGTCTGTCAAGTTCCCGGCAGGTTCTTCCACACCGAACCTACCCAGGCATGCGACGGAACACAGTCATGCTAGAACACAAACAGGTATTTTACAAGCAGAAGCGCAGCGACATGGGGGTGAAGGCAGTGCCGACCAGTATCTGATTATTGTCTAGATTATTATCTCCAATTAGAATTTCATGCTTTACTAGTATTTAGAATTCGCTGAGCTTTAAACTTAGCATTGTCTGTCAGTTTGGAGTCCTGACCACATCAGGCAGGCCGATCGTAAAATAATAGTAATAAATGCTTATAATACTTTAAGTGTTTAAAGGGTTAATCCCGCAGATGAATGAAATGTATGCAGGCGTGTAGTCAAACATAGCAGTTCGCGCAGCAGCTGCTAACATTAACCACACAGCAAGTGTAACGCTAGCATGAACCTGTTATCTTTAACCATGTGGTGCTGATTCTGTTTAGTCTACTGTCGGCGCTCATGTATACAGAAGGAGATAAAAAACATATAACTTCTCGTAAAGATGGACTTTGTAGTTCTACAATTCCATTCTGTAGTCCATCTGATCTGTGTTGTACATACTGTGTATTCAGGACCCCAATAGTACCAACACAAAGCAGGGATTGTTTGGGTGCTACTGTTGGGGTACTACTATTAGAGAACAGAGAACCATCAGGGGACTAACAGAAACAAAGGACACAGATGGACTACAGTCTGTAATTGTAAAACCACAAAGTCCATCATAATGTTAAGTGGAGGAAATAGACAATGGAGTGAGAAAGGGGCGTGTCCAAACGTGTGTTTAGCCGTGTATATGGCCTTGAGGATCATTATCATTAATAAAAATGTCAGCAGACTTTATCTGTGCTCTGGTTTACAGCATGAAAGACATCAGAAAAGCCGCAGTCTCATTTGAATAGTTCAATGTTTTTCCCCTTACTCTCATGTTTCTCTTGTAATTAGCATAGCAATTAACAAAATCAAAGCGAGCTGCTTTTTTCTCTGAGCAAAATAAACAATGCCTCGCCAGATCATTTGCATCGAGCCGGACAATGGAGAATCTATCTGAACAGATGATCATTGGGTTTAGGGGTGCAGAAGTTGAGCGCATAGCTCGCAATTAACCCGTCTGCGGAGGTGCCTTTGAAAAATGTCTGTTTAATGATAATAAAGACATCATAGTTAAATCATACGTGCACCTTCACAGCCCTCTTATGTGCTTATGCAAGTAGTTGTTTTAGCATGCTATTGATTTTCCGTCCTCGTTTGCTGGTTAGATCTTTAGCAGTGCCTGAGGCGCGCGGGCGCAGCGAGAGACTCCAGCCCCGTGTCACCAGGCCCCAATTACCCGCCAGTGCCTGTGTTTCAAATGAGGTGTAATGCTTTGGAGTTAACATATATTGCTGTTGTTGCATAAAACCTTTCTGCACATTTCACCAATTTAGCTTTTTTACATAAATCGCAAGCTGACTCGCCCTTTCCCTTCGAGAAATAAAATCCAACCTAATAAACATGATAAAGTAACACGATAATTAGGCTACAGAAGAAGAGACCCTGTGTTGATACTACATCATGCATTAAAATGAGATAAGGACATTGGCAAGTACAGTGCACGGGCAGACTCGACGAAAAAAAAAAAACACACATGCATCACGCACTCGCGCCGACTGTGCCCACATTTCACATCCAGGAAGAAGCTGCGAAAGAAATGTTACAGTGCAACGTTCTCCTGCCTTCATCTCTGTTTTCTGAAATGCTGCACGTGTCATTAATGATGTCTGTACAGTACATCAGGAGATATAGTGTAAATAACTGTATTCGTTTTAAAACAGCATACACATATACAAGTATGTCCACAATCACATGGTAAGGATTAGTTCTAACTGATTATTTTTTGTGTTTAATGAGTATAATGGTTGTAGATAGAGTTTTTAAATGTCCTGATAGCATTACAATAAGATGAGTGTGGCACATGGTGAAGTGGTTAGCAGTTCTGCCTTAAAATCCCAATCTGGGTGGAGTTTCATGTTCTCTCCGTGTCCGTGTGGGTTTTCTCGGGGTTCTCCGGTTTCCTCCCACAGTCCAAAAACATGGATTCACAGTGAATTAGGTGCTAAATTGCCCCCATATATAGTGTGTGTGTGAGTAAGTGTGTACCCAGCAATAGATTAGCACCCTATCCTGGCTGTATCTGCCCTTCTCCCCTGGATGGGCATGAGGAACTTGTAAATTGTATTGTTTACAAAATGAAAATACTTTTTAAGAATGCACTTGATTTAATATTAGCAATTTTAAAAGGAAAAGCGGATCTAATGATGTAACTTAATAAAGCTCTTATGTTTACTTTGTACACAGGAAAAGCATTAAAGGACATTTAGCGTGTTTTATGTTACACTGATTTATTGCATCAAATTAAAATGAAATTAAACAAATAATAAAAAACCACAGAGTCCGTCACTCGTTTCTCACAGAGTACCTGTCTTCTTCTCAGTACATGTTTATCCTGCCCCTCATCATCCAGCATGAGGTTTACATTCAGCACTGTTACATGCAGAGCAATCGATTCCAGGTGACTCGCCCTTGATCTGTCAGAATGGGATCTGCTAGATTCTCCACTTTAAAGCTCTGAATATTGGTTCAATCCACCACATTTCCTGTCGGAGTTGAGGCCCGTCACTGAGTCATGAGGTTGCAATTAGAAATGTAGAAAATGAAAGAGTAACAAAGTCAAATAAGGAATTTCCTAAATTACACCAGAGCAACTAAAAAGCAGTTTTAAATTTAAGTTTGTATAAACCATTAGAGTTCTACATCATGTTGGGGTCTGCCTTATGCCCATGTTTAGCATTCCGTGTCCAAGCACGATTTTGAGGGGGTTTCAAACAATCTCCCGATCACACAGTGTAGTAAATAAATCCATCCATCCATCCATCCATTATCTTCCGCTTTATTCTCCCTCTACTAGGGGGTTCCCCATGCCCATCCAGGGGAGAACGTTTCGAGCACTGGGCAGATACACCCAGGACAGGGTGTCCATCTATCACTGGACACACACTCACTTACACACACACAGACACACTCTATATGGGGCATTTTGGAGAATTCAATTGACCTTCATCCATGTTTTTGGACTGTGGGAGGAAACTGGAGAACCTGGAGGAAACCCATGAGGACACGGGGAAAACATGGAAACTCCGGGAATCCCCAGCGCTGAGAGGCAAACGTACTAACCACTAAGCTACCATGCCACCCTAAATAAATACATTACCAGTCAAAAGTTTGGACACGCCCCCTTCTTGCTGCATTGTTTATTTTATCCACTCAACCATATAGATGGACTTTTGTAGATTTACGATCTATTTACGACTGTTCTGTTTTCTGTGTTATTGATTGGTTCAGCTTGTTCAGGTACATTTCTGGCGTATTGCTATCTTGGCGATGAAAAGCACAGGTGCACCACGGACCGAAAACAACCAAGACAGACGTCAAATGACGTTCATCACTATCTTGAGGGTGAATCATCAACACAGGCATGTATCCTCACAATGACATTTTAAATCCCCCCACCAAAAAAAAAACATTAATAACATTATATTCATTCCAAAATAGAGCAAATTATTAAATATCCTTAAAATAAACAGAAAGTAAGCTAAATATTGGTTAATCTTCAGGATGAACGCAGCACAAGGATCACTCGAATCTGTGCTTTTCAACAGGGTCGTCACGGAACTCACTGTGTCACACATCAGCTGTGGCTTTGAGGTCTTTGTGGCTGTAAATATGTTGCTCGTGAAGCCACGATTGCTTTCCTTCAGGGCCAAGTGCCACTCATCTCGCTTCCAACTTCCCTGTTGTATGTTAGTGTCCTGCCACTTTCTCTTCCGCCAGAAGTTTCAGCGAGTCGCTCTACTCCTGGCTTACAGTGGCCATGGCAACCGAGTGCAAGAGCACAGCGGGTTAGGTGCTAAAAATATGTAGCATAGCTGAAAGCACTTGGGATGAAAATACGAGTGGAAGAGGAAACATACAATTCAGTGTGAAAGAAAAAAAAACCCAACACACAGTCAAGTCTGAGTGCCACTCATCTCGTTTACTGACTTCCTGCTGCATGATAGCACAACCTGTTCCACATGGCAAGGTCATCCCCCCCCCATCAACACCGCTGATATGTCATCATATGAAGGGTATAATTTAAAAAACTGTGGATGCGATGGGTCATCGTTCTTTTGTTCAGCATTTAGTTTGCTTTAATAAAAACACATACACTAAAACCCCCTCACCACATCAGTATATATTATATATATATATATATATATATATATATATATATATATATATATATATATATATATATATATATATATATACACACATATATATATATATAAACACCTGCATTTTTGACTAACTTAATTTAACTTATACATGTGGTTCTCAAAAACTTTGCAGTTACCTTAAAATACCACAACTGAGAGACAGAAATGGACTCCTATTAAACCTTTATTTTCCACAATGTATGTAATTTTTTTTAAGTTAAAGAGTCTCACATACTCAGGTTCATGTGACAGAAATTCTGCAAAGTGTGAACTGAGCTCTAAAAGCTTATCTTGTTTAACCCTCCTACCTGCTGTAAACCCACCACAATGGGCCAGCCGGGCTTGAGAGAGGGAAATGTTGTGGTTTTGCATACAGAAATCCAAATATCAGTGTTAAATCCTATGTAATCTCCCTCTAAGCTACAAAGCAGCACGGAAAACCCGAGAAAAGCCGGAGGATCAGGCTCCGGTTCGCTCAGGCAGCCAGAAATGTGGCTCACCCGAGCAACAAAACACTGCCACTCGTAAAAATTATGCACATTCATAAGTTTGTGTTTCCTCTCCGTGGATTAATTCGTCTGTATTTTATTGAGACGCGGAACAAACAACTTTCATTTTAAGATGTTTATTCAGAGATAAGAGAAATTACAGTATTAATTATCAAACCTATGGGCCAACAAACGATGTGTTCTCGTTTATTTTCGTTTATGGGCGGCGGTGTATGCATGTGTGTGTACATGTGTGTGTGTGTGTGTGTGTGTGTGTGTATACATACATGTATATGTGTGCATGTTATTGTGTGTGCATGTGTGCGCGTGTTTGTGTGTGTTATCAGACATCAGAATAGCAGTGTGTTGTCAGCAGTGACGGATGGAGCAGAGTGGAGGTGAGATGCATGGTTTAAGTCTTAACCAGAACAGTAGGCTAATACTTGCAGAGGCCATCACTCACACACATACACACACACACACACACACACACACACACACACACACACACACACACACACACATACACACCCTCACAGACATATACACTTTTCTACACTCTCTATCTGTCAAACTCACATTCTTTCGCTCCCCTAAGCATACACACACATGCACTTTTTCTCTCATCAGTAAGCATATACATTCCCCCTCTCTCTCTCTCTCTCTCTCTCTCTCTCCCCCTCTCTCACAGAACACGCACATAAATATATACACCAGAATTCCCATCATAACAAATACTGACATTTTCAGCCTTAAAAACAGTGAATACAGGAAACATAAAGAGACAAACATACAGTAATAAAAACATCTGATTGTATTATAAGTAATGATTTCATTTTTATTTAGTTTTAATAATTGATATTTCTGTAAAAAACACAGACTTAATGTGACCCAATGATGATAAAAAAACCTCTTAATCCAAAGGCTATTGTTTTACTTTGATCACAGGTTCTTTAATGTGAACCAGAGACCCTGAATTAAAAAAATGAAAACCACAACATTCAGAAGATTCCTTAATTAATTAACCTTAAAGGAATAGTAAGAAAACCCAGGGCTTTATAATTACACAATAAAAGTACCCAATAAAAACATGTATATTAAAATGTATATATATATATATATATATATATATATATATATAATTAGATTAGAGAAAGCCCACAGACACAGGGAGGACATGCAGCCTCCAAACTGAAAATACCTTTTGTTTGCCCGAGACCTTCTCACTGTGCAAGACTTCCATACAATCAATATTAAGATATTTGACTCGGTGTTAAAATGCAACCTGGTATTTGGTTAAAATTGCCACTCATTCTGATGAGGCCTTTGTGGTTAAAACGGAATTGTCGTGTCTAATTAGGCCTGTAATCAGGAGTCTGTAATTGCCCCGACAATTACTTCTCCCACTACAAAAGCCTGTGCTGTACAACACTCTGATTGGCTTCATGCTTGCTGCCTTTAACTTCTCCACACTGTTCCACTCCCGACCCCCAGCCCCCCCACACACTACATGGACACACACAATGGCCTCCGTGTTTTACATCCAGAAAAAATTATCCCAAACCTCTAAAGAATTTGGACAGCCGATGCTGTTTGGAAATTTAAGTTATGGCTGCAGCACTACAGCCCGAGGTGTCTCACCAATGGTGCAGCGTAGGAGATATCACACCAACAGACACTCCTCTCCTCCTCCATGTCCAGGAAGTAAATCTTCTACTGAGAGCTTGCCATGCTGGTGAGTGGGACTCTTTGTGTGGGTGTGTGTGTGTGTGTGAGTGGGTGTGTGTGGGTATGTAAGTAAGTCTGACACCATGACTCTCAAACCACTGGCACTATTTCCTCAACAGCAGAAAATGGGTTCTGTCGCAGTGGGTCTTTGTGTTAAAACGGCTCTGTAATGGTTGTGCAGGTTCTGCCTTCCATTCCAAGGATGCCAGCAATACAGAGTCCAACTGCGCAGTGTCTTCCAGAGACAAACCTCCGAGAGCACTCATCAAAGTGACCAGATGTCCTTTTTTTCCAGAACGATCCAGGATTTAAGCTGAATCTCTTATCTGCTGCGGTCCCCACAGAGATCACACGCCGTGTCCAATTCCCTTGTTTTATCACAATTAAAATAATCAAATTAAACAAGTAAAAATCTGTACAATATCTTCTGGTGATGCTTTGAATGATCCTGCGTTGTAAACAGAACTGTTCACATAGCGTACGTCTGTCTTATCTATGATTCCCAAAGTGTCCACAAGAGGGCAGACTAAAATACACTAACTATAATAATAACTATAATAAAAATACTGATAAAATATACATAATGTAAACATAGCAACCATGGAGGCTTTTGTGGACGGTAACCATGGAGATACAGATGTAAGTAATTAAGAACATGCTCACACTGCCCCCACCGTTTTTGTGAGTATTGCACCTTTCATCCTTTCATACACATATCATTGAATTCTCAGGATGTGTGCAACCGATACACCAAATTAACGCAAGACAAGTGAGGCCGCCATCATGCATATGCGCATGAGGAACGCCAACTGCAACCCTGGTAGAGGATTCTCTCTTCTCTATTGGTCAGGATTATCACAGAACAGGTATTGAGATGTCTTGGTCCTCCCAAGGTTTCTTCCTTGAATAACAACATAAAAGGTTTTTTTTTCTTGCCACTGTCGCTTCGGCTTGCTTTTTGGGGGTTTAAAGGCTTTTCATTCTGTAAAGCTGCTTTGTGACAATGTACTGTTGTAAAAACGCTATATAAATAAATAACTTAAACTTGAACTTGCTGCTGTAGTTCCATTTAAACACCTCAGTGACACTTCTGGGATAGGAATAATAGACCCACCCAATAATCCCTGCTCTGTGGTGCTACTATTGGGGTCCTGACCATTAGAACAGAGTACACAGTAGAAGTCCATCTTTACGTTACCGGGCCAACCTTTTGTAACTATCACACTCACACACACCACACACACACACACACACACAGAGAAAAGATGTACCCTGCAATCTGGCCTGTATCTCAGCAGCCAACTCTGTCGTCTGTTTGCAGAACTGATGCAGCAGTCTGCAAAAGTTTTACTTTTTGTTTTCTTTTTTTTCCTCTCTTCTCTCCCCCCCCCCCCTTTTTTTTCTCCCTCTTACGTCTTTACCGCGGTGTCATGCGCGGGCCACGGAGTTAAAGAGATGAGAGCTGTTTTTTAAAGTAATTCTCTCGAGAGGCGGCGGCGTACATTTCTCCCGCCAGAGAAACGGGAACTTTCCGCTGCTTTGAAGTCTGCCAAGCAGAGCGCCATGGAAAAAAAGACAAGGAAACAGAGAAGTGTGAGGGAGTTGATAAAAGTAGTCGTATTTGAAAAGAGGAGCGCGCGAGAAGGGCCAGGATTTTTACATAAGAACAAATTGGCCGTATCAGGAAGATCTTATAAGAGCAAAAATCCCACAAACACACACACACAATGCACACACACGATTAAAATTCTTGTTTTTCTGTCACAGGTAGGAAATCTGATTTGGAATCTGAACTCTCATTAGCATTTTCTATTGTTCCATGCTGTCATGTTTAGCAGTGAGTGGGTGCTTTAGCGGAGAACAGTAGCTTGTTTGCATAAAGAGTGCGATCGTTTCACCGACCCATTACTGAAACTTCAGTTGTAATTTCACCAACCCATTACTGAAATTTCCTCCTCTACCCAATTATACTAAGCGATTACAATAATACATGTTTTAAAGAATAATATTCCTGCCTTGCTTGTGGATGATCCATCGTTGAAAGGTTGTTGATAGGGGTCTGGATGATCATGTGATAATATTTTGATTCTGTTATGCCATTTTTGCTTTTATATCTCGTCATCATTTCGGGACTCAGACAGGTCTTTGAGGTCTCCGTTATTTTCATGGCTGATGTGTCAGCTGCGCACGAAATACTTTATGTGCACGTCCATGGAACCGGGGACCTTCAGGTCGCAAGGCTGGTTCCTTTACCACAAGCCTTTGACTCGCCAGTGATGTTGCCTTGGCAATAAACCAAACCAGTGATGGTAGGGATTAAAGCGCTGTCATTAAACAGCCTGGAGCAACGAGAATTATCAACCCATGGGGTTCAAGATGACAAATTTAGGTTAATTTAGGTTCTGAATCACTGAGAAACCACTGAGCGACCACCAAGCTACCACTGAGCATCGAGTTTTGTTCCGCTCACCCATTGTACAGACGTTGGTATCTTACTTTGGGACTCACTCATACACGGAGAGTGGAGTCTTCACGCTGTGAGGCAGGTTTACAAAATGCAGTTTCCTTTTTATGTCTCGGCTTTTTCCCCAAACAAGCCCAGCGGAGCACGACTCAATTTCGACATGAACTGATTTGCAAGCCTGCTTCTGTGTATAATATTTCCTTGGTTCGTTTCTGCAGAAGCACTAATTAAAGTTGTTGTGTTTAGCATTCCGCATAATTCCCCAATCTGTCTTGTTCTGCAATTCATTTAGCCTTTTTAATGACAGCCGCACCACTTGAAGACGCAAATATGCACACCTCTCCTCATGAATTAGCTCGACTTAAATAAAACTATTCAACTGGGAAACATGGCTTATCATCCCGCACGTACGTCATAATGAGCTGTGTGTGGTTTTACTACAGTGTTGGATTTAAAATATGGGTTGGGATATTATTTCATCCCAACTTCTGTATTAAGAGTGATAATGGAACTCTGGAACCTGCATTCGTTCACGGCGGTGCCAAATCACCTGGATTATTATCCTGAAATTCTTATAAGTGAAAGATCAGGCGGGCCTGCTATAAAGTCATACGTCAGACGCAATAGGGTTTCATAGTTTGTCATGCAAAGCAATAATTCAATTGGTTTGTCTGCCCAAATATTACAGCCAAGGAAATCAATTGAGGGCTGTTCAGCTGAATGTATTTTTAATGAGATAAAATATAATAAACTGCACCCTGTTCTGCAGCCAATCCGGAACGCATCTGTACAGACTCGGCTAGCATCACTTCCAATGCAGAGCTAATAAGATATGGATTATCAAAGTCAATAAACTGGAATTACACAGAACCTTATCATGTACTTTTAAAAAATAAGGAATATTAATTTGACGTATTTACTCGTTATGGAAACAAATGTTTAATGTGCTGGAGGCTATCGTCGTCTTCTTCATTTTAATTTCCTCCTCCCTCACCACATCCATAAACCTCCTTTTTGGCCTTCCTCTCCTCCTCCTGCCTGTTGCCTCCATCCTCAGCCCCCTTCTGCTTTAGCTTCTTTGAGATATCATCAGCTCTTCATCCATAACACTGCCAGAGCACCGTAGCAACAACAAGTACTAATCTGAACCTGGGTTTCTGTTGAGTAGTGAGGTTCATTAAAAAACAACTTAATAGAGAGTTTTTTCTTGCCACTGTCGCTTTGGCTTGCTCTTTGAAGGAGCCCTTTAAGAACTTCAGCCAGTATAAACCTCATCCCTACTCTACCTCCTTAATCTCACCTCCTTTCTTAACTCTCCAAACAAACTTCAGACAGATCAGGATACGAACCTAGATCCCCTGCGCTAAGAGGCTGCCTCCTCCCTCGTGCCACCATATTATAAACATGAAAACAAATAATGGTGACAAATAGTGACTTTAAAGACACTGTTTTGAGATGTGTTGCATATTTATAACTATAAATCAGTTTTAATTTGTTTTGTTAGCTGTCCATCATTCTCAGCCCCTCCCATCCTCGTTGCCTCTTGAATTGAGGGACTGTAGTGTGCTTCATACTGATCGGTTCTTATTACAGAACTTATAAACTCTACTACTTTAGAATGTAGCAGGTACTAAAGTGCATAACTGGAGCACAGTGGATGTATACAGTACATCTTTTTAAGTCGTGGCTTTTAAAGAGAGGTCTTGAATAATTTATTTGGAATTGAAATAAAAAAAGATTTTCATCGAGCCTCATATGACTTTACAATTCCTCATCCAATTAATTAGCATTCGTAATTAGTAACTACAAGAGAAAGATGATTGGACTTGACATCTTGGCTACTGCACTTCTGGGCTGAAATTCATCCCTCACAGTGCAGGATCGTTCCATATTAGAAAATAACATTCCTTGATTCGTCCCGTATTTTTGCACACAATCTCAAAAGGCCATCAAAGGGCAGAGAATAAAATCAGGCAAAATCAAAGCGGTTTTACAAGCAGAGTATAGAGTTTAAATTTCAGAAGTGAGCAACAAAAAGACTTTATATTTCTCACGAGGCTTCTGGCTTCTGTCCAGTGAAGTGCAAATCTCATTTAATGCACTACCTAGTGCACTAAAGTGCCCCGTTTCTCACCCTAGGTAGTACGTAGCAGGGGAGTACAAAGCAAATGGGCTCGCAACCAGAATGTCAGAATAAAAAGTATTGTGATTAAAAAATGAATGAAAAAGAAACTTTAGCTTGGACGCCGATTTATTTTACGACTTGATGAAAGTTTCACACGTGAAACATCTTTAACAGGAAACCACTGAGGGGATGTTTATATATTGCATATATAAACACAATGGTAAATCTGTAGCATAAGCATGTAAACCACAGAGGTTATGGTGATGTACCAGTCAAAAGTTTGGACACGCCGCTTTCTGGCTCCATCATTTATTTTCTCCACTCACCATAGAGATGGACTTTGTAGTTTTATAATTATAGACTGTAGTCCATCTGTTTTCTTTGTTTTTGTTAGTCCCCTGTTAGCTCTTAGTTCTCTATTGGTCACAGAACAGGTATTATTTGGGTGGTGGATTGTTGACACTGATGTGGCGAGGTGGTTTTAGTGCAGCAGTGCTGCTGTAATTTCATTTCTCCACCTCAGCACCTGACACTGCTGGGATAGGAATAATGCACCCACCATATAATCCTTGCTCTATGGTAATTAAAAGGGTTTAAAATATTTACACACACACACTCTTCAAAATCTCATAGAAAGCCTTTCCAAAGTGTGGAAGCTGTTAGATCCTGTATAGTAGAGACCCCTTTCATCTCATATACCTGTATTTATATAGATTATCGGGACCCTTTGCATATTTTGCAAAGTTTTAGCTCAGGATGGTGTCTGTTACCTAACAGCCTCAAAGTTAACATTCAGTCTTTGGCCTATAAATGCAGAAAACGAATATGGAAAAAAATTAATAATAATAAGATAAATCATGAAGTCAGACAGTGTCTGAGTACCAGAAAAGGACTGATGATTATGCAGTCAGATGTCTTGCCGGCTCTGAAGGGTAAAACTTCATACTCTTCTAAGGGTGAGAGTGATTAATTAGAGTGTGCTTGAGTCAGGACTTTTTCATACACTGCTCTATGTAATTGGAATGAATAGCTTAAGATTCAAGTCAGACAGATAGGCAGCTTAGCAACTCGATTTTCTCCCTCACACACTTATTTAGTCCCTCTCCCCCCCCCCCTCTCTTTTCTTAAGATACTACATTCTGGTGTCGCCTGTTGGGACCAATCAGTCCAGCTAATGAAATAATTTTCCTTTCTTCACTGCTGTTTTTCTCGCAGAGGCTTTTTTTTCTATACAGCCCTGCTTTCTCTCTTTTGCTCATTTACTCACTCAGGCTCTTTTTCTCCTTGAAACGAAATAGAGAAAGAAAATATGCTCGAAAACAAAGGAAGAGGGAGAAAACAAATAGTTACACAGAGGAATGAGGAATGAACTGATCATGTTTTGTCAGAGGCCAAGAGAGAAATGCTAAATCTGACCTCTAATTAGGTTCAAATCTGTCGAGTGTTGCAATGTGCGTGTGTGTGTGTGTGTGTGTTTGTGTGTGAGCGAGAGAGAGAGAGAAATAGAGAGAGAGAAAGAGAAAGAAAGAGATAAAAAACACAGCAATTGCTTACAGGAAGACTGTTTCATACAGACAACAACATTGGACTAATACACTAACATTACATCATTATTCTTCTCTTCAACCTCCACCAAACCATTAGCAGAACCTTAGACAGGTGCGTCAATGACCTGTTTTATGTCCTCCGTTCAGACTCATTGGGCCGACTCAAACATGTTGCCTACTACAACATAACGCAACTTCGCTGGTCTATTGATATAAAATGTGATGTCAAACATGCTTATACAGCTAAACCTGCCAGGTGTTTTCATAAACTGTGTCTAAAAATCAGATCAGATAATATGGTCAATAAGATGACATATAAACTATTGTATATGTATTTTATACATAACTTAACTATACTAAAATGTACTAAAAAAAAACTGTAAAAAAAATCTGAGCTTTAAAGTAATAAATGCACCTGTAGGTGGTGCACGGTTCATTCATGTGCAGCTGTACCTGATGCCAACATAATGACTCAAACCTATTGTTAGAACATCAATTATTTGAAGTAAAACAATGCCTTCCATGCAGGTCTCCTATCAGTTTGCACGATCAGGCCTCCATGCAGCTGATCCAGAACTCAAGAGAACTCATGTTACTCCAATACTCATCTCTCTCCACTATATACAATACATGCCCACATTCAATACTTTATCCTCACCGTGGTACTAATACTCACATCTTATCCTTTACCTCTGACGCATGGTGGAATGCTCTTTGGTGGAATGGACTCTGTCCATGGTGCTGAGACCTTCAGCAGTTCAGCAGGTTCCTCTTTTACTTATCGACTCATGTTGTTCTCTCACTTTGATAAAAGCATCTGCTAAATGAATGAATGTAAAGCCTTATGAACGTGATTATTAATTTTATTTTTACTTTAACACACAACAAATCCATACTGATAATCATGCAAACCATTACACATAAGAATTCATACTTGCAACACTGCATCTAGTTAATGCACATGGGTGGAAGAGGTGTGCAATTAAATGTGTTTAAACTGGCCACTGTTCATCGTCACCCTGACACCCTCGTTTTAATTGACCTGTCCGTGAATTACATTTGCACTCGTTTGGCAGACACCTTCATCCGAGCAGGTGGGGGCGAAGCCAATGCAAATATGGATTTAAGACTTAAGGTTCTACCAGCTGACACAACCAGATTAGAATGTGGAACTGAAAAAAAGCCCTCAGTGGGCCCAGAGCAAGTGTTGGTACACAGAGTGCCAGACGTAGCAGCATCGATAAATATGAATCAGTATCCCGCCTCCGGTAGAAGCACCATCCACAATTACATTGTGTAACAACCTGCTAAAAAAATAGTACGTTGTGTCCTACACATAAATCCTGAGGTGTGATGGTGCATTTACAGTCCTGTCCAATTAACATGGCTTACTCGTTACTGCCAGTTCCTTTAGAATGTGAAAAGAAATGAGGATTCATATGAAACGACTTTTAAGTTCCATCAGTGTTTGTGCTTTTGTGACACATTCTGGTCAGGGTTATGTGGCATGCTGGAGCCTGTCCCAGCAATTATAGATCAGTGAAGAAAGGTCAACAGTCCACACATGGAGCTGATTAGTTGCACTAAAACCCACTCACTGCATCAGTGTCATTGCAGAGCTGACGATAAACAATCCACCACCCAAATGATACCTGTTCTGTGATGGTCCCGAGAACCAACAGGGGACTAACAACAACAAAGAACACAGATGGACTACAGTCTGTAATTATAGAACTACAAACTCCATCTGTATGGTGGAGGAAACAGACGATGGAGCAAGAAGGGTATGTCTCCAAACTTTTGACTGGTACTGTGTTCATTTATATACCAAGTTTAATTTTTTTAAATACTCAACAGTTCAAATAGTGTTTGAATTTATATTACAAACACACAGTAGATGGAAATGTTTTCTTCTGTATATGTAAGCCTATCTGCAGTTTCCTCTGTATCTTTATTTTCTCCTGAAAGTGGGTCAGTGATGGTTGGTACAGAGTCTGTGAGGCAGAGGCGTCACATTAATTCCTGACACTTTTTTTCCCCCCGTTTCGTCTGCTAATCCCGTTGGCTGAGAAAAAGAAAACGTTGGCAGAACTCTTCATGACCCTTCAGCGTTCTCGTCTGCGGCAACAACAAGCTTATCGGGAGGCATCTACGGGATCGCGGGTAGAAAGCAGCCAGTTCAAATACTCTTACTAACAGACAGACCCTTTTCTGCTCAGCTATAGGCCTGAATTGCATACCGCTCTGGGATCAATATCAATTTAGCAATCAATTTAGCAGTGATTATTTGCTACTACAAGCTTCAGCCATGAAGCCTATGTGTTTGCCTTGCCGAGTCGATTGTTGCCATGCCCTTAATTCAGACCTTGCTTCAGCACTAATTCCCCCAAGCTTCACAGTGACCATAAGGCAGAGATGTGTTTACAGTAAGAGATGGTTCTGATGGGCTGTCTATACACCTGACAAGTGTCTTACACCTGTGGTGTATAATGAGTGAAACTAATGCATTTATATCATATATAGTATCTCGGAGACCCTTCAATTAAAGTTTACCCTTTAATTAAATCTTTATAAATTAAAAACAAATTAATCAAACCCCCCACACCAGCTAGTCTTTGAGCTCTGATTTAAAAATAAAAATACATAATAGTTTGTTTGGAGCCAAAAACACAGCCTGCAGCAGCAGTGTGTCATATCAAGGACAGATTACTGTAACTATTAAAATGGTCCAGCATTCATGCCCTGCTTCCTTCTGAACTTGGAGCCTTTTTGTTATTCTTAAAACCCAGGGACCCACTGACCTACACACTGTCAAGGTCTTTATACTCCCACCACACCTGGCCCAGCTCACGAAGCGTTGAGCCAACGAGGTATGAAACTATAGAACTCTGCAGCTTAGTAGGTTGGCAGAACTAAAATAAAGACATATAGACCTTTTAAATACTATAGCAGTCAAAACTTTGGACACACCCCCTTTTTGTTCCACTTATTGTCCATGTACATAGTTTGACTTTCTGTAAAGATGGGGTGTCTGTTCTACAGTACATACTGTGTACTCTGTTCCAATGGTCAGAAATCCAATAGTACCACCACAGAGCAGGGATTATTTGGTTGGTGTATTATTCCTATCCCAGAAGTATCACCAAGGTGCAGAAATGAAACTACAGCAGAACTGCTGCATTAAAAAATCAGAACAAGAATCCTACAATACCTGTTCTGTGATGGTCCTGACCAATAGAGAACAGTGAACCCAGAGGACTCTATTGGTCCTGACCAATAGAGAACAAAGAACCCACAGATGACTAACAACAACAAAGAACACAGATGGACCACAGTCTGTAATTGTAAACCTACAAAGTCCATTTACATGGTAAGAGGAGGAAATAGACAAAGGAGCAAGGAGGGGGCGTGTCCTAACATTTGACTGACACTCTGCTCACATTTTTTCCCTCAGTATGAATGTATCCAGCAGGTGCGTTCTTACATTATTCGTTAGAGTGAAAGAATTTCAAACCTTGGAGATCAATTCCCTTTATAAATTATGTTCTTTTGATTTTACTTCCCACTAATGAAATCATTTAACTTTGAAGCTCTGCATCGAGCTGATAGTGAAATGTTTGATACATTTTGCCCGTGGCTTATTTTGTCTGGCAGAGGCCTTTGAAGACAAAAAAAAAAGACAGCTTATGTTCAAGCACAACCCTGACTCAAAATCAGTGTTTTTCACATTAATATAGAATGTCATTGCATTCTCAATTAACACATCAGAGAGTTCACGTACGACCCGAGTTCACCAAGGGGGCAGAGAAACTAGTGAGGAGGCTTTAACACTTTAACAATTTAATAGAGATGATCATTACTATCGTATTCTTCGCCAACAGTCTACTTTCATGCCTCATACCTGCGTCATTTAAATAGCAACACTGCGTGTAAATTTATATTTCCTCGATGGGCGTTGCTGTTTCGAAATGAGGTGTGTCCAATTACATTTAATTACATCTAATTGCTAACCTCATGAAGCAGCGCATTGAGTCCAGGTAGCTGCACCGCTCAAATAGCAACCTGCCAAAGTCAGAGAGCCACCTGGTTCTTAAAAGGAACGGCAAATGACGCGCTGATTGATTTATTACTCGTTACGTCCAAAACACACCATTAGTACTCGCTAAAATAGGACTCTTTCACGTGGTTTTCAAAATTTCTTTGCAAAACAAAACAAAAAAAACTCCAGTGGGTCAATCAACATCAGCAAACATTTTTTTTTTTAAAAAAATGCTAAAATGTCGTCCAGTTGTTTCTAAGTATTTTACATCAGAGTTGTATTTGTACAAAACCAACTAATAACCCCTTAATTAGAATTTAGCTGCTTAATGAAACCCCGATAAGCTTTTCTTTAACCTCTCATCATCTGTTAAATTACAGGTTCAAGTGAGCTAACTAATTACAGATGTTATTCTTGTACTATTCCAAAGAGTTCCAACTTCTCTGGAACTGGGTTTTGTCGCTCTGAGTTGTTAGATGTTTTGAAAGCCTCTCATCAAAAACTCAAACAACTCGTGCATTAAAGTTCCATTTGATTGTAATATTACTAAAAGCAACTGGTCGAATTCAAATAATGGTAATGATCAGTTTATTTGGCGCAGACTGCTGAACAAAAACGACCCACTTTGGATCTAATTTAATGGGTCAGGAACAGCATAACCTGCTTAAGTCTATCAGAAAGAAACTCTGCCATGGAAGGAGGTCCAACGTTTGCGCCTCGGCATTTTCAATTAAACTGCTAGTGATTTAACCCCCTGCTCTGCTATAGTGTGCAGTCAGCTTGCACAATAGCTTTCAAGGTTGCTTCTAAGGGTTTATTTGTTAAAGGGACGACCGGCATTATCTTAATGTCAAATCCTTTGTTTAGCCAGCAACTTAAGGTTCGTACTAAGCACGTCTATTCAGCACTACTCAAAATCGGCCTTTGATTTCATCTATAGTCACCATTTTTCTCTTCGTTACAACGCTGGGATTTAGTAGATGAATCACTTTGAGAAATGCGTCGAAATGAGTTTCTCTGCCTCTGTTTTTTTCCGCCTTTATCTCCTTCCTCTTTTAGACAATAACCCGCAGTAAATGGAATTCACACCCAATTCAGCATGTCACCAAATTGCAGTCGCCTGTGATCTTTGCGAGACGCTTTAAATGCATTAAAAAGGCCTGCCATCGTTACCATGCTGATTTGGTGTTTTTCTTTTCTTAAGTTGAGTTAAACCTTAACCAGCGTGGGGCGGGACGTAACCTAGTTTCCCATTCAGGGATCGTGTGCATTTTCCAGCAGATGATTATTGCTGAATAGTGTGTAGGATGGAGAAACTCCCGCGGCTATGTGAACTAATCTGCCTTGAATTGTTCAAAACACTGCAAAGGAATTATTTAGCTACATTATTGGGGTAGCTCATACCAGTAATGTCGTGTTACTTAAAAAACTTACATTATTAAGTAAATGTCAACAAAGTAAATATTACAACATTAAGTTTTCCCAAAATGTCTGTGAAGGCATTCTTCAGGTTCTCCAGTGTACTACCAACATGGATTGAAGGTGCTCTAAATTTCCCCAGTACAGAATTAGACAGCCAAGACAACGAGAAGAGATTCCAGACCCAGAAAAACATTAAAGCAATTTAATAACATGGCAAAACAAAGACTATTCAGATGTTGTAAACAACCTGCTAATGTCTTTCATGCTAACACATCCGCTTGCTAGCGTCCTATGTTTTTTAAGCAGCTGAGACTAAAAGGCAACAAAGCAGCTTCCTCAATCTTATCGACAACAATTAAAAGAATAATAAAATTCTACTTAAAATTCTCCCAGCACAAGACATTATACTAAACGATCCTTGGGTCTGAATAAACAAGCTCAATGTTGACTAAAAGATTAGCCTACATCTGTCTCGGCGATATGCCCATGTATGAAAGGGATGCTCTCGTTTGCAAATTGAGACGTAGGGAAATATTTCTGACAGGCGGCTTGGGCTGAAGAGCATGAGACGGAGGGAGAAAAGAGAGCGGGGGGACATTTGGCAGGAGGAACGGTTCTCAGAGGAACCGGCGTAATCTACTTTTTTTTTCTGCCTGCCGGCTTTAGAACGAGGCTTCATTGAATCAGAAGTGTAAAGGGGGGTGGAATCTTCCAATCATCCAATTCCCATCAGCCGATCCAGGTTCCATGTCAGTGGGGACGTCGGGGGTGCCTGTAAACACTGCAGAACCGTCTTACATTAGATTGTCTGATTTAGGAATAGTTAACGTTTAGTGTTAGCACACACACCGTTCCACCCAGCAGCCTCCCCGAGCACCACCCAGACAGCTGGAGCTGTCCCAGAATCAATTATAGCCCATGATACATCCACCCTCACCCCTGTGTATGTTTAAGTCTCTGTGTGAGTATAGGGCAGAGAATTAGCTTAGCCGCATTTCTCTTGGCCAGGCTAACATTTCCCTCCGGTGGCTGTGCTCTGATTTTACAGAGGCACGGCAAAGAACAGATGGCAAACGATCACCCAACCAAAGTTTTTTCTTTTTTTTTTTTGTTGCCTCCAGTCTCACATTGTCTCTAGCATAGTTCAAGTTAGAAAGTGTATGTAGCTGCATACCAATACATACTACATACTGTTAATGTGGCCAAGCAATTAATGAGCAAATAACCCATAATAAACGATAGAAACCAAGGAACATGTGTTGGCTGTTTTCTGTTTTTGTTAGTCCCCTGTTGGTTCTCTGTTTTTTTTTGGCTTTTTGTTTTATATAATTTGGGTGGTGTATTACGTGGACATTTTTTTTTTTTTTTTTTTTTTTGCACTGCTGCTTTAATGCATTTAATAAATTCGAGGGATGCCTTTACATCTCATTTCCCATAACCCCATTCTGCCTCAAAGCAGTGAGAAGATTCACCACCCCCAGTCTTTTTGTTACACAATCCTAATATCGATCGGTGTTTCTATCATGCCAAGCTGAAAAAGACAAGAGCCCTCCTTGCACCCTTTTTCATTCCGCTTGCTTCTTTGTGAAGGGGATTAAAGAGATTACAGCAGCGCTAGCACTCTTCTCCAGGATGGCCCGGGGGTCGGGAGTTCAGCGCTACCCAGGGGTGTACTCGTTTCCCTCCTGGACGGCCAGAATGGACCTGACTGTGATGAGCTGCCAGTGGTGCCTGCTACGCCAAAAAACACTGGCTGCAGCCCGGCAGGAGATTAAGGCGTCCTGCTGTGTGCAGATAGTGATGTCGGATCATAGTCGAGACTCGAAAGACCCAGATCTTCTCCAACACCAGACACAACAAACACTGACCGCCTGCTGCCCTCCAAACAGCGCTGTCTCCAAGTATGCTATCTGTTGACAGCTTGTCTTTGCAGGCAGCCGAACTGACAGTCGGGCTGCACTAAACTGCAGATGTTCACTTGAGTAGAGAGGATTTAGCATGGCAATTAGCATCTGAAAATTCAGAGTCAGGTGGTAGTTGTTGAGGGAACAACAATTACAGTAACAGTTTTACAAGTGTGCACGGTTCTGTGATGAAGTTAGGAATTTAAAAGCTGGTTGAGTCGGCAGAGTTGATTGGCTTTTCCATTTCCTTCTAAAGAGCTCTCAACGAGGAAATTAAGCAGTTACGCCGGTAATAGCAGGCGTCGGCTGATGAGAGACTCTTCCCTAGCAACTATAATTCAGAGATTGTGATCACGAGAGTTTATATACAGACGTACTGGCCTGATTGTCATCGTTCTGGCTGTATTTTTAAAGCCTGGTGATTTGATACACTGGATAGAGAGTGTGTGTGAAATGCAATAGGGGCAATTTAGAGCATCCAATTTACCTTGAATGGTAGTGGACATGGGGAGAACATGGAAACTCTACCTGAATCAGGATTCAAACCAGTATCCCCAGCATTAAGGGGCAGATGTGCTTACTACTTCGCCACCGTGCCACCCTGAAAGAGTACAAATGCTTGAAAAGCATGTTAGATGTTACAGAATATTTGTAGCTAGTGTTTTTTTAGCTACATATGTTGCAGCATTTCTTTTTGACCACCAGAGCATCAATGCTGAGACACTCTATTGAGTGGTTGAGACCGATAATGCCCACGCCCTGATAATGATTAAGAGAAGTGTTCTATTTCATAATCATATTGTTTTCACTAATTCATCTGGACCCAAAATTCATTTGTCAACCTTTTCATCTTATTTGTGGCTTAAACTGTGTGTTTCTTGGGAGAAAAATGTAAATTATTCGATACCAAAAACTCTGAGCTTAACGATTCCTGATGCGGAACTAATGAAGAGTATTAATTGAATCCTCTGTTGGAAATCCCACTGAAGTATTAGACTAAGCTTAAGATAAGTCTCCCCTGGTAAGAAGCCAAGATGATCAGTGTAAGCGCCTTGTGAGTTGGAACCATTATGTAGATACCAAATTCCCAAGATACGACACTTAAGAAAGTCACTTAAGAAAGTCACTTAAGAAAGTGAACCTGTGACACTGCACTGCAATATTTGCACAAAAAGCACAACCCACTTTATAATTCCATTGTACATTGTAAATACATAGTTAAATTGTACTTTATTTTTATTCTTATCTCTTTAAACTAATTTTATTTTCTGTGGAGAGGTCAAAAAGTGTATAACCACGTATGTGACCAATAAACCTGATTCTGATTCTGATACAGATGTAATAATGGAACACGGGATGGTATCAACTTAAATTTCCAACACAATAAACCTCTAAACGTTTCACTTCTATTGAGATTTTTCTGTCTGAGTAGAAAAACTAGCTAGAAAAAAAGGTTAACCTCCAGTAAACATGTTAATGGAATGATAGATAGACAGACAGACAGAAAGATAGATGGATAGATACTTACTTACTTACCGACTTACTTTATTGTTCCCAAAAGGAACTTCAGGTTTGATTTGACTGACTAAGCCTTACTACGATAGTGTGTAAAACACACTCTATATGGGGCAAATTGGAGGATTCAATTGACCTTGATCCATAATTTTGGACCATGGAAGGAATCGGAGAACTTGGGGACGTGGGGAGAACATGGTAACACTACCTAGATTGGGATTTGAACCGAGAATTCCCAACGTGCTGACCACTAAGCCACCGTGTAGCCCATAGACAGTATAATGTTAATGATCAGTTCGCAAAATGCTAACCAACCTCCATTCAGCACATTAAAGCCAGAATCACCTCAGTGTTTCTTTTAGTCTTAAGCTCTTATTGCGTTATCTAACTGTTCTGAGGGCGGATACTTAAACCCTTTATGGACTGAAGCCACCTGCTGATCAGCTCTGCGCTCAGCCAGTGGTTTTCAAATCCCGTCAGTCAGCGAACAGACTCCCTCAAACACGGTGGCATAATGTCAAAGCTGTGAGGTAGCTGTGAGGTAAAAAGTAAGCAGTGCTGTCTTTTATCTTCCTTGTGGCTCACGCTGTGCGTTGCCTTTCCAGAAACCCATGGGGTACTCCACAAGTAGTGAGAATTACAGAAGAATTAGTCTATTTCATCATCCTGCAGGGCAACAGAGCCACTGTGAGAAGCTGCACGCTACGTTTATTCTTTTTCTGGTTAGTTTTAGTCGTACTTTGTTTGATTAGTGTGCATAGAATGCCGATAGAAAGCCAAAACTGGCTTCCTGTGTAGATAAAGATAAAGTATGTATGTTTTTATTTTTAGGACTAAAAACTGACAAAAGAAAACAAATAATTCTGGTTACACATAGCTGGAGAACATGCCAAATGCAATACTTCCAATACTTTCCTTACATTAAACATAGCCGGAAAGAAAATTGCTTCCCACAGCGATTGATAGCACCTGTACAAGTTCATCCCAAAAAATTCCCTGGATATTCACAAGGACATTGGCAAAGTTGAGCAGCGATGTTGACTCGTACGGTATGCCACAGTAGGTCAGTAGATGGCCGAGCGCAGATTTACACCTCTCCAAACTCTGTATGGTATTCGCTAAAGTGATCTTAGGCTTGAATGCAGCTGCTTAGCCACGGAAACCCAATCCATGAGCCTGCTGTGGGTGGCCCAACACTTAAGGGCCGAGCAGATGCAGATAGATAAACTCCTTGATGGAAAGATCATGCTCTTATATACATTATATGTTCAGAAGTATGCGAATGCCTGACAACCGTACGCAAGTGAGCTCGCCGGATATCCCGTTTCAAAACCATGGGCATTGGTATGGCATGGTCAACAATGCTCCCACGCCATCTCCCCCAACATCCGCAGCTTTTACAACCTCCAATTCACTAGTAAGCCTTTTTACAAGAATTTGGAGTGCGTTTAGGAAACTCTATCAATCTTGTTATTAATCGTGTTTGTGAGGTACATTTCTAGAATACTAGAATAAGACTAAACCCTGGGTTCAGTCATTATATAGTACTCCTGAAGCAGTGTCCCCAACTGTTATAGCCACAAAGGAAGAACCAACTTACATATACAATAAATATATCTTAAAAAATAAATTAACTTCCACTTTATCCTATATTAGGGTCGCGGTGGGGTTCCCCATGCCCATCCAGGGGAGAACGTTAAACCCAGGACAGGGTGCCAATCTATGGCTGGGCACACACTCACACACTCTATATGGGGCAATTTGGAGAATTCAATTGACTTGATCAATGTTTTTGGACTGTGGGAGGCAACTGGAGAAACCGGAGAAACCCACATGGACACAGGGAGATTATGGAAACTCCATCCAGATGGGGATTCGAACCGAGAATCCCTTGCGCTGAGAGGCAAACGTGCTAACCACTAAGCCACCGTGCTGCCCTAAAAATATATAATTTTACAATAATAATATTCTAAAAGCTTCAGTGGGTGACCCAATACTTTTGGCCATATAGTGTAACTATTAGTAAAATGAGTAATATGTAATATTTAACTGTTTCAACACTTACGTAATTCACCTCTGGCGTATGACAGCATGGTGTCATCCATCCAAACCTAATTAAAGCAAACTTAATAAATGTGACTTCAGTAATACATCTGTTGACATCATTTGCATCAGTTGGCTCTGCAACTCTTGTGGAACTTGCGGAAAAGGTCACATATCTGGCAGACAAGGGCAAATTTTAAACAGATAACCTGATTTAGATCACAGAACAGACAATGGGAATTCCCTGCGGAATGTTCTGGAACGGACACAAAAACGTGAGAGTCAGCACTTTCCAGGTTCCTTCTTATCTTCCAAATCACTCATTTGTGGCAAAGTGATCCGAACGAGGTCTTTAAACCGAAGGAATCCATCGCACTGAGGCGTTACAAGGATATAAAGCGAAACAGGCTACATGTCTATTTAATTTACAAATTAATTTCCAGCAGGCGCTGTAATCCGGCTTGAAGCTCCAAAGCCAACATCTGATCGCGCTGTTCCTGAGATGTCATACCATGAGAAATTAGCTTTGCATCACTGTCCTTGTGGGCCAGTTACAACAGCTGCGAACATGATTCACTCAATTGAACTATTTCTCGAATAACCGAGTATGAGTAAGATAATAACCACTAATCATATAAATGTGCAGCAGGAACCTATTTTTTTTGTGCTGTGGGCTGAAAGCGGTTTCAACTTGTGAAGTATCTGAAAGTATTCACTTATATAATAACAGCTGAAATGAAAAAGTGGATCAACGTTCCAAAGGACGTCAACATACACATTTACTTTACATTCATGTTCTAAGCTACTTATCCAAATTGGGGTCATTTAGCAGATGACTTTCATTCAAAGTGACTTACAAGTATTCCAACTTTATGGTTGGGGTCAGAGCACAGGGTCAGCCTTGATACAGCCTCCCATGGAGCAATAAGGGTCAAGGGGGCACCACACAAGTAACCTTTGTTGGATTTGGGGGTTTGGACCCCCAAACTTCAGAATGATAGCCCAACACCATAACAACTGAGCTATTGCGCATGGTACATAGTAAATAAAACTCCATCCATCCATCCATTATCTTCTGCTTTATTCTGTATTAGGGTCGCGGTGGGGTTCCCCATGCCCATCCAGGGGAGAACGTTTCGGGCGCTGGGCAGATACACCCAGGACAGGGCGCCAATCTATCTCTGTGCACACACTCATTCACACATACATACTCTATATGGGGCAATTTGGAGAACTCAATTGACTTGATTCATGTTTTTGGACTGTGGGAGGAAACTAGAGAACCTGGAGGAAACCCACTCGGACACGGGGAGAACATGGAAACTCCACCCAGATGGGGATTCAAACCGGGAATCCCTAGCGCTGAGA
This sequence comes from Corydoras maculifer, assembly GCA_019802435.1. NCBI lineage: Eukaryota > Metazoa > Chordata > Actinopteri > Siluriformes > Callichthyidae > Corydoras > Corydoras maculifer. The sequence goes on from JAFMOD010000205.1 coordinate 1,913,271, forward strand.
GGCGAATGTGCTAACCACTAAGCCACCGTGCCGCTTAGTAATCAAAACTGTAGAATAATAATAATAACGATAATTTATTGACAGGTGTATCTGCCCAGCAGCCGAAACGCTCTCCTCTGGATGGGCATGGGAAACCGACCCGAGAACCTAGTAGCATTTTAAGTGGAAGATAATGAGATGAGATGAGTTTTTTAAACTCAGCGTTAGATGAACAATTATAAAACTTCATTGTTAATTGTAACATGTTACAAACTCTGCAGTGCTTCCACTTAAGGACACTAAAGAACTCAGTATTTGCATCATTAGGAACCTTTCTTTGAATGTTTTATTGCTTGGCACGGGGTCTTCACACTCCTGTGTGAAACGGTTTTAATTAGTAAAGGGAGCCAAATGTTTGTGAACAGATGCATTGGGAATATCGAACAGCACATGCTCAAGTCATCAGGATGCTCTCTTTATTCTCATTCTGTTGTCACTCCACACAAAAAAACACAAGTGTTGTAAGTGACTGGTCTTTTATCAGCTGTAACTGTTCCTGAGACAGTTCTTGAAGACTGTGCTACTAACACTTTCCGTATGAATCATACCTGACCTAATTAACTTAACTAACCTTCACAGGGTGTGCATCGTTTAATGATGATTACTAAAAACTGCTGACGAAGGCCCACAAACATCTGGGAACATCTAGTCTTACTTGGCTGAGTGCACTCTCGCCATTTGTTTGGAAGTGTTTCCATCCTACTTTTGCTCTCACTCGACACAAAGGACCACCTCGCTTGCCGTGTTTGCCATTAGGGATGTTCCGGACTCGAAATTAGGTCGGCCTTTCTGTCTCTTTCATCGCGGCTTTGTGTCTGCAGCTTGTGGTCGGACTTAATAGCTCAATGAGGAACAGACGACCAGGCCGACCTTTCCATCCGAAATCATTAGGACTGATATTTACTGAGATTTAACTCAGATTTTCAAAAAGCCAGGCTTAAGATTCCGGCCCATATTCTGTTCGGATCAATCACCTGATTATTAGATATTGATAATAGAGGTAATGTTCTGATTGGTTTCTCTGTCATTAGCTGTTTCTTAATGTTGGACTTTATGATTTGTGGTCAGTAAACATTCTCACAGCTGGATGTATTATAGATTGTAAAGTTCATTACAGAATTATAATAAAATAAAACTAATGAAATAAACCTCTGTGTCTCTGTGACATCAATCACTTAACATCCAACAAAACACAATTAACATTTAATAGTTAACTTTAATGAGGCTGCGACTTTAAAGACTGTGACTGTCAGCTGCAGAACTGAAGTACGATAACCGGAGTATTATAGCGTAAGAACCAGGGAAGTGAATGTTAACGAATCAGCGGAATGCACACGCCGCGTGGAGCCGCTGCTTTCTCTTACACGCCATCAGGATTTGCATTCCGTCACGCTGAGGTGCTGAGAAGATTCTGAATTGGGGACACGTCATGTCAACAGACGTGAAGAAAACATCCAGAGTCAGATTTCAAAGACGGTTAAAGAGACGAAAAGATCCCGAAATATCCAGAGGTTCACAAGTGCAAGCTTCTTAGTTCATCAGACATACATTCAGATCTTACATACTTAGATGAATATACACAAAAACACACACTCACACCCAGACACACCCACTGTGTGGGTTTCCTCCGGGTTCTCCAGTTTCCTCCCACAGTCCAAAAACATGGATCAAGTCAATTGAGTTCTCCAAATTGCCCCATATAGAGTGTGTATGCGTGCGTGTCTGTGTGAGTGAGTGTGTGCCCAGAGATAGATTGGCACCCTGTCCTGGGTGTATCTGCCCAGCGCCCGAAACGATCTCCTCTGGATGGGCATGGGGAACCCTCCCGCGACCCTAATAGAGGATAAAGCGGAAGATAATGAATGAATGAATATCATGTCATTTCTGGGTTCAATAACATCATGAGGTCATAAGAATGAGATCAGCTGACCTGAGTATACTGAACCAGCAGGTTCTTCCATCATCTGAAATGTTCTCCTTTCATGACATGTTCAGATTGCAAGATGACGAGGTCAGTGTTCCTCAAGGGTCAAATTGTGAGAGCGTGGACCAGGGAGCATGGGACGTCATTCTCACACATGGATCGTCCAGCACCACCAGAGAGTCCAGACCTGAACCTCACTGAGGATCTTTGGGAAAAACAAATGCAACTCTGGACGGAAAAAAAATTGTGACATCATAGCTGAAGGTGGTCCTACAGAATATGACGTTTGGAGACAGTGAAGTGATGGTGGTCATGTGTTCTGTGTTGGAATGTGTAGGAATATTAAAAATAAAAAGGTTCTGTCAGTGAGTTTCAGGAGTTTTTTTTTTTTTTTTTTGTGAAACCCTCAGATTAAACAACAAAAAAGATAAATGTATTTTAATTCTTCAACGTCTTCAAGGCCTTGCACAGAGTTTCTCAAAATGTGGGTTTCCCCCTGGTGGACAGAGAGGGTACTACAAATGGAACATAAGCATTCATTTACAAGAAATTATTATAAATTGTATTAGCTTTTGGTAAGGATTAAATATTTAATTTTAAAATGAAATAAATATATATATATTTTTAATTATATATATATATATATATATATATATATATATATATATATATATATATATATATATATATATATATATATATGTGTGTGTGTGTTTAATAAAGGTGAAAAATTTATGACCAATCAAATTTTTCCACGCCCAACTACATTTTTATGCATCTTGCTATGTTCACAATCATGTTGGAGCAGAATTGAGCCTTCCCTAAACTGTTAGATTCAAGCACATAGTTGTTTAATATGCATGGCTTAATGCTTAATTTGAACTGAACAAAATGATTCAGAGATAGTGGTGTTGAGTGCAAAGTCAGATGACCCCTGAACTGATGTGTCTCCAGATGCTGCAGATGTTATGTGTAAATTTGATATTTTAAACGGAGCCTCTGTGCTTTTAAGCTCAGGAACAGTTGTTTGGGAATATTCATGCTTCTGATCGTGAGCGATGTTTAGATATAAACACTGTGAAATAAAGCTCGCCTCTCTGAACATTAAGATCGCGAGCGCGTTCTCTTATCGTGGTGCTCGCCCCCCGCTGAGCAGAGAGGCCTTTGCTTAACACCGCGCTATGTTTCTGAATGCAGTTTTCGGCTCAGCTGGGAAATTGGTTACTTTCGCAGTAATCTTCGTCCTGATGAAAAGTGTTATATGAAGGATTGCCTTTGGCGTGCGTTCGCCACCACCGCGCGCCCACACGCCCGAGCGCCGCCGGTATCATCTGGACTGAATGCAGAATTTGATGAAAGGTTTTAGCGGGCTTTGCCGAATTCGCACGCTCACTTGCTCTGAGCCGGAATCTCATCTCTTTCCTCGCTGACACAGATCATTCATTAGGTGGCAAATGAGACATCAGACGACGGCATGTTTGCTTTTACTCGGCCCTGGAAGAATGTAATGTGTACTGTAGGATTGCAGATTTCATTCGGATTCATGGATGAAGCGAGTCGGGCGTTACGTACCGTCATGTAGCGCCGAGACACTTGTTGAAAGGCAGCATTACGTTCGGACATCCGTGTGGGATTTATGGGAAACACAAAACACATTAATCAGTTGATTGGAGGATCGTCCCCCCGTGGCTCCGTGTTCTCACAACCGACAAAAAATGTTGTGCAAATCACTGCCTGTTTTTTAAAACTACTTGGAGAATATCATGTGACCCTAAAAAGACCAATCATGTGAAAAGAAGTAACAGGATAGGACAGCAGAGAGAAGAGGACAAAGCAAGAAAAAATGAGACCATATAGGACATGAAAAACAAGACATGACAAATAAGAGGGCAGAACAAGACAGCCATGAGGACAGGACAGGACAGTCATCAGGACAGGGCAGGGCAGGACAGCCATGAGGACAGAACAGGGCAGGACAGCCACAAGTGAAGGACAGCCATAAGGACAGAATAGGACAGGGAGTAGCAGGGCAGGACAGAGAAGTACAGCATTAAGTGCAGGGCAGCCATGTGGACAGGGCAGGGCAGGGCAGGGCAGGACAGCCATGTGGACAGGACAGCCATGAGGGCAGGACAGCCATGTGGACAGGACAGGGCAGGACAGGTGGTTTGTGCTTTGACTGCTTTAAAACGTTCCGGACGTTCCGTTTCATGCACCTGTTCTTTTTGCCACAGTGCGGGATCTTTAACACTCTGTTTGTGAATCCGGTCATCTGTATTTAATAGAACTCACTCTCACCACCCTGACCGTCTCACGTTCCAACACTCCAGAGACTCCGTCCCGGTTCCACTGATGATATTAAGCCCATTAAATGAGGGCGGACAGGGCGGACATGAGCGCCGTGCCCCGAGTGGGTAAGAGAGTACGAGGTCGCGCGGTGCGGCCCGCCGAAAACATGAGTCAACGTCCTCTATGTGGATTTTGGCCTGGGCGGCGGAGCGAAAGGTCAGAGGCCAAATCATTTCCCGATGTTCGGGATTTGGGTTCCGATGTCGCAGAGAGGGAGAGTGGACAGATTTGGGTCGGTGACGGGCCACGCAACGAGAGGCATTAATCTTCCTCACGTCTCCAGTTCCTGCAAATCACCTCGGGGAGAATCTTGTCGTCGGGATGACTTCGTCGGAAGAGCCTCTCTTTCCGTTTCGTTTTTTTTTTTTTCTTTTCTTTTTTAAAGCCAGTCATTCGACACTGTTGATGTGTTGACGCAGGGAGAAGCACCTCGACCGGCTGACAGTAAAGTTGTGACAGGCCAGAAATCGATCATGATAAATTAAGCGGGGCCTGTGGAAATGGCATCGCCATCCGAACCACTCAAGCACAAGGAAGGTATTGTTCTCTGTGTCAGCAAGTTTTAAAAGCTGTCTTAGGCTTCAAAGCCACTTAGTTGTGGAGAATTTTACAACAGTTGATGGCACCGCGGCAAAAAAAAAAAAAAAAACACAGACAGCTCTTTTTGTGTTTAAGGCTCTTTCAAGGTCATCGCAAAAAAAAAAAAAAAAAAAAAAACTGCGCTGATGAGCTCACAATGACAATGACATCAAAGGATCTATTAAACAATGGAAAGTTTGAGGATGAGATACAACCCATGCCCTTTTCAGCACATTTAATACTTTGGTTTGTTAGCGTGGGCGGCACAGTGGTTTAGTGCTCATTTCCGGTTCGAATCCCAATCTGGGTGGAGTTTGCATGTTCTCCCAAAACACGGATCAAGTCAATTGAGTTCTCTAAATCGCCCCATGTAGAGTGTGTTTGTGTGCGTGTCTGTGTGTGTGTGTGTGTGTGCCCAGCGATAGATTGGCGCCCTGTCATGGGTGTATCTGCCCAGAACCCGAAACGTTCTCCCCTGGATGGGCATGGGGAACCCCCCGCGACCTCAATATAGGATAAAGCAGAATGTAATGAATGAATGAATGAATGAGTCCAAAAACATGGATCAAGGTCAATTCATTAATTCATTAATTATCTTCCGCTTTATCCTCTATTAGGGTCGCAGGGGGGGCGGGGGTTCCCCATGGCGTTTCGGGCGCTGAGCAGACACTCCGTCACACTGACACATTCATATATATGGTGCAATTTGGAGAACTCAATTGACTTGATCCATGTTTTTGGACTGTGGGAGGAAATCGGAGAACCCAGAGGAAACCCACACGGACACGGGGAGAACATGGAAACTCGAACCGGGAATCACTAGCGCTGAGAGGCGAACCTGCTAACCATTAAGCCACCATGCCACCTCAACGTCAATTGATTTCTCCAAATTGCCCCATAGAGTGTGTTTGTGTGAGTGAGTGTGTGCCCAGTAATAGATAGGCATGCTGTCCTGGGTGTAACTGCCCAGCGCTCAAAACGTTCTCCCCTGGATAGGCATAGGGAACCCCCCCACCCGCCGTGAACCTAATAGAGGATAAAGCAGAAGATAATTGGATAAAAAAAAATCCGAATATTCAGTACGTCCAAATACAGGATATCTTTTAACATTTTGGGCGCTGGGCACAGACTCACTCACACAAACACACACACTATAGGGGCAATTTAGACTAGAGCAGCCAATTCACCTTTAATCCATGTCTTTCGGATTGTGGAAGGAAACCAGAGAACCCAGAGGAAACCCACACGGACACAGAGAGAACATAGATCAAACCTGGAGAGGTGGACATGCAAGCCACAACGCCATCCTCAGGTATTACAATAAACTGAAGGTTATACATTAAACATAATCTAATCTGTCCAGCTGTCCATGTAGTTTTCTAGCTTTTACAAGTGGTGGTGTTGTGCGATACCTCACGCCTGCGTTCAGCCAAACGACCTGCTGTGCCGAACCTCTGCAAAGTCTTCGGACTTCGTATCTTTTACAGGAACCCGAGCGTCTCTGTTAGCGTAGTGAGGAAACGTTTCCTCAGAGGAAGGAAAAACCCCGTCGCAGTCCGCCAGCCACCGGAGCGTCGGATTTCTTTGTCATTTATTAAAAACATAATTACTGTAGGTGCTACGCGGGGGAAATCTCACAAGAAAACACCTCCAGGTTTAACCACTACAGTATACCACCAGAGAGATTATTCTAATTATTATAAAATGAAGGAGGAACAAAAAAAAAAAAAAGAAAAAGTCCTGAGTGAACGCAGCGCCCGTGATGTAAAATCCCGCTTTTTTCCAGAAATGACGGGCTTCTGATTTCGGTTCACTGAGTTATAAAACTGTTCGAAATCAAATCCCTGCCAACAATAGGATTAAAAGAAGTCAGCCAGTGGATCAGAAACGTAATTAAATCTCTTACAGGCTTTTATTTAATCATCTGACTGAAGTAAGTGCAGCGTACGGCGTATAGCATGATTGCATTTGTGCAGATGTGACGTTATACACAACGCGTTGATATATCGTAAGCTGTGCCTAAGCTTTTGGGGTGTTGGGGGTTTGGCTGTTCTATTAGGGGTCACCACAGAGGTCGCCCTGTCCTGAGTATCCCCCTTCACCAGTGAGGGGGGCGCAAAACGAAAAACAAATCTTCAAATAGCTTTATTTAAACATGAGTTTTGCCCTTCTTTCCTTCTGGCCTGCAAATTTCTCGAATAACATTTCTGTTAAAGGGCGGCACGGTGGCTTAGTGGTTAGCATGTTCTCCTCTCAGCGCTAAGGATTCCCAGTTCGAATCCCCATCTGGGTGGAGTTTCCATGTTCTCCCCGTGTCCGTGTGGGTTTCCTCCGGGTTCTCCGGTTTCCTCCCACAGTCCAAAAACATGGATCAAGTCAATTGAGTTCTCCAGCGTTAGATTGGCGTCCTGTCCTGGGTGTATTTGCCCACCGCCTGAAACGTTCTCCCCTGGATGGGCATGGGGAACCCCCCCACGATCCTAATATAGGATAAAGCGAAAGATGAGAAATGAATGAACATTTCTGTTAAAGTCAGTCATCTCTGTGATCAGTGTTTTCTCTAATGACAACATGGCCCATGCATTCAGCCCGTCCTGAGTTATTGAGTTTCTATCACTTGCCCGCTGCTGTATTTGTAAATTGGGACGATCCGGTCTGAGCTCCTTTATCCTCTTTTTTTTTCTTCCAGTGAACACTTTACAAAAAAATGTTTTTGTAAAGACAAAACTAAACTTTATTTCATTTTCATGCTGCTCCAGTCTGCAAACATTAAGCGTGAGTCGAACTAATGAACCGCACCTGAGTTAATGAGTCGATTCTGGAATTGTCCAATCACACGATGCCTAAATAAAATTAACCAGTAGTAATAGTGGCGCACTAGAACACTACCAATAGTGACGCACTCGAATGGCTGCGCCCCGTGGACAAACCTAAAATAACCAATTAGAAATCAGCCTCAGATCACATGCACACTCATTAGACCGGCACCCCCACACATAGAAAGTGTGTACAATGGGAGCAATGGCATGTATTTATTGCATTCATTCATTATATTACGCTTTATCCTCTATTAGGGTCGCGGTGGGGTTCCCCATGCCCATCCAGGGGGGAACGTTTCGAGCGCTGGACAAATACACCCAGGACAGGGCGCCAATCTATCGCTGGGCACATCCTTACACAGACATGCACACACTATATGGGACAATTTGGAGAACTAAATTGATTTGATCCATGTTTTTAGACTGTGGGAGGAAACCGGAGAACCCGGAGGAAACCCACACGGACACGGGGAGAACATGGAAACTCCACAGAGATCGAGATTCGAACCGGTAATCCTTAGTGCTGAGAGGCGAACGTGCTAACCACTAAGCCGCCTGTATTTATTTCTTCTTTTAATAAATTCCAACATGTCTATTAGACACACAGTGCAAATAAATACATTTCTCATTAACTATTTTGCAGTTCATAATTAATTCAGTTTAATATCTGAACAATTTTCATGGGGGCGGCGCCCCGGTGCCCCCTATGGACCAGCCGCCACTGCCCTTTAGCACCCTCATTAGCCTCCTCCTTGGCCTTCCTTCATTCCTCCAACCTGGTGGCTCCATCCTCAGCATCCTTCTGCCAATATAGACCTTATCCCTGCCCTGTACACAATCCAGCACCTCCACCTCACCTCATATGGGATTAAATGGAAGATAACGAGACGAGAAACTACATGTGAAGATACAGAAACACTTCAGGGTTAATACAGGTCACTTATGATTGGTCCACCGGTTTGTACATCGCGGCTGTGAATTGTGAATGAACCCTTTGTATAAAAGGCGCAAGTAAATATTTACCAAAGTTCCTGTTCTGTGGAAATTCCCAGTCAGATGTGTCGAGCGCTCGCATAAATCAGCTGCAGACCGTGCATTACAGTCTCTGAAACGTCTTGCGCCACTTTATTGCGCTGCGAAAAACCTCAACTTTATTTTTCTCCCGCCAATATTTACAGCCCTCTTCACCCACCATAAGCACCATCGGCAGGAGCCAGGCTGCGTTTCGCAGGCCTTCTTGCGATTCTTCCAGGTCAGCAGGCCACCCGTGCTGTCGCCACGGGCCGCGTCCTGTTCCACCACCCGCCGGCTCGTCTGGCTCGCATGTGTGAACCCTTCGCGCGCAATCTCTGCGCTGGACATTGATTCATAATCCTCTCGGAAGCAGCCATATTTCCACGCCGCTTGACTTTTAACTGGGTGCTAAAAACCCTGGATAAGCAGAGCACCCCCGGTAATCTACCACCGCATAAATTCCTAATGCTCACTTTTTATGGTCTGCGCTCCCATAATATGTACACATAACCGTATATTAGGAAATATAGCTGTAATTAATATGCTTACGCTCTCAAGTCCTCGCAGTTTTTTAAACAATCCCTGGGGCTGCAGCGCTGGACATAAATATTTTGCATATAAAAAGATCTGAATTATGTCTCACGGCTTAATGTAGTGGAGCAGGAAAGATGTTTTAGGAGTTGCAAAACACTTATAAATCTTAATGATCAAAGTAGTTTAAGTCTTGAAGACTCCGAAACTTACGTTATTTAATAAATAAACACAGAAGAGATTTATTATAAAACTACTGGGATTCGTCCATTTAATCAGCTTTACTAATCGTATGGATGGTTTTTGTAGTTCTGATTCATGGACTTTAGTCCATCTGTTTCTCTACATACATGTCCTCCCATGTGTCTTCAAAGCTGGGGATCCAGGTTCGAATCCAAACATGGATTCAAAATATGCATTCAACATAAATTGGCTGCTCTACATTGGCCCTATCCAAATTGCCCCTATATTGTGTGTGTTTGTGAGTGAGTGCATGCACAGTGTTAGATTGGCACCCTGTCCTGTCCTGGGCACCCTGTCTGCCCAACCCAACCAAACGTTCTTCCCTGGGTGGGCATTAGATAAGATGTCTAGATGAGTATAGAGTCTATACCATGTATGTAGATAAACAGCTGGACTACAGTCTGTACATCTAGAACTTAAAAATGCAACTCTTTAGTAAATGAAGCTGGACAATGGACATGGAAGTGTCTCTAATAAACTGGCCGGTGAGTGTGTATATACCATATGTGGCACATGTCCACTTGCTTTCACTTGGATGATAAATAAAACATGGAATTTGACCAGCGGTGAACAAACCGTACTGCTGTAAGGGTCGTGGTTTGATTGACAGCACACACACACACACACACACACACACACACACACACATCAGAGCCACCCGCACACCCGCACACCAGCACGGAGCGAGCCATCCGGCGGGAGTCGTCCGAACGAGCTGGAAGCTAAAATGACGTGTCCAGTGTCCATTACAAACTTCTGCTTTCATTTAGTTATTGATTTCATAATTAGTTTTTCTGCCCATGGATAAATGATGAGTGTGGCTACAGCGGGCAGCAATTAGGTTCTGTTTTCAATCGATAGGCGCCACTCTTGTCATGTTCTGGCTAGACTGCGCTGGCATGAGTTACTCTGCGTATATGGGTTGAGATTCTGAGCACAGAGGTGATTATACAGCGCAGGCCAAAGTTCCACATGGTGTTTAAGACTCAAGACCACTGAGAGGTCATGTGCGCGTCGTGCAGGCGGCTCCATGGTAAGATCCCCAAATATGGGCTGAAATAAAATAAATAAAGCAATATATGAGTGGGGCGGCATGGTGGATTAGTGGTTTAGCATGTTCTCCTCTCAGTGCTAGGGATTCCCGTTTCGAATCCCAATCTGGGTGGAGTTTGCATGTTCTTCCCGTGTCCGTGTGGGTTTCCTCCCACAGTCCTATTACATAGATCAAGGTCAATTCTCCAAATTACCCCATATACAGTGTGTCTGTGTAGGTGAGTGTGTGCCGTGCGATAGATTGGCGCCCTGTCCTGGGTGTATCTGCCCAGCGCCCGAAATGTTCTCCCCTGGATGGGCATAGGGACCCCCCCCGCGACCCAAATAGAGGATAAAGCAGAAGATAATAGATGGATAAATGAGTGATCTAGTTTGCATACAGTGTTTACACTCAGTGGAGTGTGTCCTCCACATTCAGCCCATCCGTGCAGTGACACACACACACACACACACACACACACACACACACACACACACACACACTGAGTGAAGTGAGCACATGAGCACACGGCACCCAGAGAATACTTGGGGTTAGGTGGCTTACCCAAGGGTACCTCAGCCATAGTACTGGGTGGAACCGGGAATGGGGGTCCTGGGGATCTTCAGGTTGCAAGGCTGATTCTGTAACCTCAAGCCTACAACTGCCCCAGCAGGATATTTGGCAAAAATAAAAAGGGTGACAGGACTGCAACAGAGACAGGACTATCAATCTGAAGGTTGGAGGTTCAAATCCTAATTTTACCCATGTGGGTCCTTAAATAAGGCCCTTTACCCTCAATGCTCCAGGGGGTCTGCATGTATGACAGATGGCTGGCGCTGTACTCTGACCCCAACCATAAAGTTGGGATGCTTGGATGAAGATGCCTGCAAAAAGTCTTTAACTTGTGATGTATTAAAACCACATTTAAGCGTTCTTTAGTGATCCGTCGACTGCACAAGTGGATTTAGGGCGTGTCGCTGTGGTTTTGCTCCTGTGAGGACGGGATAGGTACGCCTTCCGCGGCTCAATTTAAAGACAGAATACCAATGGACAGTTGTCCAAGTTGTCTTCAGTTACCTGTGTTTTAGCAACACACCAGAAATGAACCTGATATATTTACACGCATCGTTGCTATTTACACCTTAAGACTTGGTTGTAGATTCAATATTCATCTTCGATGTATCCTCAGTTTAACTTTATAAATTATAAACAGCATTTATATTGAATATGATATTTTTGTAATCTGTCCTTTTTGGAGAGTCTCCTCTGCCTGTGGCTATAATGTAATATCCTCAATGTGAGTCGAATGCGAAACAAGCATGCGCTCTGCTAAAACATCACAGCAGCTGTGTGAATTAAAGCTCATTTGCACACAAGATGTAATCGCAGCTCCATTTCCATCTCAATAAAGAGCAATTAAATAAATAAACAGGGCTGTTAATAAACCGCAGCCGTCGTTTGCTGACAGCACGTGACCGAATGAGAAACGAGGGATCGGAATGAGCGGCTGAATTGCGGATGTACCGATGAACCAATGGAACGCAACACTGTCATGTCGTGTGTAATTGCACATTTTATGGTTGCCGTTGTGGATAATGGATGGAATTGTTGATTTGTATTTGGGTTCTGGAACAACTGCATGACCTGAACTGTATAAATATAAATAATGGGGTTTTTCTGTTCGCTGTTGCTCTTTAATGTCTCAGGAGACGGATTTCGGATCGCAGATTAACTACGTCGCAGATGTGGAGTAAAAAACTAAGATTCTGGTTTCAGACTGCTGGATACCAGATCTGGGATAAACCCGTATTAAAGATGTTCTTTTTCATATAAGAATTGGCTGTTTTCAGTAAATGAGTCAGTATTTTTGGAACGTCTGAGCACAGTGTGAGCCTTAACTGAGATGTGAACTGAAAGTCAACAGAAGAACTTTAAGATCACTGAGGGCTTTGTTTTAGAAGACACATTTTTCAGCAGAAGACCATGAGATCTAGGAGAAACTACAGAGACATTGAGGAGATCTCATTTTTGTGATGTTTCCTTCATCTGGGGAAACAACAACTTGCTTCTAAAAATGCACATGTGACTTCCAACACACCCTGATGATATAAGGATCATGATTTTGCAATATTTTCATGAAAATGTAGGAAAAATGAACCTTTTGGTACAAAGGTGGCTGAGATACAATGCAGGCTGTAAAGGGAAGTACCCACAGAGAAGATCAACAGGCAAACATTGAGAGAGTTTAAGCCTCTGCAAGGATACTCTCATATAAGTGATAATAAGATACACAGGAATACTATACAGTAAAAGTGCTTTGTTTTGCGTATTAGTCTTAGTGTTGAGTCGGCCATGATACGGCATTTTTAGAGGGACCAGGATCAGGTATCCTGCTAAAAAACCCACAGCGGCAACGTACCTCAGCCCTCAAACCTTCACATATCATAGAACCCCGAATGGAAATGTTCTGAGGTTCAAACAGCATTATCACTAGGTTTTGGATTGAAGTGAACCTCGATGTAACACAAGCCCCCCCCTTCAGACTGGATAATAGAATAGGACGGAGGCTATAGTGACATGCTGTTTGCCATCTTTTGACAAACATAATGAAAATGGAAGGGGGAGGGAGGGTTTCTAATTTCTTTGACTGAACAGCGTGTTGTCCAGCCGCCGTTCTGTTCGGCGCGGCACTCTGCCTGACAGGAAATAAAGCTATCGGCACTAATAGGAGGTGTAATGATGACAGACAGCGATCTCTAATATTCTTTTCAGATTTTATTTTAATGTACATTTAGGATAATGAGAAAAGAGCCCAGTGACAGACAATACATCTGCTTTGACCTGAGACACAAGATTAGACCTAATGTCCATAATGCACTGCACATGTAGAGGCCCCGCCGAAGTGCTTTATTATCCAACCTCATACATTTATTATTATTATTATTAATATTATTATTAATATTATTATTATTATTATTATTAAATTGCTCAAAAATGTGTAAATTAAAAAAAAATAAATGTTATATATTGACACATTGATAGCACTAATACTTCTACTACTACTACTAATAAGATAATAATAATAATAATTAGTTGAACTTACAACATGCGTAATACATTTTATTTTACTTGCTTAATGTGTTTTTCAAAATACATTATCAATTTATTTTCAGTCTTTAATTAGTACTGATTTAAAATATAATAAATTATTATTATTATTATTATTATTATTATTATTATTATTATTATTATTATATAAGTTGCTCTTAAATGTAAGTTAAATTTTAAACATAAATGTAATACATTGACATCTTGGTAGCAGTACTTGGTAGCTTTAACTTTCAGTATGCATAATATGTTTCAGTTTACATGCTAAATATGTTTGTAAATATATTTAAAATATTTTTTTTAGCCTTCAACTAGTATTAACTTGTAGATTTAAAACGGTAATGATTATAATAATAATAATAATAATAATAATAATAATAATAATTATTATTATTATTATTATTATTATTATTATTATTATATAAGTCCACTTAAATGTAAGTAAACTAAATTGTATTGACATCTTGGTAGCAGTAAAAAAATACAACGATGACTAATAATAATCAAAGTCTAAATAATAATAAGAAGAAGAAGAAGAGGAGGAGGAAGAACTTACAAGCTGCTTCATAAATTTTAGTTTACATGCTAAATGTGTTTTAAAATATTTTCATCGATTTATTTCCAGTCTTTAAGCAGTACTGATTTAAAAACCATTAGTTTTAGCTGAACGGTCTCTGGCTCAACACAGTGTAACTCAGTGGCATGAAGATTGAAGATACGCCAGCTGGCTAATCATAGCGCTTGCTTTGCTGGAACTTGAGACTGGAATGTTGGGTCGTACCGTCTGAAAGCACCGTCTGGGTCAGCGAGGGAATCAATCATACGACACATGAATCAGATTTGTCATGTCGGGATTCAGAATGCAGTAGGCCGTCGTTTCGAACACCCAGTACCTGACGCCCAGGCCTCCGAAAGAAACGAGCCAAATGACTTAAAGCTGTTGAGTTCCATAAACGCAGAGGCCCATGTTTCACCGTGATTTATAGGAAGCGTAATCCAAAATTTGCAGCGTGCAAAGTGAAATCATAAAATTGTTTACAGCTGAAGATCACAGCGCAAGTAATCAGTGCTAACGATCCTCTGTGAAGGTTCGAATTCTGGGTTGCGCTGATAATCCAAGTGCAAATGAGTAGAGATGTCTTTTTGTTTTCTGTTGTTCTTCGCCCAACAAGATACATTTTTCCCTTTACTAATTATACAGTTACAGGTTAAACTTTGGCCACGCCCCTTTTTTTGCTCCACTTGTCATCCATGATCTCAGTTCCAAACTGTAGTCCATCTGTTTGTGTTCTACAGTACATACTGTGTACTCTGTTCTAATGGTCAGAACCCCAATAACCCACCACAGAGCAGGGGTTATTTGGTGGGTGCATTATTCCTATCTCAGCAGTGTCACTCAGGTGTTTAAATGAAACTACAGCAGCACTGCTCCACTTAGACCCCCTGACCGCCTCAGTGTCACTGCAGAACTGACCATAAACAATCCACCACCAAAATGATACCTGTTCTGTGACCAATAGAGAACAGACAACCGACGGGGGACAACAACAAAGAACACAGATGGACTATAGTCTGTAATTATAGAACTACAAAGGCCATCTGTAGGGTAAGAAAAGAAAATAGATCATGGAGCAAGAAAGGGGCGCCTCCAAATTTGAATATATAAAAAAACAAAAATGAATATTTGAATTGATTTATTCATAAATAAATAGTTATTTCATTACAATAAATTCAAATCTGCAGAAACTTCTCATTTAAAATGAATGAAACTTTGAATTGGATTTTACAAACGAGTGTAAACTTACAGAACAGAAGTCCAAACCCTGCGTTTCCAGTCGTCCTCGAGCTCTCGCCCTTCCAGTGACTAACACAGAAGTGACACCTCTGAGCTGGCGTGGCCCCTGGGGCCGACGCCGAAATGAACTCGGAGTAGCAGGGCTCTGCCTCTCCAAAGCACCATGATCAGTTTTGCCTGCAAGACCAAACATAGCTTCAGGCCATTTATCCACTTCATAATGATCGCTCGAAACTTTAGGGAAATGGAAGGAAACGGAAAAAAAAAAAAAAATGAGTTTGACCAGAAGGGAAAAAAGAATCATGCACCTCCTCCCAGTTTCGGCTCATGAGTGTCAAACATTACATACGAGTACGTCAGCCGCATATTACCGGCTACGTGAACGAACGAGGTCATGAACGATGTAATTTATGTTCACGCAGGACCTTTTCTAAAAACAAAAAAGTAGTAAATCGTGGAGCTGATGGATAAACATTTCACTCTTTTGAGGCGGATTTCGTTTTGACATGCTAAAGTAAAGTCACAGAAGTCGCAGACACAAAGGGTACTTTATATGAAGTGCATACATTTTTAGGCTAATGAAGGAGCATAGATTAAATTAAAGTGCATAGGTCCAGCTTTTTTAATTATGATATGCTAATAGCTCAAAGCTCTGTGGATCTCGAACGTCTGCATCGCATAAATTGGCTTCGGGGAGAATCCAGCTCAAACCAAACTGGATGTGTACGTTTCAGACATTGTTTAAAGTTTATAAGTGTATATAAAATAATATACAGAAATTAAGTTGTAGAATGATTTAAAGAATGAGAACAGTTTATATTCATAACCCTGCGTTGTGCTCACGTATCATGTGTGTGATGTTAAAGGTATTGAAGTGGTACAATAGCTCTGACACATGCATTAATATGGAGGCCTTAAAGCAAAACTATTCTGGCCCACATCCCCTATTTTCATCTGGACCACCTGCCCCATAGACTGACTGCACTTGTGGTCAACTAATAAAATAAGGGCCCTATCTTACAGTCTAAACAGGGCGCATCGAGATGCTCATCACTATCGTACACCCCGTCGGGAGTTTATTTTCACACCTTCCGCCTGCATGGTTTAAATAGCGCAAATAGCATCCCACCAAAGTCAGAGCGCCACCTGGTCCTTAAAGAGAACGGCACGTTACACATTAATTAATTTATTACACGTTACACCCAAAACACACCCATGAAGAATTAGGAGAATCAGCAGAGGACTTTGTTGCGTGCCATGCAAGTTGTTTTCAGTGATGATCAGGTGTCTACAGGTTCTCCATCATCATACAGAGAACCTTATAGAGACTGTGATATAGAGATACAGTTTTCTCAGTGCTCACAAACTGCATTATAAAAACATTATTTCACTCTCGTTGCTCGTTTCCCCTCCTCAAATTCTTAAATAGCATTTTGGCCCTGCACACAGCCACACCGTTTCCTCACTGTATACAAAGAACAGCAATCTCCGTCGCTAAAATAGCTTGTTATTTTGCCAGAGGCGCAGCAAACTCCTTTGAGCACGCTTTCCTGTCTTCGTGCCAGGGGTCAGGCTGGTTGCTAGAACCCAAACTCACATGCAGACGGGTCAGAAGTCAGCGAGTGGAAAAAATAGAAGCATCCCATCTAGCTCACCTGATTTATAATGCATGTCAATATCCAGTGCATGACAATGCGCAGCCTCGGGTCAACAAAAAACCCAGGCTTGGCTGCCGAAGCCGCCCAGCTGCCCACATTTCATCATCTCAGCCAAACGCCTGAAATAAAGCCAGCGCTGGAGGTCTGGAAGGCATTAAATACAGTTAAAATGTACTTTAATACTGCTGGAAAATGATTGCACACATTGTAACCACAGTGCAGGTTTCAGAATTTTGAAGCGGCCTAATTGTTTGCATTAATTAATCGCCACTTACTTTATTATTGGGAGTTATTATAATGGATCTCGGACCAAGAAGACATTTCTGCACCTTTTTCCTACAGTTACTGTTCACAGTTCCAGTCAAAAGTCAGTGTGTGTGTGGATCCCCGGTGCTGAAAGGCAGACGTGATGAGCACTCAGCCACCGCGCCGCCCAAGAAGCGACCAATTATCTGAAAATTAATGTTTACATCATTTGCAGGAAACGCCGTCACATCCCCGAGCCGAGAAGGAGCAAGTAACATAATAAATTTATTATTAAATTCTAATCCCGGATCAGCGTGACGGCCTCATGATCAATAAAACATTCTCTATCCCGCAATAAAACTTTGAAGGGTTCATTTTCCATTTTTGGTTTGCAGATTCTGCCCTCGGTTTCCGAGTATTGCCTTTAATCAAAACGGATTCATCAATACACACTGTCTCAAAACAAATGAATAGCACAAAAAGAGGTCTTTGTTTGAAGAGAAAGTGCAGAACACAAAGCACATCCAGATGTTATTAATTCATGACGCTGACCATTTCCGACGGTTCAATAATAAATATGAAAAAGAAAGCAGCTGGCTTTCCCTCTCTTGTCCACTATAATAGGCCCACTGCTCTCTCTTCTCTGAGAAAAGAGCCGGGATAAAGGATGAATGGATGAGTGCGATGCCTTGGCTCATCCTGAAGCTTCACCCCATGGAGATTGGCAAAATGGAGGGACGCCTTCGCCTCGTGCATTATTCATGAGTGTAAATTAACCCTGAGTGAAGCTGCTACATCAATCATAAAGACCTGCCATAACTCTGTGTGAGAGAAAAAGAGACAACAGGAAAGTGAGAAAGATCAAGTAAATAGAGAATGGAGAGCAAGGAAAGCACTGTTTATAGAGAGTGCCTTTGGTTGAAGAGTGAGATACATCAGTTTGCATGTTTCAGCCACCGATGGTTCGTCAAGATGCAGATTTATCAGGTACATATCATCTTCCACTTAATCCTCTACTACGGCAGCAGAAGAGGGCTTCACCATGCCCATCAAGGGGAGAACGTTTTTGTGCGCTGGGTAGATATACCCAGGACATGGAACCAACCCATCACTATGCACACACACAGTATATCGGGGCAATTTGTTATGAAGACAATGATTTGTTAGGCTATAGGAGGAATAGGGTACCTTAAGAAACATCTTTGGTATATAGGATTAAATATACCCGGGACCAAATAAATCAGCCGTAAGGTAAAGCAGATTTGTCGGGCATTAAAGGATGGTTTGCAAAAGCTATCGATATAAGAGACTAAAAAGAAAGATAGTTTATCAAGGTACCAATAAAATAACAAAGAGAAAGGGTATAACAAGGCACAGATCTGTAAAGCTATAAAGATTATATAACAGATTGGTTCAGCTATAAGGAAAAAAACGGTAAGGCCGTAAAGGAAGAGGGTATATCAGTGCATTCATCTGTTTAGCTAAAATGAAAAAGAAAATTTAAGGGCCCTCTTTAATAAGGTTACTAAAATAAAAGGGCCTATTAATTCGTCAATTTGTAAGGCTTTAGGAAAGAGAGTTTATTAAGGCACTGATTTATTGGGCATTAGGAGAAACAGGGTACCTAGTGCCAACTTGTCAGGCTATAAAGGAAAAGGTTTAGTCAAGGCACCGATATATACGACTATAAAAAAAAAAAGGTTTGTCAAGGCATCAATTTGTAAGGCTATAAAGGAAGAGGGTTCCTCAAGGTACTGATTTGTTAAGCTATAAAGAAAAACAATTAGAGAAACCACTGGTGCGTCTATAAGAAGAGGGTTTCTCAAGGTACCAGTATATAATGATATACCGAGAGCGGGTATATGAAGGCATACATTTATAAGACTGCAAAGAAAAATGAGAATATTAATGCAGGACTGTGTTTAAATATAATGAAAAAAGAAAATATTAATCTACCCATTGATGAGGCTACTTAGGAAGAGGGAATATCAATGGAGCTGATTAGTTAGGTCTAACTGGAAGAGGTGTAGATATGGCACTGGTTTGTTATGGGGATAGCAGAGCAGGGCAACCTATGCCCACTTGTCAGGCTTTAAAGAAAGAGGGTTGGTCAAGGGATCAATATATGAAACTGTAAAGAAAAAGAGTTAGTAGGGGCAATTTGTAACACTATAAAGGGAGAGAGAGTTGTCAGTGTACTGATTTTACAGACGTTATGGTCAACCGTTTTGCCATCAAGTTTAAGGTTTCAAGTTTATTTATTTATATAGAGCTTTTTTATAAGTGTTCATTGTTTTGAAGCTGCTTTACAGTGTTTTGAGCCTGAACCCCCTAAAGATTATGACAAAGTGACAGCAGTGAGGATGTGATGTGGTCAGGTTTTAAGGGAGTAACCTTGTGAGGACCAAGGCTTAGAGGGATTATAGTTGGGAGGCCAAAACTAGGGCACCCACTGGTCTGCCACAAAGGAAGAGGGTGCATCAAGAAAAAGCATATAGTTCTAATAGTAAAGGAAAGAGGGTATGGACATTCAAGGCTTTAGGGAGAAGTGTTTTATTAAGGCACTGATTTTTAGGCTATAGTTGAAGCAGGGTAACTTGTTTAGATTTGCCCGGCTATAAAGCAAGAAATCAAGTTAAAGAAAAGCTAGAATTGGAACAACAAAGTATCTCATTATCAACTCTATAGGGGGACAAAGGACATGATCTGATTTTAAGAACTAACAAAACCCACTTAAGTGAAAAGTAACCCTACGATGTAAATGGGGATTAGCTCGAAGCCAAATGGTGTGGACTATTCACTAAGAGAGAGTTAATAATAGAACTGGAATGCAGCCCATGTGTTACAGTGTGCTTTTGGAATCCATTACCCAGAATGCCAACAGGTGCAACGAGGGCATGCAGAGCAAAATAGGCCCGATTTGAGAAGAGAAGGAACGGGAGAGATGGGTAAGCTTCTGAGAGGCTGATAAACAGCATGGCCCCCCAAGCTAGTTGGAAAGCAAGAACAATAAACGTGAAACTCGAGCCAAATGATCAAACAGAGTGAACACAGTCTACGACAAAACACTCTTTTACCCCCTGCGGGGTTGTTCCTACTGGTTTGTGAAACAGCGGCCCTGGCAGAACCGATACGTTGGCTACACCAACGACAGACGGGATGAATATCTGATAGTGTTTTACATAATAATAGTTCATTAACCTCCTCCCCCTGCGACAAATGATTTAATGGGATACACTACATCCCAGTGGAAATGGAAAGATATTATCAGTAACCAATACTGCACTCACTCGGTGTACAGGAAGTCCTGAGATTTCAAATAACCTCCAACACAAACAAACTGCTTACTAATAAAAAGTTCAGGCACTTAAAATATCTACTTACAATTAATTTTTTTAGGTACAAAATCTTTTTGATTTGATCATTAGGTTTCATCATGGTTTATCTTATCGTTGGGGATCGGTTTGGAGTTTCCATGTTCTCCCCATGTCCGTGTGGGTTTTCTTTGCGTTCTCCAGTTACCTCCCATTGTCCAAAAACATGGATTGATAAGGAATTGTCTGCTCTAAGTTGCCCCTATCTAATTGGACTGGCGTCCTTTCCTGGGTGTATCCGCCCAGCGCCCAAATGGCGGAATTTGGGAACCAAGGACACTAACACTGTAACTATAGACCTACGAAATGCTTGAATGGTAAGTAGAACTCATAATTAGCTGGTGGAGATATAGAAGAGATAACCTATGAGAATGCTAATGACTGGCTCCTACTTTATTGGTTTATCGTTGTAAATTAACAACAGATTCTCTAACCAAGGAATTCTCCGTGACTCTATGTTAATTCGTAGACTTTTTATTGCCATAAAACTGAAAGCTGCAGCTGAAGAGTTTCTGACTTTGGTAGAAGAAGGTCAAAGGGAAATAAACCCTGGAAGATTTCTTTAGGCTTCGGGCCAATTGCAGAAGCTCGGTATAGATTTTCAAGTCCTGACAGCATCGCAGTTCCTAACAAGAGCTCACTCACCTGACTCGATATGGCCGGGCTGCTAGCGTGTTTGCTAATGAGCAACAAGCAGTTTCTCATTTCCTGTGATCATGGATCAGTATCAGAGAGTCGGTGCTGTCGCTGCACATTACTCTTACTTTAATTAAAAGTCCTACTGCATCTGCTCCATGTTCAACATTTTCCATTTCGCGCAAAAGCCCGTTCTGCCCAATTCACATTGCTGACGGATTTGTCTCGCATAGTCCCGCCCTAAACATTCTACTGGTTACTTAACAGTTATTTACTCTGTGCGATGTGGTAGCTTTGTAATTAATGCCGTAGTTTAATAATGAATGTGGTCATTTAGAAAGATATTTGGTAGGCTGGTAACGAACTAATGATAGTGATAATTTAGTAATTGACATGGTAGCTCATAGCAGCATGGTGGCTTAGTGGTTAGCATGTTCATGGATCAAGGTCAATTGAGTTCTCCAAATTGCCCCATATAGAGTGTGTCTGTGTAAGTGAGTGTGCACCCAGTGATCGATTAGCGCCCTGTTCTGGGTGTATCTGCCAAGCGCCCAAAACGTTTTCCCATGGATGGGTATGGGGAACCCCCCATGACCTTAGTAAAGGATAAAGCAGGAGATAATGAATGGATGGATGGTAGCTCATTAACAGATATGGTAGCTTACCAATGGTTGTGGTAGATTTGTGGTTACGGTGTTGGATAAAAATCTTGTGGGTTCAAACCCAATTTTCACCTAAGCACTCAACATGGGGCCCTTGAGCAAAGCCTTTAGCCCTCATTGCTCCAGGGACACTACCTCAGTAATCCTTCCATCCAGTTGGGTTACTTGCCGGTCGCTTTGGATAAAAGCATCTACTGAACGATGTAACGTCTGCTGCATTTGTCGAGTGCATATTGGTTTGTCTATGTATATTTCTTAGCTGCTGCATCTCTACCTCCAACTAAGATATGCTACTTGAAGTAATAGTCATAAAACGTCTCCGTCACTTTACAACGCCATTTGTGTAATCTAGGTGAAAGTGGGCGGGCAAACATCTTAACCGGTATTGACTTTGAAAACTGCGCCGCCGACACCCAATCGGCACTCGGATCTCATTTGGAAGAGGACAGAGACAATGATGAGCAATGATGGTGGAAACCCAGTGAGGCACGATGAAGACAGACAGCCCGAAACAGGCACCAACAAGAACGTGGCGAAAGATGAAAGGGAAGCGAGAGCGCCGCACATACGTTCATGCACCGTTTCCCAGGAGCGCCAGAAATGCGGAGCGACAGTTGCCGTGCTCCCTCGCATGAGGCCCACGCCGCGGCGCTCGGCCCTAATGTGCATTTAATCATCGTGCGGTTTTCTGCCTGTCGACGGTGTTCCTCCAAAAAAAAAAATCAGACTTTAATAAAGGCGCATGACAATTGCAGTAATTACAAACACAAATACAGCACCCGAGAGCGGCCTTCGATTCAGCCCCGCAGCCTACATCTGTCGTCATCCCTCTTTGTGATTTATTTCCATACCCTGTGCACCGAGATGGGATGAGCAGAAAGAATGGTGGCTCTGCCCATGCAACCTTTGAACACAGCCGCCGAGAGGTTTGTCATAATCGGCTCACTGCGCGCTCGCTGTCCGCGCGTCACGGCTGCACGTTCACGTACGTTATTTACTGCACAAACTTCATACCGAATCTTCCGAGGGATTATACGTCCACATTTCATCGCTTGGCAGATGCTTTGATTCTGCGAACCACATGTTTGGAGCCATGCCTTCCAGAGGGCCTGCTCATGAGAGCTTCCAGCGCTCTGTCTCTCCCACCACAGTCTCTATGAGCATGCCAAAATATTGTACTATTCTTATAAGCTTGGTTTTGCAATGGAAATAAGTTCAAAAATGGAGAGAATGAGAGAGAGCGCGATGGGGGTTAGAATGAGAACACTGGCCAGCAGGAAGCATGAGCCTTAGGCGTTGCCTTTGAGAGTTTATGGTCTGATTTTAGCCAAGAAACACAAATATTAGTGAGATTTAACAAAAACTCTCTAAAACATGCAATAAATCTATTACTGCAGTTACTCCACACTGACTCGAGAGTGTCGTTTAAAACATTTATTCATTCTTTTTTTTTTTAAAGCTGCTCA
Organism: Corydoras maculifer; assembly: GCA_019802435.1. NCBI lineage: Eukaryota > Metazoa > Chordata > Actinopteri > Siluriformes > Callichthyidae > Corydoras > Corydoras maculifer. Next base: position 1,936,747 of record JAFMOD010000205.1, read on the forward strand.
ACAAATGAGCCAATTGGGTAATAACCTAGTCAGCCAATCACAGTGCATCAACACAGTCCTGTACATATTCATGCATAACATCCACCACAGGTTTAGACTTGGAAATCAAGGACGGGTATTTTTGTTAATAAGTCTTTGTTTCTTAGTAAAAATTTTAAAGAATATAGATAATTCATAGTTTCAACTAGAAACATTTTTGAACTGACTGGCATTTGATACTGAAAAATGAAATTAAATAAAATCAATAAATAATAATACATTTAAATTCATCAGCAACATTAATACAGGAGCACAATTTATTAACACTTTAACCTACAAAACCAAAATGAATACAACAATTTGAGGTGTTTTTTTTTTTTTTGAGGAAGTCAGAACTGAGTGGCGGAATGGTGGCTTAGTGGTTAGCACGTTCGCCGCTCAGCACTAGAGATTCGAATCCCAATCTGGATGGAGTTTCCATGTTCTCCCCGTGTCTGCGTGGGTTTCCTCTGGGTTCTCCGGTTTCCTCCCACAGTCCAAAAACATGGATAAAGTCAATTGAATTCTCAAAAATTGCCCCATATAGAGTGTGTCTGTGTGAGTGCCATTTGTCATGGTACAGAGGTGCATCAGAGCCATACAAAGGGTCATCTGTATATATGTGGACATAATTTTTGGGACACACCTTTTTAGTACTAAAATTGGGGGTTTCATGTAGTCCTAAGCACTTCTACAGGCGTAGAACCAAGCACCTCAACATAATAATAATAATAGTAATAATAATAATAATAATAATAATAATAATAAGTGTTTAAAAGCAACCTCATGGTGAACATCTCTCTGTTCTAACTCTTACAAATAATAGTTTACAAATAATAAAAAGTTCATTAAAACCCTGAAATTCTTTACATAGTCAAAGCAAATTATAAGTGAATTAAATGAATTAAGTGTTTTTGGGAAACGGTGTTTGTACATGACTTTCAAATCTTTGTCCATGAGGGCGGAGGCTGGCGCTTCATACCAACACTACGGTGAACGTACCCAGGCGGCTTCCCCGTATTACTCTGAGCCTTCATGCCGTGACGCAACAGCACTACCCACTTGAATCTCACTGTGATGTTAACTACACCCCTGGGGGGGGGGGAAATAGGCCAAACCCCAAATTGAAAAATATTAAGCTTTTGGTGGTGCTAACAACAAATCACTGGTCAGAAAATGAGCCAGACGTAAGAAAAAGCACCCGCGAGACTCGAGCCACTATGTAGTGAACTGGAGGAAAATTAAATTACATAGTCCTCTTGTTTTTTTTTTACAATAAGTCATTATTTGGTAAGCCGCCAGTTTGCTCAGTCTGAGAGTTTAATCACCGAACTCGAACATTTAAAGGAAATCAAAGGGAAAGTCAAAGGGAACGTCAAACCCACTCTGAGGTACTTTATGATTCCTTTAATTTGTGCTAATTTCTTTGGCCAATTATTTATTGTCAGGACAATTACCAGCTTAACATGCTGTAATTTTAGGTTTGGTCAGTGGTGTATTATTATTTACTGGATGTTGGGAATAAAGGCCTGCAGTTACAATAATGGTACATAAGTACTGGGACATGATGGGGACCGGAAACTGGATTTCTTAAACACAAAAATGGGATTTATTCCATCCATCCATTATCTTCGGCTTTATCCTCTACTAGGGTCGCGGAAGGGAGGGGGGGGGGACCCAAAGACACACACCCACACACCCTCTCTATATGGGGCAATTTGGAGAATTCAATTGACCTTGATCCATGTTTTTGGACTGTGGCAGGAAACTGGAGAACCCGGAGGAAACCCACGTGGCTACGGGGAGAACATGGAAACTCCACCCAGATTGGGATTTGAACCGGGACTACCTAGCACCGAGAGGTGAACGTGCTAACCACTAAGCCACCATGCTCCCCTGGATTTATTCATTTATTCATTACGGTCATGCATTAAATGTTCCTGTCGCTGCGGAGAACTCCACGTTCTGCGTCGCGCATCTTGTCAAATACCTGTGCTCAGAACCTCTGGCAGGTGCTTTAATTACCGAGGGATCTCTATCTTCCAGGCTTCATGCACATGGCTCCAACTTCTCCACTCCACTTTCCAGCGTCGTCCCGATTGCTAAAGAACTTTGTGTCCTCTGGCTCTGTCTTGGACGTCCATGCAGAGACTACAGCATTCTGTCAGGTGACGAGCACTGCACCATCCCCGCCTTTTCCCCAAAAGGAGTCTATTCGTCTACAACCTTGCTGCAGGTACGTCTCTGAAAGAAAAGAAGGAATAAAACAGAGAACAGAGAACAATTATTTACACAATGACCTCAGAATGTATCACGTACCTCAGTGTGGGGTTCTGTTATAGTGTACAATAATAATTCAATGTATGACTTTTACATTTATTCATCAGTTGGCCTCGTGAGTGAAGCTGAATGCAACCTAAGCATTTGGTTTGAATCT
>JAFMOD010000205.1:1944878-1969051 GCA_019802435.1 Corydoras maculifer
GTTTGCTTGTTTCCATGTGGAGGGGGGAAGGGTTGCCAGAGTGGGAAAGTCTGCATATTACATTTGGTACAGTTTAAGACCAGATGTTGGTCCAGATCTCTTGGGATCTCAACTGTCCATTGTGTTCCATTGAGTCCATCCTATCTTCTCGCTGACCACAGTGTGGGTTCTAGCACTTTGTGAAGTTTGAAGTTTGAAAACTGGGAGATGTGAATGTTGCCACTCTACCTTTTCCAGCAAGTTTTGAAAATTCAGAAACTAGGGTTTTAAGTGTGGTAGAGCGATAAGCACTGCCGCCTACAGCAACGACTAGGAACGATTTTCATAGTCCATTCTGGAGTTCTATGTTCTGCATGCATAGTTTGGACTGATACACCCCGGACAGAGCATCAATCTATCGCTCACTTACACAGACACACACACTATATTAGGGCAATTTAGAGCAACCAATTCCCCTTACAACCCACAACTGAACAGGAAGTTTTTTCTTGCCACTGTCACTTTAGCTTGCTGTTTGGGCTTTCAGGGATACTCGGAATACTGTAAAGCTTATGTAATATTGCAAATAGCGCTGTATAAATAAATGAACTTAAACCTAACCCGAACCTTTAATCCATTGTTTAGGACTGTGGGAGAAACTGGAGAACCCCACATGGACAAAGGGAGAACATGGAGGTGCCATTGTCTCTTCAGCTTGATGTTTGGGGTATTAGGAATATTTGGAATACTGTAAAGCTGCTTTGTGACAACATACTACGGCAAACAGCGCTGTATAAATAAATGAACTTAAACCTAACCCGAACCTTTAAACCATTTTTTTGGACTGTGGGAGGAACCGGAGAACCCCACATGGACACTGGGAGAACATGGAGGTGCCACTGTCCCTTCAGCTTGCTGTTTGGGGTATTAGGAATACTACTGCAAACAGCGTTGTACAAATAAATGCACTTAAACCTAACCAAATCCATTTTTTGGGACTGTGGGAGGAACCGGAGAACCCCATATGGACACGGGGAGAACATGGACACTCCACCCGGATCGGGATTCGAACCTGGATCCCCAGTGCTGAGAGCCGGGCGTGTTAAATGGGAAAAAACAACCTCCGACTAAATGAACGTTAAAATCCCGGGCAGCTTAACAAAGCATCTTTATCGTGTAGCGTTTAATCGACGAGTTTTAAATATTTGAGTGAGGATGAGATCTCTGCCCATCTCTCTCTCTCTCTCTCTCTTGCTTGCTCTGTGAGTAAACTCGACAGTAAATTGCTAATATTTACTCCAATCCAGCTGCTGCATCCGTCACTGTCTGAACGGGGATTGAAGCTCAGTGCCGCCGTCGCGCAGCTCGACCTGTTTTTCTTCTCAGCCACTCTATCAATCAAAGCGCCAGTGCCAGGAAACCGGTGTGTGACATCCTGCCCCCACTCTCATTAAATGAAAACACACCTCCTTGTCGCTGGGTGTTTCTCCTTCGCCAGCTCTAGGACTCGGAGAGTATGTGTGTGTTAGTGACGTTCCAACAAGCAGGCAATCATCCGTCACATCAATCAGAGAGCATCTGTCCGGCAGTCACTCAGCGGCTCCGACATCAATAATCTGTCATGACAGGAGATGAGGGGGGTAACTCGAACATGTCTCCCCCTCTTTTTCTTCTTTTACCCCCTTACTTATTTTTGGCCCTTGGCTTTTTTTGTTTTCTTTCAGGCTGTATGCCTTGGCCCAGTTTGGGGGTTTGGCCTAGGCACAATGGACCAGGAGAACACGGGGGGGCCGGGGGGGGGGGGGTCATAGAAAAAGAGATAAGTGTTCCACAAATTGCGATTGGGCATTGCAGCTTCCCACTGCTGGCTGAAGCCTCACAGGCGGGGTGTGTTTGCCTATTCGGGGCTTTGGAATCACAAAAGCAAACCCTCCCTGCTTCGGAAAATGACTTGTGGCTCTGTTTTGCCACTTCTGACTCATTTAATTAGATTCCTGCTATTTAATTTAAAGAATCAACACAATCAGCGTGCCCGCCCCTCAGGCGGGAGGTTCTGCCGGAGCCAAAAGTAGAGTTCCGAAAAAAGAATGAGGAAAAAGCGAAGCCACAATGAGGTCTAAGTGCTAAATTGCAGACTAATCAGAATCGAATCGGTCAGTAATTAAACGATTCGAACCAATGATTACACACTGAGTACACAGCCGATCCAACTGAGCGCAAGTGGTATCAAACTGAGGGCAATTAACTCTCCCCGTGCATCATGGCTGACCCTCTTCCCTGACTCCTACTACCAGGTTGGGGACAGGGACCCAGTTTACGGTACCTGGTTACCGTGATTTTTCTCAATTTGCGTATCTTGCTTCATGGCGACGGCACCGTTCGGAGGTCGGAGGCGTCAGTGATGTTCTGTTCGATATCTGAGAAGTCAAGTATCTGCCTCGTTGGTCTTCATCTGTCGTAAAGTGAACAAAGGTGTTGCAGACAACAGTTATACAACGTTCATCTAACCATTCATATAAACAAATGTTCTAGCTGTCGATTTGAAAATATACGCCGTGCAAATGTCAACCTGCTCCTGTGTTGCAGTCCCTAAAGGTGCGCGTGGTTCCAAAGATATTATCTCTGACCTTACAGCAAAGCCCATACAATTCCTACCTTTTAAAATCGATGGATTTCTTTGACCTTTTACAAAATATACTGCTGGGTTTCAAATCCCAAGTCTTATGTTACACTGTTCTGTACTCTGCTGGCCATCTGGTCTTAGCGGCTGGGATAAGGCACCGCTTTCTGCTGTCAGTGAAGCGTTTTAAGTCTGTTTCCTGCTGAACGGAAGATCGGGCGCTGTGCAGTAAGTCGCTTAAATTGCTCCCTGGTCTAGTGAACCCAGAGAGCCATCATGGCTGAGGGTGTGGTGCTCTCTTTAAGCACTCAAATATGTGCTCCCCCTAATGTCGGATCACAGTCGATGCAGCTGCTCGAGGACTGGGCCAATAGATACCCCCTTTTGTTCTTTTCATTTCTTTTGTGTGCGATCCACATGCTCTCGGTGGTCACCATCTATCCCCTTGTAGCAGCTTATTTGGGTTTTACAACTGCCGTGTCAGCACTATTTGATCTCTTTGCATGCTGATGAAGACATGTTGTTAGGCAGTCCTTTATTGTGGACGCTAGCTTTGAAGACTCCCCTTCATTTTCCCCACAATAAAGGAATGGGGGACGAGAAGGCAGCTATTTCTTCTCATCGTGTCACCCATCGTCGTGCGTCCTCGGGAGAACCAGGCGACCGAAGGCCTGTGTACCGTGTCCCCGCTCACTGAGAGCATTATCCGTCCCTCCTTTAAGTGCTTGAGAAAGGATGAGTCAGAGATAAAACAAAGTCTTTACAGTTTTGCTCGCGCCTCATGGAGCGTGAGACCTTGCTTAGCGAGTGAGCCAGCCTGAGGGAAGGACGGCTGTTTGGGAGCGGGATGTCCCAGGGTTAAAGAAAGATGCTGCTTGTTGCCTTAAATTACAGACCACATTGCTTCGAGGCCTCAAACAGCCGGACAGTGACTCACTTTTGTTGGACCAGAGGAAGTTTAGTGTCCATTTTGTCTTATTTTGTCCTGGGCCTTCCCAAAACTGTCCAACAATTCAGGACTGTGTTAGTGAGGCTGAATGCAGCAATAATTAAAGGTGTATCCTAATACTTTTGTCTAGATGGAGTATAATACTCATCTCATCTCCTTACTTTCTGCTTAATCCTATACTAGGTTGGCAGAGGGGGTTATCTGTGCCCACTCAGAGAAAACACACCCAGGACAGGGCCTAAATTCCTAGTCCTTGTTGGGCTCACTTATACAAACACACATACACTAAATAGGGCAATTTAGATAGGGGCAAATTAGAGCAGCCAGTTCACCTTGACACCATTTTTCTTGCCTGTGGGAGGAAACTGGAGAACCTGGATTGAGCCCGCTCTAAGGAGAACATGGAAACTCCACCCAAATCTGGATTTGGACGTACTAACCACCCGGAATATAAATCCATCCACACATTATCTTCCGCTTTATCCTCTACTAGGGTCACGGGGGTGAGGGTTCCCCATGCCCAACCAGAGGAGAATGTTTTGGGCGCTGGGCAGATACACCCAGCAATCTATCGCTGGGCACACACTCACTCACACACACACACTCTATATGGGGGCAATTTGGAGAATTCAATTGACCTTGATCCATGTTTTTGGACTGTGGGAGAGAACCGGAGAACACGGAGGAAACCCACGCGGACACAGGGAGAACATGGAAACTCCCCCCAAATTGGGATTCGAACTGGGAATCCTTAGCACTGAGAGGAGAACCTGCTAACGACTAAGCCACCGTGCCGCCCTAAATAAATCATTGCATTTATTATCATTCCATCCTTTATATTGTCCCTCTGCTGATCGCATCAGAAAGCTGGAAGCCAGCACAAGACGCATTAATCAGCGGATGGCGGGGCTCTGCATCGGCCCGTCGTCGTCCTTTAGCCGCTCTGATCAGGATGCAGGTGAGAGATGATCTGTTCCACCTCCATCATGTCATCGTAAACTCCGGAATGCTTTACCGCTTTGTTTGTGGATTGATTTGTGACGTTCCCATCAGTGCTGAGTTGTAGATTCACTCCGGGCCGAGAGCCGCGTCTTCATAAAAGTGTCTGAGGTTCGGCGTTCGAGCCGTTTGCTCATTCCAAAACTGTTTCTCCTCCACCCTTGGTCACTCGGAACTGTGCGGCTCTTTCATCTCTTTTTCAGCATTTGACAGGTTGTTGGACGGCGAGGAGAAGCAGGGTGGTTCGTAAGCGCAGAGCGTCTGGTGCAGGACAACGATGGAAAAGAAGCAGCCAGACAAAAATCCATCCATCCATAATCTTCCCCTATATCCTATATTAGGGTCACGGGGGGGTTTCCCATGCCCATTCAGGGGAGAATGTTTCAGGCACTGGGCAGATAGACCCAGGACAGGATGCCAATCTATCACTGGGCACACACTCACTCACACACACACCCTATATGGGGCAATTTGGAGAATTCAATTGACCTTGATCCATAATTGGGCAGAGGAGAACGTGCTGACCACTAAGCCACCTCTAAAATCAACAGCATGTTCATGTGAAGTGACTTTTCTTTCATATGTAGCACAGCCAGCGGCGGTTAAGCATCCCCAAGACACCAAGAACCGAGATACCCTGCACCACGATGCAGGCATAATGACTGTCACACGGCAGAACACGATGAGAACCGGAGACAAGCTTTTCTCAGGCACAGAACGGGACTGAATTGTGTTCCTGCTACCGCTGGGTTCCTGCTCCGCGCCTCGCCTCAGCTCCCCTCAAATACCTGCACACAGACCATTAGTGGAACCATCAGCAGATGCCTCCACTACCGTTCCCACGCCCTCGGTTCCTCCTTCACCCTCGAGCGGCATCCGTTCTTCCGCTTCAGTGCCACACCGACGGGGACAGATGCCCCCCCCCCCCGCACCTACGTCACGTTCACTGATGAACACTCCAACAGGCAGCATCCTTCCCTTAAACCCAGCGAATTCCTAATTGGGGACATCCCTAATGGAACCTGGTTCGTGGAGGATTTCGAACCTGACGTGTAGCTGCTGCCAGCGGGTGAATTCTTAACCCTGAAAAAAGCAGATGGGCCGAATTAGCGGGAGCGCTCTTTTGGACCGCGTTCCGTTTCTTGGCATCGCGGCGCCTCGGAATAGGTGGTCTATGGCCATTTGGCCTGGGATGCGTTCCACGCGAACGTATCAGGTGTTCGCCAACAAATGATCCGTATTCGAAACAAGCGACCAGAGCAGATTGCCTGGCCAAGCTTCGGGTTGCCGTTGCCTACAGATGGACAGCATGAAGGAGAAAAAGAGAGAAAACAGGGAGCATGGATGTGCAATAACACCTACATACTGTATATAAATATATAAATATATAAATATAAAGGCACCAACCATTTAATATCTGTTTATTGAAATACATTGGGGGGTTTCTAAAGCTTGCGATTGTCTTATTTGGACCTGCAGCACAGAGTGATTGAGCGAGCCACACACTTGGTAGAACGAAATTACTGCTGCTTTTCTTACAAATGATCCAACTGAGACCTCAGTTATCTGATAAGGGAGAAAAGAAAACCTTCCTACCTGCAGCTCAGAGTCGATTGCTCTCATCTGGACTGAGGACAACAGATAGCTGTGCTGTTGCTGCAACACACTACCAGATGTACGCTTGTAGTTTTGCTTTATTTGTTTTAATCTAATGCAGATTTTACAAATCACACTCAAAGGCTTTATACCCACATTTTCAGGGAAAGTTTTTAGGCACGTATCTAAAATTAAGATCGCATCTCGTTCTAATCTTCCGCTTAATTCTCTACTGGTAAGTAGGTAAGTAGTTAATTTATATAGTGTTTTTTACAATAGTACATCGTCACAAATCAGCTTTACAGTTTCATAAACCTTTGAACCCCCAAAGAGCAAGCCGAAGTGACAGTGGCAAGAAAAAACTCCCTGTTGTAGGGTCAAGGGGGTTCGCCCATCCAAGAGAGGACGCCAATGAAACAACATGAAAAGTCTATGTAGATCGGGATTCGAACCTGGATCCCCACAGCTGAAGGGTTGTGTTGATGTGCTGACCACTACTCATTCAGAATGAGACAATTGGTTTATTTAAAAACGTCAGTGGATCCCATGAGCTATAATTTCTTAGATCCTAAAATGCCACCAAATGGAAGAGGTACATTCACACACACATTCAAACCTGAGGGCAGCAGCTTGCTTACAATAATTAGCAGCATGTTTATTAATCCGAAATCCCACACAGACATAAGGAGAACATGAGGAGAACATGGTGAGAACAAGGAGAGAACATGGTGAGATAAAGGCACCTAAAGAGGGAACCACCAGCCACCACCACCCAATATCTTGTTTCTAAAGTTCTCGTACTTTTTAGGTTTTAATTAATAATTTTTTGTTTTTTTTTTGCATTTCATCTCTTGCCAAAACATTTCTATAAACAAACATTCGCCTTAGATGCACCTGAGGGCAACAGCACGGCCCATTTACTCCACCTTAGCTGAAGCTCAAAGGCAGTTCAGTAGCGGCTCCGCCAGCACGTGGGCGTGGCCTCTCGGCGCCGATTGGCCCTCAAATCATGACTCATCTGAATCGGGAACCCATAAGAGGCGTACGCTTCGACTCACTTGCTGACTCGGTCTGATGAAAATGCAAAAAGGCCAGATGACTACAACCCTCCGCTAACAGACTCAGTGTGTGTTTTTAATATCGTAAAAGCCGAACGGAACTCGGTTGGTCGCTGATCCGCGGCTCTGTAAACGCGTTGGAGTGGACGACGGACACCGACAGATAAAACAAAAAAAGAGAAGCTGGAATGAGTGAGTGTCTGTCCTCATCGGGCGGAACACTGAAGGGGGTAGATCACTCCGGATTCAGAGGGTCTAACTTCATCCCATAGGGATACAAATAGGGGACGGGTTAGGAGGAGGGGGGGAGATCTTTCCTCATACAACCCCCTGATGAGGGAGCCGCTCCTCTTACAGCCCGCCAGCAAGAGCGTGAGGCTCTGGGTGAGCGGCCGGGGGACATCCTGCTGACATTTAGATCTCTTTATCTGGCTTCAGCTTATAGTCAGATCACTAGCTGGAAAGAGAAAATGCCACAGAGCCCTGTGTGTGTGTGTGTGTGTGTGTGTGTGTGTGTGTGTGTGTGTGTGTGTGTGCCGATTTACCACAATGTCCGAGTCCCAAATGGCTCCCTATTCCACTAAACACCATGCCAAATTAGGAGCTTTGTGTCATTAGTGGGCTGAAGTGCAAATAAGTATAGAGTTTGGTTTAATCCAGTTAATAGCGGCAGCCATGATGTAAAACATCGGCTTAGTACCTGACCTTCAGCCTCGTTACACCACACATGGTGCAGCATGCACGTTCTATAGGAATCGTTCCGCTTTTTATTATTTACGGCGCTAAAAAGCCCGTTTGGTGTTGTTTTATAAGCCATGATAACTACAAGCCAGCACAAGGTACATAGTGATCTAAGTTACAAACCTGCCCCCCGCCAGGTCAAGGGTCGGAAACCTTTACTATCTTGAGAGCCATTTTTGGACGAGGAAAATATATCGCCAAAGCGTCTGTAAACGTTACTAATAGGTCTAAGTGAGCATCTGTTTATGTTATGTTTATGTTAATGGTGCTCCGAGGTGTGGGCCCTATTTTAGCGATCTTGATTGAGGCCGTGTCGGTGTGTCAGTTCATTTCAGTGTTCAGTGGCGTTGGACACGCGCCTGTGTTGGTGATTCACTGCTGAGATAGCGACCAACGTAACGATAGACTGTTGGCGGGGTGTATGATAGTAATCTTATATGGTTTCTGTATGGTTTCTGACAAACGCGGGAAGCTGCTGGGTTTGGGATGGAGTTGCGGGTTGTTGGTTTGGTGGTAAAAGCTAATGCAATGAACAGATTGTATGTTTCTAACGCTGTTCTGTAGACAGGTCTCAGCTCATCGTGTGTATTTGTGAATTTGGGTTCTGCGTTTCAGCTGGCAAAAAGATGATCAGGTTCCGACATGCTTGTGGTGAGTGACGGAACATCGCCAGCAGGAGCAGCAAGCGTCGGGTGTTTGTGGTGAACAGCTTTCATTCAGAACCTTCATCTGTGAGATGACACAAAGCTGCGAGGGTTCTAGAGTACAGTGTACACACACACACACATATACATACACAAACATGTGACACACATGTAAACATGCACAAATATATGAATATACACACATGCACACACACACACACACACATATACACATATATACATGCACACATACACAAATGCACACACACACACACACACACATATATGTGTTTATATGCGCAGATGCATATAAACACACATACACACATGCACACAAACATACATAAACAAACACACATGCACATACTCATGCACACACATATGCATTCACATATACATATACACACTTACACACACACACATGCACATACTCATGCACACACATATGCATTCACATATACACACTTACACACACACACACATGCACACGTATTAATAAAGAATTCTGGTTCATACTCATCCTAGGCACAGATGCACAAATACTCACACACACACACACACACACACACACACACACACACTCACATACACATGCACAAACACACACTGGGGTGCATTTCAGGTGGCAAAAAGATACCCAAACCAGACACCGAGTCATCTCCGCTCAGCAATAAAAATATTTTTCCATGCAGGATGAGACAACAGTTCTCTTATAAAGTTGGGCTGAAAGGGGCTCATGGCGAGAGATGGCATGCCGGGAGATTTATTGCTTTTTATTGCCCCAGTCGCACAAATCCTGAACTGTAAATAATGAAGCTTGCACCGTGTGCAGCTGGGCCGATGGGAGAAGGAGGCCGGAACACGGGGCTGAAGTGAAACAACACACGCTTTCAAGACGCGGAAAATGACAGATGAAATATATGAGCAGCGTTCTAAGCCCAGGCTCACTGTAGTACACGCAAGACTGCTTTGTACATCTGTTTTAATATTAATGGGCTTTTTTGTTGTAGATATTTCAAACCAGACACAGTTCTTTCTCATCAAAGCCACAATACATGAGAAACTAAGTGTGTGAAGTGTTTAAAACGAGCTGGGTTTCTACCTCAATTACTCCCAAAATTGAATCTGGCCTTCTTCCAAATTATAATAACAGGCCTCAATCAATTGTACTTTTCATGCATACTGAGTCCACTGATGAGCCGCTCGTGGTCCGTCAGCAGATCTAACACCACATTTACATTCACAGATTAGCAGCGGTGCTGATCTCCAGCGTCTTACACGAATCACATTCAGAGGAAACAAACGCTAGAGTTCGGTAGGTTCATGTGCTAAACGCTTTTATTTTTAAAAGCCCTGTTTTAGCGATCTTTAACGAGGCGTCAAGTATTTCTTGACGCAATAGCCATTTACTAATCCACTTAATTGTTCATGGGTGTGCTTTTACATGTTGGGACATGCCATAAACCATTCAGCATGCCACTTGCTCTTCCCTTTAAGATCCAGGTGGCACTCTGACTTTGGTGGGTTGCTATTTGAGAGGTGCAGCTACCTTGACTCAATACGCCACTCCATGAGGTTCGTATGTGAGTGTGAATGGAGAACCCACAGTATAGTGTAGACTATGTAGCTGGGTTTTTCTTCACCATGGTAGCAATATGCCAGATATGCACGTGAATTTCAAAACAGCCATGCCCATAAGGGTAGATATATTCACAAGCAGCGTTGCTATTTAAACCATGCAGGTGCAAGACACAAAAATAGACTGTTGTGTAAGCTATCGCTGAGCATTGTGCTGCCCCTTGTGAGATGGGTCCCGAATTGTTAAATGACTTGCAGCTGGTTCTGTGAATGAATATGTTGCAGGATTCAGCACCACAATCATATTAATATTCACTGAGGTAGCAGTTAGATCGTATGTAGTAAGTTTTTTGATGGTTACAGGCTATTTCCTGTTAAACACACACACACAGACACACACACACAGTGCAGTTATGCACATTTGAACACACTGCTCATTCTTCCCTGCTGGGATGGAAAAGGTGCTTGATGGAGGTCCCTCAGCAAGCGGCATTACATGTAAACATTGATTTTGAAATGGCTGAATGGCTTTTTGCCTTTGAATACTGTTTGTGTGTGTGTATGTGTGTGTGGTTATTTGGACACTCATATATTTTAATTTAAAACAAAGTTAAAGAAATACAAATTAAGTCTTGATAGGACAAGGGCGCCGTGTTTCAATCTTGGCCACAATCATTCCTTACTACTGAAGGGGTGTGGAGTTTGGTATGTGCTTCTCAGATATTTATGGATTTTCTCAAACTACTCCATTTTTCAGCTGCCTTGCCGGTAAATAGGTAGCCCTGCCTAGTGTAAATGATCCTGACGTGAGAGTGAGTGGACTTGAAATAGACCTATCTGGAGTGTGTTCCATGACCATGATTTAGAATAAGGAACCGGGTGGCTGCATGTTGAAAAGCCTGGTGGCTGCAGGGCAGGTTTCAGTATATTTAGTGTTGATAAAATGGTTAGTCCGGGTCCAAAGATCCACATCAGGTCATATTACAGGAGGTCATTTAACTTTGCTTGAGACTTATATGTATCACACGATCCACCCCCCCTGCAGCTATAAGGGTTAAAGGCCTTGCTCAAGAACCTTCACTGACAATTTTGATGGACATGAGGTTTGTATGTTCAGCATTTAGAATGATGCTCCAACAGACTAACCAATGAGATACCACGCCCAGTTATCTGACTCTCTGAGCCTCACGAGCTTTGCACTGCTCATAACCATCTTACAACTGTCTATATCCACAGCCTTTCACCTTTGTGGTTTTAAATAGCAATGCTGCTTGTGAACATATCTCCCTAATAGGCGTGGCCCTCAGGAAATGAGGCAGATCCATAGTCTACACTATACTGTGGGTTTTCCATTCACACTCAAATGGAGAACCACATGGAGCAGCGCATTGAGCCCAAATATCAACCCACCAAAGTCAGAGCGTCACCTGGTTCTTAAAGGGAATAGCACGCTGTTTGGTTTATCGCACATTACGCCCAAAACACACCCATAAAGAATTGAGAGGATTAGTACATGCCTCTTCCCTTGTCCCATGTCTCACCCTAAATGAAGCTGTTGGTTCGCAGTTGACAGCTCATTACAGATCGCTTAAATAAAGCCACCATCGCAGTTCATTGTTTCTTCCCACAGTCAAAAACATAGTAGTAAGTAAACAGGCAATACAATATTGATTGCCCTGTGGTGTTTTTAAAGACTTTCAATACATAAAAACCCTAAAATCACCCAACCAGACGCACTACAGGGCAAATAAGGACTAAAGCTAACACCTCAAGGTAACAATCCTCTACTCTGCCAGCTGTATCGAGCTTAGACTTCGAATTCTGGTTCACAGCAATGAGAGCTAACCTACGTATAATGCTGTCTTTAGTCTTGTTAGCAAAAGAAGCATAAAGCTTTTATCCCAAAGAGACCCTGAAACTCTGTCTCGCCGTGAAAACAAAGGCGCAGAGCCTTGATGCCAAGACATACAGAACACGACACTCTGAAAGCGCGTTTCTGTGTTCTGTGTGATTAAGGCCTGCGGTGTAATTAATAGTCAGATATACGTTCCAGCCAGGCGCTGGAGGAGAATTAAGCAACAATGATCCGCTCTCTCAGGTAATGAATTCCAGAAGAGCTTCTGATGGTTCTCGCAGAAGTTGGTTTCATCGAGTATTCAAAACGTTCCTGATATCGTTTGGAGATTCGATTTAGAACAATAGTCATCAGTCAGGAGGTGAAGCTTGCCAGGACGGCATGTGAGGACATATGAGTTTCAGGGTTGTGTGACATTTTTAGCGTAACATCCATCACCTTGGGCGGTACGGTGGCTTAGTGATTAGCATGTTCTCCTCTCAGAGCTGGGGATTCCAGGTTTCCAATCTGGGTGGAGTTTCCATGTTCTCCCCGTGTCTGCATGGGTGTCCTCCGGGTTCTCTGGTGTCCTCCCACAGTCCAAAAACATGGATCAAGGTCAATTGGATTCTTCAAATTGCCCCATATAGAGTGTGTCTGTGTGAGTGAATGTGTGCCCAGCAATAGATTGCCATCCTGCCCTGGGTGTATCTGTCCAGAGCCTAAAACGTTCTCCGCTGGATGGGGATGGGGAACCTCACCGCGAACTTAGTGAAGGATAAAGCGGAAGATAATGGATTGATGGATCCACCACCTTAAAGCTGCATGCACATGACCAAAATAAGGGTTTTGGACAGAACCCCAGTGTCACAGCAGCTTTGTGACCGTGGGGAACTCAACGAGCAGTGATGCTATCCTTAATTTGATGTCTCTCTCTGTCAGACCCCAGGTTCAGTTTGAAACTGTGATGTCATGATGTTTACACCGGAAAACATCAGATGGAACGTGTCTTCCATCACTGCATGATTTCTGAAGTTAGTGATATGCTATAGAACTCCCACGTTCCACTGCTGAGATGAAGTGGAGGAAATTCGATGTGAGCGGGCCGTACCAGGAGCTGGGCGGAGCCTTCGCACCCTGCTGATTTGAGATTAGCATGTGAATCCAGCTCCACGTCTTTCACGCCGCGTGGCTGCCGCCCTACTTCCCTTCATTCGGTTCATCAATCAGGGCAGCTATCAGAAAAAGACTGACAGGATGGTGGATTGGCATGCGTCACTCTCGCCCAGCTGCCAGCTGTTAGGGGGTCTGGGGTTGGTGATGGGAGGGGGGTGGGGGGGTTCTTCAGTAGTCATGTCTGCATTGATGGATGGGGTTTGGGAGCTTTAGGTAGTCCACTTCATCTTCTAATGACAATGCCGTTCCCTCAGCTGCTTACAGTACAATCCCTCTGATGATAACGTGCATTAATACTGTTAATAACTACAAGAAAATATTTAGGGAGAACATGCAAAAGATTACACCAAATAAATTGGAGAGAACATGCAATTGCACCATCAAAGAACATGCAAACTTAACACAAAGAAGTGCAAGTTTATCTGAGGAGAACATGGCAACTTAAAACAAAACCCGCTGTCTATTTGAGGAGAACATGCAAACTCAAAGTCCAGTTGAAATAAGTTTGGGGTGATTGGAATAATAAGATTCTGAATCGGTTCAGACGGAGCGCCGGCGCAGCAGAGCTGTTACTCCGTTCCAGCCCAACGTTACATCATCCACCTCCCAGAACCGCTAAACCAGAGCAATCATCCTTTAATCAGAACCAGGATTATGTCTCATTTGTATTCGGGGGGCGGAGTTTGTTTAGGACACCATCCAGAGGGACGTACAGTATCGTTAATTAGAGATCTAATCAGAGTGCCTGAAGGTTAAGAGTTTTACACCAGGGTCTGATGATGTCAGCGGTTCTGCAGAGCGAAACCCACAAACCACAAACAGCTATCAACAAATCCAACACTAGCCCTGTGCACTACTTAGGGTTAAAGTTATATTGGTAGTACTATGAAGTGCACAAAATCAATGAGCAAACTCAAACTCTATCCCCTAACACTGAACACTTATGATGTCATAACGCAATCAGTACATTTATTCCCATTAAAAGCCATGTGTGTTATCATCTTCTGTCTTCAAATCACGCCCCCTTTGCACTTCACTTATTGTCCATATTCTCAGTTCCAATTCCTGTAAAGATAAACATATGGAGTACTTATGTATGTTCTACAGTACATACCGTGTACTCTGTTCTAATGGTCAGGACCCCAATAGTACCACCACAGAGCAGGGATTATTGGGTGGGTGCATTATTCCTATCCCAGCAGTGTCACTGAGGTGTCACTAAACCCCCCCTCACCACATCAGTGTCACTGCAGAATTGACAATAAACAATCCACCACCCCAATGATCCCTGTTCTGTGATGATCCTGACCAATAGAGAACAGAGAACCAACAGGGGACTAACAAACAATAAAGAAAAAGGAAGTGTCTCCAAACTTTTGACTGGTTCTGTGTGAGGACGGTGTATAGGACAGCAGCAGGGATGCAGAACGTTAAGTGTGACAACAGACCCCCCTCATGTTCTATTGTTTGGATAATCAGCGGAGTATTGGACCTAAGTTCGGGTTTTAATTTGATTTGTAGCTGAACGTGGCGACGCCGTTAGACTCCGACACACTTGCTGCTAATCGACGGCATCAGGCACTAATTGTGGCGCATTAGCGAAATCCAAGCGGCAGACCTCCAGTGTCACGTGACACCGTCGGTGGAAGATGATGCGAAAGCTACTGCTATTTCGGACCGGACCCTCCTCCTGAGTGCATCCATTCCGAGAGGCTGAGATAGGCAGCTCATGTGTCACCGACGCTACGCAGGGCGCTGTATGGAGACGAATGCATGCAGACACCTGTCCATTACGTCACAACTGCAAGTATGAATACAAGGTTTCGCTTACGGAGAAAAAGGTCAGCATCGGCATTTGGTTTGTTCTCCCATGCATTGACATGCATTGACCAAACGTCCGTCCACGGGTGTCGGAGGACCACGGGGTGCTGGATACACACCGATCCCTAGAACACACTTGATTACGATTGAGTTCCGGGAACGTGGGGCAGTGCACTTCAAATGTAAAAGGGCAGATGTCTCTAATGAAGTGGCCATTATTCATCCATCCATCTATTATCTCCCGCTTTATCCTCTACTAGGGTCGCACGGTGGGTTCTCTATGCCCATCCAGGGGAGAACGTTTCGGGCGCTGGGCAGATACACCCAGGACAGGGCGCCAATCTGTCGCTGGGCACACACTCACTCACTCACACAGACACACTCTATATGGGGCAACTTGGAGAATTCAATTGACCTTGATCCATGTTTTTGGACTGTGGGAGGAAACCGGAGAACCTGGAGGAAACCCACGCGGACACGGGGAGAACATAGAAACTTCTCCCAGATGGGGATTGGAACCGGGAATCCCTAGTGCTGAGAGGAGAACATGCTAATCCACTATGCTGTTAATATATCAGTGAGTGTTTCCATCCACTGTGTACAAGCTGCATACACTTTGTTCTTTTAGTGTGCAGCCTAAGGTGTGTGTGTGTGTGTGTGTGTGTCCTGCAGAACAGAGGCTTGTTTCTGTGCAGGAGCTACTGCAGCATGATTGAGTGGAGTCTGATGATAGGATCCGTTTACGCCGTTGCTCTCTGCGTTATCTGATCTGCTCTGCGCCAGTTCACAAAACCCCATCGAAACCTTTCACAAGACACCCAATCAGCAGCTGGCCCCGCCTCTTCCACCTCCCACACTCGCTCTTTCCCACGTCGCTGCGAGTGGGACAAGTCGACTGGTTTTCTATTATCATTCCATGTGTGTACGTACATGCAGAAAGGAACAGCAGCTCGAACTCGGGACGTTACAGTCGCAGTGAGAGCAAGACGGAAACCTGACGTAGTTACAAGCACCAGGGCGATGCGCACTGTGAGGGCAGGGTATCTGCATCACCAGGTTAAAAGAGCCGAGGACGGAATCCTGGGGCTGAAAAGGTGGAGCTGATAATAACTGTGGGATTCGAGGCTTTAGAGTCTCGGAACCAGGTAAAGGTCGTCGCTAAGTAAAGTAACTATGTGGGGGCATTGATATTGAGGATGATGACATGTTAGAAACATGAATTTGGACATTAATTAAAAGACAGAAGACCTTAAATTATATGATTATATGGTTATATGAATTATATGGTCCATATGGTGCTGATGCTGCTGCACCGAACGCCCATTATGTTCCCAGCGGTTTACCTGTATCGGGATTCAAACCCCCAACCTCCTTGCTGTGAGATAGTAGCTTATCCATCCATCCATCCATCCATTATCTTCCACTTTATCCTCTATTAGGGTCGCGGGGGGGTTCCCTATATCCATCCAGGGGAGAAAGTTTCAGTGGAGAAAGTTTCAGTTTCAGGGGAGAAAGTTCAGGGCAGATACACCCAGGACAGGGGGGCAATCTATCACTGGGCACACACTCACTCACACAGACACACTATATATGGAGCAATTTGGACCTTTATCCATGTTTTTGGACTGCAGAAGGAAACCGGAGAACCAGGAGGAAACTCACGCCGACACGGGGAGAACATGCAAACTCCACCCAGATGGGGATTTGAACCGGGAATCCCCAGCGCTGAGAGGAGAACATGCTAACCACTAGACAGTAGCTTATGTTAACAAATTTTATTTGGAAGTATTGGTCCACCCACTCCATCCGCCACGCCCTGCACCTTACACTTCCATACAATTACATCCCAGAGAACCTTCAGCTTGCTTTCTGGGCTCAGACTTCGTACACTGTGATGCTCTGTGACACGCAGCATTACAACAGAGCTACAGAAATAAACTTCATGTGGTTCGTTAATAGAGGGCTTTAAAAAAAGTCATGTTGCTTAATAACAATTCCCCTTTAATCAATACGGACGTGTTTATGAAGCCGATGGCTGTGCGGTTTTGTTCCCCGAGGCAGAAGATCCGCTTGTGATTCCTCGTACTTGACACAGCATGTCTGATTTGCATGATTTAGAGGATGAACAGCTTTATGCGGCTTTGCTGTAATGGGTTTAAAGTGCTTTGAACAAGGAGCATGCCTAAACTGGATGGCACTTAAAACAGAACCTGGCATATTACAGGTGATATATCAACAGCTGGGAACCTAGAGAACCAAGCAGCCTGCTTAGGATTTCAGATCTACATTAATTAAGAAGCAGCAGAACTCTAAAGTCTTAAATTTGTACCCTTCTTTCTTTTATCTTTATATTTTTATGTAAACAATTTTTCCAGTGTACCGCCCTTCACAGAGAACTAGAACCAGAACTAGAACGAGAACTAGAACCAGAACTGTTACAGGGTGGTGGAACCTTACTGTATTGCAGGGCAAACACATGAGAAATATGGAGTAGTAAATGTGATGTTTCACTGTGGAAGGTAAAATGGAAATCCCAAATTTAAACACTTGCAAAGATGGGATAACATACCAACCCTCATAAAAAAAGCAAAGTGAGCCAGGTTGCCTTCCTCAAGAATGAATTAAGGACCTTGTTTTTAGAGATCTAAAAACAACTGGTTTGTATATACAGTACCAGTCAACAGTTTGAACACGCCCCCTTCTCACTTCATCATCTATTTCCTCCACTCACCATATAGATGGACTTTGTAGTTTTACATTTACAGATTGTGGTCCATCTGTGTTCTTTGTTGTTGTTAGACCCCTGTTGGTTCTCAGGAGCATCACAGAACAGTTATCATTTGGGTGGTGGATTGTTTATTGTCAGTTCTGCAGTGACACTGATGCAGTGAGAGGGTTTTAGTGCAGCAGTGCTGCTGTAGTTTCATTTAAACACCTCAGTCACACTGCTGGGATAGGAATAATGCACCCACCCAATAATCCCTGCTCAGTGGTGGTACTATTGGAGTCCTGACCATTAGAACAGAGTATACAGTATGTACTGTAAAACACAAACAGACGTCTTTACAGTAAGAGGAACTGAGAACATGGAACAAAAATGGGGCGTGTCCAAAATTTTGGTACTGTACATGATCCTGCCTGTATATTAAAGGAACCCTCCAGCTGTCGGTGGTGTGCCGTCTCGGGGAATGTGGCCTCTGAAATCTTTGAGTGAGTGAAACACGGAGGAAACCTTCCTCATAAAGAGCTAGTTCTGTCCCTGCCTCGGTCCTGCAGCCATAACGACCACTTCCCTTCCCTAACGACCCGAGAGCAGGTACAGAGGAAGCCGAAGCCATACTAGCATGAGCGTGCAAGCATCGCGCCAGGCGGCTGCTGCAGCCATGACTAATGCAGCTGTGCAGTCAGAAGTGAGAGAGACACCACACCACTTTGATGGTCTGCTTCACCTAATCACGGAGAAGCTTTTGATTTATTTGTCCATTTGGACACATTCTGGCCTTCTTTCCTGTGTTGGACTTTCCTTCACCCCGTTTCCGAACTCGCTACTGTTCCACGTTATGCTCGCATTTCTGGGGAACGGCTTACAATTCGGGATTTGATTGAAGTTGGAAAGTAGGGCAGGCTACTGGAGTCGTGGTGCAGTAAGACACGTGTATGCTGCAGAGACGGGCTTTTGCTCCACAAGTAAAGATACACACAACCTGACAGCGTTCACCCCAAAGCTCAACATCTACGTTTTAAAAACAGGATTGCTTTATTCTAGATTATTGGCCGGACGCTTCATAGATTTAGGCATTTGTAGTTTGGTATGTTCTTATCCTTTGCCTTTAAGATCAGATAATATAAGATAAGATAAGATAAGATAATCCTTTATTGGTCCCACATTCATTCATTCATTATCTTCTGCTTTATCCTATATTAGGGTCGCGGGAGGGGGTTCCCCATGCCTATCCAGGTGAGAACGTTTCGGGCGCTGGGCAGATACACCCAGGACAGGGCGCCAATCTATTGCTGGGCACACACTCACTCACACAGACACACATACACACTCTATATGGAGCAATTTGAAGAACTCAATTGACTTGATCCATGTTTTTGGACTGTGGGAGGAAACCAGAGAACCCGGGGGAAACCCACACGGATACGGGGAGAACATGGAAACTCCACCCAAATGGGGATTTGAACCGGGAATCCGTAGTGCTGAGAGGAGAACATGCCAACCACTAAGCCACCGTGCCGCTCTATTGGTGCCACAATGGGGGAAATTCACATTTCTCAGCAGCAGAAGTGACAGTAATTGGCAAAAATTGATAAATGTTAAAAATGTAATAGAAATCGAGATCAGTATACACAAAATACAATGGAATCGAATAAAACACTACTCAGTTATGCACATGGCATATAAACACCGAGGGGAGAAGATATGAAAAACTTTGCACAGCAATAAAATATTCCACATATGATTAAAAATTAAATTAAGTGGTGATTGTAGAAAAACAATAGAGTGTCTAGCAAAAACTTTAACTAATTAGCTATCACTCTTTTTCTTTATACTCAGCATTTTTAAACACTAGGCACAAGGAAAACTCTTGGGATTCGAACCTGGATTGCTGAAATCACTACTCCAGCATGCGGCCCACTTTTAGATCATACATGTTCAAAATAGAGTTATATTAAACGGCATGACTACAAAAAGCTACCCTAAATTAAAGTTACTATATGTGGGATTTAGCTACATCTAGCGTTGAGGTTGTAAACTGCAATCTAACTAAAACAAATTGCCCTGACCAATATGGCGCCTGCACTGCCTCATTGCGCCCATTACTAGCAGCGACCAACAATGTTTTAGGGTAAAACATGTTAGCGCAACATGATGGCCTTCTGGAAGGTGACCCGCTCCTATAAAGACTTATTCTTAGCTTTCGTAAACATATTGAAATTCATCGTTATGGGTCATTGTGCACAAGAAATAACAATCATAACGACCAATGCATGATCTTATTTTTGCAAATGGGTCCTTTAACAGGCTGCAGAGTGCACCTTTAAGGAAGGACGTGTATATGTTATGTAATGATCATTTTCCGTTTGGTTTTCCTTTCTGGGTAAAATAGTTTGTGTTGCGTGGCAGCATTCGCACATAACTGGCATAGCGTAGCAACTCCCAGCTCTTCCAGCATGGGTCGGGACCCAGCCAGACTAAGCACAAGATAATCCCGTCATTACACCGAAACAGACTGGGGTTAAAACAATTGCAGGGAATAAAGAGACCGGAACCTGGGAACACAATGCCAGGAAAACCAGGCTGAATGGATGGGAATTTATTTAATGGAAAAAGTTCAGAGTAGACATCTCTGCTCTTTAAAACGAGAGCCATCACCCTGCCTGCAAATCAGGGTCTTCTGTTGTTTGTTTGTTTTTTTTTCACTGTCATGCAGAACCCCTGATTGTTAATGTCACACTCTGCAGTACAACAGCCTCCGTATCTGATCTGGAGAGTCTACATCTGATTTGGCTCGGTATCAAGCGCATGGCTCACCGGACCGGCTCATGGTGCTCTGCATGTCTCTGTGGATCGTCTCTTCTGAATAACCTCCCACAATGCAGCTGATGACTTGGAACGTTTATGACATCACAAAAACCGAAGCTCAGAACTGCCACAGAGGAGGCGAAATGATGCCATCATGATATCTGTACCACACAGATACATTCCTACAACAAGTTCTGCATCTTATCTCCAATTTAATTATACTCACAAACCAACACAGGACCTTTTGGTGCCGCTGGCTTCCTCATCTTCACTACATCGGATGCCTGGACGCCCATACGGACCAAACCCCCTCTATTCATCTAGACTTGGATACACAACAGCTAGGACAATTCAGTATCTTTAGTTTTTGTCTTTGGGATAACCATATATAGAGGAATTCTTCACAGGCATGTGGAGGACATGCAGAACCCACACAGAACCTCTTCCCACACTTGGGAATCAAACCACAGAAAAAAATTGTGTTCTCTGTTCATATCGCAAATTAATGCCTATAATTTATTAATCTATAGTTTTAATTAAAGCTACCCTATGTGCAAGCAGCACTTTTCTACAACTTACCAATTACTATTAATACTGTCTGCTTATACACATGCCCAGCGACACATTAAATTTTCATTAACATAAAATTTATTCAATTTTATTTATGCCAGGCGGCACGGTGGCTTAGTGGTTAGCACGTTCGCCTCTCATCGCTAGGGATTCCCGGTTCGAATCCCCATCTGGGTGGAGTTTCCATGTTCTCCCCGTGTCTGCGTGGGTTTCCTCCGGGTTCTCCGGTTTCCTCCCACAGTCCAAAAACATGGATCAAGTTAATTGAATTCTCAAAATTGCCCCATATAGAGTGTGTCTGTGTGAGTGAGTGTGTGCCCAACGATGGATTGGCGCCCTGTCCTGGGTCTATCTGCCCAGCGCCTGAGACGTTCTCCCCTGGATGGGCATGGGGAACCCCACCGCGACCCTAATAGAGGATAAGCGGGAGATAATGAATAAATGAATGATATTTATGCCAAAATGTTTAGTAATCATTTGTAGTCTCTTGTTTGTTGTTATCCTTTGATAGTATAAGGCATTCATGTGTTTCAGAGAAGTGGCTTTGGGGGATAAGGTTGCAAATTTAGACCTAACCATCCATCAAAATCGCATACCCCAGCTTCAAAACTTTTACAAACAGAATATCAAGGAAGTGACAGATCGCGTCTGGCAACAAATCCGCACTTATTAACTCCAGACCTCCATGCTGCACCTGTTAGTTTGCCATATACGTCGATGTGTGAGGTGGATGTACCTAATTATTTCCCGACTCCAGTCTGAGTGATCTAATTTAATGGGTTGCGACTTTGTACCAGTCAGCGAAAACCAGCTTGATGACTATCATTTAGGAAGCCGTTGGACTCAGCATTAATAAAGTGTGTTGGAACAGACAGCACGCAGGTTGCACCCCGGTAACGGCAACATTAACGCAACATTAGACAAAACGGAAGTGCTGAGGTAACGGGGGTACAACACCGACACCCCCCCGGAAATCGAACTTTGATGAAGCTGTAAAACTTTCACTTTGGCACACACTGTGAGTTTTAAGGTGAAAAGGATCATTGGATATTTACAACCAATTGAGTCATCGCTGGTCTCACGCTGCGATCTGAAGACTGAAATAGGCTGGAAATTGGGCTCCGGCTATTAATTATGCAAACTAATTGCCGAGATCATGTTCTTTATGAAAACCATTAGTACTAAATATAAATACCTTCATACTGTTTGAGTGATAATGAGTTTTTTTTATAGTTAGATCTGATTTTAAAGCAACAAATGGATGATTTAGACTCATTAGCCTAATTATTAATCATTAACTCATACTATACACATTGGGTCATCAGGCGTGCAGCTTGATTCGGTGCGTGTCGGTGTGTCTTCACTATTGTAACAATGGAAAATGTACGTCTTACAAAAGACATGTCCTATTCCTCTTAATTCTTCATGGGTGTGTCAGTGTATGGCACTCTGACTTTGGTGGATTGCTATTTGAGCGGTGCTGCAATCTGGACTCAATGCGCCGAGATAGCGATCTACGCCTGACTGTTGACATCTGGAGAGGTTGTTTTTTAGTAAAACCGAGAGGCCAGAAATGTACCCGACCATGGCTCATTTCGAGATGGCCACGCCCATCGGGGGAGCTAAATTCGCACCAGCATTGCGGGACGTTATCTTTGACTCCATGCCTCCGTCAGGCTCCTTAAGTCCAATGTTAATTACTGTTTGCTAGTTAAGCGGTTCGTGTTTGTTCAGGGAAAGCACGGCGGTGTGAAGTGCAGCACCTGCGGTTCGAGCGGTCCGCGGACGCTTGCGCCTTTGTGTTTGGAGGACACTTTACATGCTGAAGCCTCACTGCACTCCTTTCACCGAGGTTCAAAAGACCGCCAGGCTTTAATATCAACCAGCCAGCTGTGTTTACATAAGAGCCCTCAGTAAGAGTCCAAGAAGAGTTGGAACAGGGGCAGAGGGGTATGAGGGAGGTAATAAATATGACCGAGGGACGGAGCAATATAACCTATGACCTTTTGAGTTGGCTGGGATAGGATCGTTCCCATGAGGATTTATTAGTATTATTTTAAGTTCTCTATTTTTAGTATTCTGTATTCAAGCAGCAAACCTAGCTCTGATTTTCCTTTTTTTAATTCTAATTATTCCCTTCACTGTGTTTCTGTAACACAATCAAAAAAAATAAGAACGGGAATTAAAACGTCATTAAAATGAAACACAGTCATGCGTTTATGTTTAAATCGAGAAAATTCTTTGTATGTTCATTTTTCATAATTAATTTCAAATGTGTACTTCTATAGTACTGCAGATGTACTGGTCAGCATGTTCGCCTCTCAGGGCTGGAGATCCAGGTTCAAATCCTGGTCTGGGTGGAATTTCCACAGTCTAAAAACACATATATATAAGGTAAATTATCTGCTCTAATTGCCCCTATGTAGTGTGTGTGTGTGTGTGTGTGTGTCTATGTGAGTGTCTGCCCAGCGAAAGATAGGCGCCCTGTGCTGGGTGTATCTGCCCAGCATGTGAAACGTTCTCCCCCCTGGGACAGACATGGGAAGTAAACCCCCCATGACTCTAGTAGAGGATTAAGTGGAACATAATGAGATGAGATCTATAGTAGGCGTAGTGGTCCACACTCTCCTAGGGATTCAGATCCAGGTTTGAATCCCGATCTGGTTGGAGTTTCCATGTTCTCCACAATTCCAAGAAGATTCATCCCACAATCCAAAAATATGGACTCAAGGTGAATTAACTGCTTTAATTGCCCCTATATAGTGTGTGTTTGTCTGTGTGAGTGAGTGTGTGGCCAGTGATGGATCTGCAGAGTCACCCTAGTAGAGGATTAAGTGAAACATATTAAGATGAGTTTAGTATTTAGCATGTTCTCCTCTCAGCGCTAGGGATTCCTGGTTCAAATCCCAATCTGGGTGGAGTTTCCATGTTCTCCCCAGGTCCGTATGGGTTTCCTCCTGTCTGTGTGAGTGAGTGTGTGCCCAGGGATGGATTGGCGTCCTGTCTTTGGTGTATCTGACCAGCGCCCGAAACGTTCTCCCCTGGATGGGCATGGGGAACACCCCCCCCCCCCCCCCC
>JAFMOD010000205.1:1979606-2022250 GCA_019802435.1 Corydoras maculifer
CCAGTGATAGATTGCCCCCCTGTCCTGGGTGTATCTGCCCAGCGCCCGAAATGTTCTCCTCTGGATGGGCATGGGGAACCCCCCCGCGACCCTAGTAGAGGATAAATGAAAGGTAATGGATGGATGGATGGAGTGATGTCATCATTTCATCTGTCCATTCATTCATTATCTTCCGCTTTATCCTCTATTAGGGTCGCGGTGGGGTTCCCCATGCTCATCCAGGGGAGAACGTTTCGGGCGCTGGGCAGAAACACCCAGGACAGGGCACCAATCTATCGCTGGGTACACACTCACGCACATACACACTCTATATGGGGCAATTTGGAGAACTCAATTGACTTGATCCATGTTTTTGGACTGTGGGAGGAAACCGGAGAACCTGGAGGAAACCCACACAGGATTCGAACCGGGAATCCCTAGTGCTGAGAGGCGAACTTGCTAACCACTAAGCCACCGTGCCGCCCCTCATTTGTTCACCATCACCATGAAATACAAGGAAGGCTGTACACTCAACCTCGATTGAGGTAGAGAGCAGCTGCAGACTGTGCTTATACCTCAATGAAGAGAACAAACACAGACACTAAGTATTTTCAACTCGTGATTGGCACTCACATACAGACACACACACACACACACACACACAGACGCACTGCGTCCTTAAGAATTAAGCCAGCTGGATTACAGACCTGACTTCAAGCCAACTGATGTACACAAAACAGGGGCGCAGATTCATGGGCGAGCGAGCCTGGCTCCATCATGCGCTCGTAATTATTTTTTCCGACTTAATTGCAAAGCAAACGGAACCGAAAAGGCATTTTACATGAAGAAAAACAAAGGGGATTGAGCGCTGCCAGTGAGACGGAGCGCGGCGAAGTGCGCTAGTGTAATGAAAATAAAACCATATGTCCGCTTCATGTCCAAGTCTCTGAAGCCGCCATGCCGGAAGTGATCATAAAAACATCGTCAACAACGAGAAGAAAGCCGAATTTGGACCTCGGGGTGTTGTAATCTGGAGTCGGGACGAGGCTCGCTGAAGTTATGTGGCAATAAAATAGAAACCAGCTGAGTGAGGGTATTAAATGACAGCGTTTTTGACGTTAAATGATTTCGTTTTCGTATCTGTTGGCACCGCTGGACTCCAGGAGGGCGTGGTTTCCAGGGCTTCATGGGGCTGGTTGGCCACCGAGGTGAATCCTAACCTTCTGAAGGGTTTCAGAACAAACTGGCAGATTTAAAGAAGGAAAATCAATCATCTCATTATCTCCTTCTTAATGCTGTGTTATATTAGGGAGTTTCCCCATTCCTATCTGTGGGGAAAATGTTTCTGGTGCTGGACAGACATGGCGCCAATCTATCACTGGACATCCATTCACTCACACACACACTATAGGGGCAAATTAGATAGGGGCAATTTTAAGCAACCAAATCACTTTGAATCCATGTTTTTAGACTGTGGGAGGAAACCGGAGAACCCGTTTGTTCAGTGAACTCAAGTACATTAGCAGCGATGATTCAGCAGGGGGTCCAGTTACCTCTAGGGGATTAGAACTCATGCTTCAAAGGGCTCCCTCATTACAGACATGGGTTGCCATTTGGTTGCAGTTTGCAAATAATCCATGACCATGTAATATATGGAGGAACTGAGGTTGAAGCTTAAGTAATTCAAGGGCTGAAGAGATATCGCCCGGGTCCTATCTTACACCCCGCCAACAGCCTAGTTCCACACCTTCCATCTGTGTGGTTTAAATAGCAATGTGCATGTAATTATATCGCTCCCTATGGGTGTGGCCATCTCTCAAAGCATGTTCAGGTACATTTCTGGCATATTGCTAAAAAACCCAGACTGAAAACATCCTCTCCAGACGTCAACAGTCAGACGTCGGTCACTATCTCGGCGCTAAGTCATCAACACAGGCACGTGTCCAATGCCACGTAACGCTGAAACCAACGGAACGCTATTAAATCGGACTGCATCTGTACCGAGAATGCAGATACACAGTCTACACTGTACTGTGGGTTCTCTAAATTTGTAGAACCTGTACACACACACACACACACACACACACACACANTATATATATATATATATATATATATATATATATGTATACTTATATATATATAATAGTCTTTACTTAAATTATTGAGATGCTGTTGTAAGTAAACGACCCGTCGAGGGTCTGTCTTGGACAGATTTAGGACGCTGGTCCCGTTTCACTCCTGCGAGCTTTAATAGAGGGCTGAGGTCACAGGCCAGGAGACGAGCCATCATCAGTCATACTTTACTTGTCTAAACAGAGAAGCCGGGCTTAAAGTGAACGTGCAAACCATAAATATACCTGCAGCTTATGAAACACGAGCCCATAAATGCAGCTCTTCAGAAAAAATGATGTGTGTGGGATTCAGAAAGAGACGCAACGGTTGACCACATCAACGGGCGTTTGCACTGCGATTCGGAGACCAGCTGACCTGCTGGGCCTCCTCCAGACTGGCGCTGGAGCGATGCTGAGGCAGATTCGTTTGGCATGTTAAATTAGCTGCATTGTGCCGTGCCATGCCGTTACCCCCCCCCCCCCTTTGCACCCCCCCCCTTTCCCCCGCGCTCCCTTCAGCCTATCAAGTTAAGAATATTAATTGCTCGCAGAGAAAGGATCGCCTTGTGGGCTGCAATAAGAACTTGTGNAGTCATTCAGAGACACAGTACAGAGTACGAAGGGTCCAGGCAAAAAGGGAAAAAATGGCAGCAATAAATAATAAGTGACGGGAATTAAAACCAAAAAAAACACATCTTCCGCTTTTATCTTGTATTATTGGGTTCCCCATGCCCATCCGGGGGAGAACATTTTGGGCGCTGGGAAACCAGGACAGGACGCCAATCTATCGCTGGGCACACACTTACTCACACATACACACTCTATATGGGGCTATTTGGAGAACTCAATTGACTTGATCCATGTTTTTGGACTGTGGGAGGAAACCGGAGAACCCGGAGGAAACCCACGCGGACACAGGGGGAACATGGAAACTCCACCCAGATGGGGATTCGAACCGGGAATCCCTAGCGCTGAGAGGCGAACGTGCTAACCACTAAGCCACCGTGCTGCCCACAGCAAATTTACATTTATTTAATTGTTTAGACGGCTCTTAAGGCTTAAAATAGTTCCTAAGACACAGACTTCCCAAAACAGGCCCAATCTGGGCAATTCATCTCAATGGGCCAGATTAAAAACTCGCACCGTTTGAGAGGACTGAAAAAATCTCATCTCATTATCTTCTTCATTAGGGTTGCTGGGCTGGGGGGGAGTGTTGTTCCCCATGACCATTCAAGAGAGAACATTTTGGGATGAGAATGTTTTTTTAGATACATTAAGAACAGGGTGCCAATGTAAAGTGGTTACACACTTACTCAAACAGTGATAGGGGCAATTTATCCATCCTTTCATCCACCCATCCATGATCTTCCGCTTTATCCTATATTAGGGTCAGGGGGTTTGTTCCCCATGCACATCCAGGGGAGAATGTTTCGGGCACTGGGCAGATACACCCAGGACAGGATGCCAATCTATCGCTGGACACATGCTCACTCACTCACACACTCTATATGGGGCAATTTGGAGAATTCAATTGACCTTGTTTCATGTTTTTGGACTGTGGGAGGAAACTGGAGAACCAGGAGGAAACCCACGCAGACACGGGGAGAACATGGAAATTCAGATTGGGATTTGAAACGGGAATCCCTAGCGCTGAGAGGCAAACGTGCTAACCACTAAGCCACCGTTCCGCTCAGGGGCAATTTAGATTAATTTAAATAAACAGAATAAAAACAAGGGGATTTGATTTTTGTTTGACAAATTTAATCAAGAATTTTTTCCGCTAAGGAACCAGCCTTGTGACCTGTGGTTCCCTGATTCAATTTCCAGTCCCACCAAGTACAATGGCTAAAGAGCCCTTGGGCAAGGAGCCTAAACCCAATTGCTCCTCAGTCACTGTATAGAGCACTGCCCAACTTGCACTTCACTCAGTGTGTGTGTGTGTGTGTGTTTTACAGCATGGAGGGGTTAAATGTGGAGGATTGATTCCTCTGTGTGTAAACACTGTAAGCAAAATAGATCCCTTTAAGAGGTCTGCTGCTGGGACGCCACTTAAACGTTATCAATCTGCAGAAGTCTTTATATCCAGTGGATTATTCAGCACAGTCCTTGGCAGGAAGCTTATGAGCTGATAAATGATAAAGTAGAGAACATGAAAAACCACGAGTCAGAACCGAACGGCTTTTCGTCGAGTGTCGAACTGACCAAAGCCGCATGTGGCTACTGAGTAACCGGCTCTACACTTCCTGCCTTCGTCAAGGCCACCGATGAGAGGGAGAGCAGATGGAGTCTCTGGCTTCTTTTCACTCAACTAAGGTGATTAAAAATACCTCTTATAATCCCATAATCACCGCTTCTCCCCAGCCTTCGATCCTGCAGCTCACCAGTCTGCCATATTTCATCTCCATTTTTGCCCGTATATAGTTCTTTGTCTGAAAAACCCATGTTTATTATCTTGTTGGATGAGAACAAATAGCCTCATCACCGAAAGACTTGATGGGAAATCAATAGGCCTTAATTTGAGGGGAGAGGGGGGGTTCCCGTGCTGAACAAGCGTTTGGCAGGAACAGTGACAAGTAAGTTCTTATCGGATTGATGAACGTGGAATATAATTATAGACTTTATAAATATGGCTGCCATCCACGGAGGGTCTATAAAGCCTTTCTAGTTTGTAAAAAGCTCACAGAGAGCGGCTTCGTCATTGTCGTTCTGTTCTGCCAGTTCTGCCTTATTGTTAGACATGCAGCTCCGCTCCTTAAATCTGATTGGCTGAGCCGTGTGTTTACATCCATATCAATGCGTGATATACATTACAGCATTTTCCATTCATCCATTAAATTCTGCTTAATCCTCTACTAGGGTCAAGGGGGGGGATAATTTCCCAATGCCCATCCAGGGGGAATGCTGGCAGATACACCCAGGACAGGATTTCAATCCATTGCTGGGCACACACTCACTCACACTGACACACTCTATAGGGGGCAATTTGGAGAATTCAATTGACCTTGATCCATGTTTTTGGACTGTGGGAGGAAACCGGAGAACCCGGATGAAACCCACGCGGACACGGGGAGGACATGGAAACGCCACGCAGATTGGGATTCGAACCGGGAATATTCATGTTTTCTCCATGTTCTTGTGGTTGTTCTCTGGGTTCTCCGGTTTCCTCCCCGAGTTCAAAAACATTGATTCAAGGAAGACCAGCTGGATGCTTAAAGACAACATGACAGACCTAAGAACATTTTTTTAAAATTTCAACACAACCAGCCCTTTAACAT
This sequence comes from Corydoras maculifer, assembly GCA_019802435.1. Taxonomy (NCBI): domain Eukaryota; kingdom Metazoa; phylum Chordata; class Actinopteri; order Siluriformes; family Callichthyidae; genus Corydoras; species Corydoras maculifer. Next base: position 1,984,975 of record JAFMOD010000205.1, read on the forward strand.
TTCCCAGAGCAACCCCTTCGTTGGACTGAGAGGCCTGGCTCATTCAGCATTCTAATTCATCCCAGCAGAGTTCAGTGGGGTTCCTTTAATGATGGAACAGGAACGAGCCTCCCATTTGCTCCAGACACAAAGTTGGATGCGTATGAATATTTAAATATTTGGGGATGTTGGAACATGAACCGGCGGGACCACGGGCCCCGGCGCTGGGGTGGCGTGATGCAGGTGCATATATATTATGTATGTACAAACATTATGTGACTGATATGAAGTTGCGGCGCTGCGTTCCTACATTTTTATTATTTACTTATTCATGTTTTTTATCTCTTGTTGCCAATTTCATATCAATGCGCGGTTGCACTGTGGCAGCGCCGTGGTCGATCAGACGCTGGTTGGGGAACGCAAGGTGGTGGCATAATGGAATGTGTTAATAAAACCCAGAAATGGTAAGAAAATTGTGCGGCGCGGCGGGGCATCAGTGGGCCATGCCGGCATGTTCTCCAGTGAGGATGCACGCCACCAGCTGTTAGCTGCTCTGAACTGCCCCTGTGCAAATTGCCCCAATACAGTATAGGGTGTGTGTGTGTGAGTATGTGCGTGCCCAGCGATAGATTGGCACCCTGTCCTGGGTGTATATGCCCAGCATATACACCCAGCATCCGAAACATTCTCCCCTGGATAGACATGGGCATGGGCATGGGCATGGGCAACCCTCCACTCCCGCCCCTAGTAAAGGATTTAGCCTAATATGCAAGATAATAAAAACCACCTCCCTTTCTATCTTCTGGGTTTTAACACCATGCAGAACATCCGTGTCACATGTATGCCATGTGTTCTATGCGCTGCTATAAGGAACCGGGGTGTAGGTCAGGCCAACTGCATCCTAGTTTTAACAACATGCAGAGCATCCATGTCACATGCGCTGCTATAAGGAACCGGGATGTAGGTCAGGGCATCTGCATCCACCACTGCGGACTTAAGCCGCAAGACACTGATCACTGCAAAATGTGGCAGCGCTTAAAGCAATCCCTCTGGAGCAGTGTGCATGAGGCTTTAAACCACCACGCCACTGTGCCCATGTTGCCACAGTCATGTGCTTGTGTTTAAGGAACCCCTTGTGACCTGAAGGTCCCCGGTTCGATTCCCGTTCCCCCCCAGTACTATAGATGAAGTGCTCTTGAGAAAGGTACCTAAACCCAATTGCTCCCCGGGCATGGTGTACAGGGCTGCCCATCACTGTGTGTGTGTGTGTGTGTGTGTGTGTGTGTGTGTGTGTGTGTGTGTGTGTTTCACTTTAGTGTTATTAGTGTAAAGTAATTTAGTAAGCACTTTTTATCCAAAGTGAATTACAAATGCGAGAACAGTAGTTAAGGAGAAAGTAGGTTCTAACCTATAGGTTCTAACGATCAGAACACTGATCCTAGGGACTCCATTACCCAGAATCTCGGCGATCATGTGACTCAGAGCCAGTTACAGCTGAGTACTGATTGGCTTTGCTGTGCCATGCTGCCACTGAGTTGTTTGGTGGTTTAGGTGGTTGATCAGTGTGTTTTGTAGGTGTAACTCTGCATTTGGATCGTCCTACTGATATTAAATCCCGTGTAAGTACTTGTAATACACAAATTTAACATATATGACACAATTAAATGCCTTAAATCCCAAATAAGACAGAATTAGATTCCAGATTCATCATGTGGAGATGTGCAGGTGGGTGACCGCTGAGTCTGAGTGTTCTGTGTTCAGGGGGATGCACACTGCGGCACCGGCTCTGCTTGTGAAAAAAAAAAAATGCAGTCCAGATGCTTTATGCTAACAAACAAGCACCTCAAGCCTCGCCTCCCACATAGAACCCACACACAGATACACCCCTGTAATCACACAGCAGCCTGCATCACACTTTAACTCAAACAATCGGCTCTTCACACAGTCGACCGTAATTACAGACACACAAACACACGCCGGTTTAGTTGGAACTGGGTGCTGGAGCATCGCCTCACACAGCTGAAGTTTACTCCGATGCTTCACAGTACAGTGTGTGGAGTGTGAGGCGAGTCCCCTGCCAACATTCTGCTAACATAATCTCATCCATCACGTTATTATATAATAAACTCTGAATTTAATATGATTTCAGTCATTGTGTTGGTGTGCATATGTGCATATATATATATATATATATATATATATGGGTGTGTATGTATGTATGTATGTATGTGTGTGTGTGTATCTGTGTGTATACATGTACATGTGTGTATATGTATGTATGACTGCACACACACGCACACACACACACACACAAACACAATGCATATGAAAGTTTCATCACTTCAGGTCCGGACTGCATGAGGAGAACTTGTAGAACCAGATGCAAATACCACACGAAAATGTGATGGTTGGTTTCACTTAAGCGACGGCTTCTTTTTTCCCAGCTTCATCCGTTTGAAGGCATCGCAAGGCATGGGGAACGCAATTAGACAGTGCCAGACCATGTGTCCTGGCATGCTAATTAGCAAACACAGTAGGCTTGTCGTACATGTGCGTGCCTGTGAGCTCCGGCGTTTCAGAACATAATGAACAAAGAGAACGCCGGCTCACTTTCAGCTTCTCACTCAGATGTTTCTTCACTCATGGCCTGAAGGGTCTGCGGCTTTCACCCCTGCGTTTTAACCGAGCGCAGAGATAATAAACGTGTAAACATTTCTCATTGGAGTCCGAGTCTCGGAGGGCTCTGAGGGTTCCGTGTTTAGTCTGCTGCAAACCATTTACATTGAAACGTGCTGCAAAAGACACGTGAAGTAAATATAGTATCCAGTTTCTTGGTTCTACATTAAGCTCCTTACTCCGAACGAACAACTATGATTACATAACAAACACTAATCTTTGTTTTAGTTCTAGTTCGGCTTAAATTGAAATCTTTCATTACCGAGGGTTCCTTTTTTTTTGCTCGGCGTCTTTTCGTTTCATTAAATAAAATTACTCAGGACGCTAAAATAAATCCGAACCATCCAGCCAGCAGCAGCTCGGTGGATGTTAATGCCGTACCTGAGTGCTTTCTGGAGAACGGCTGGATCCAGGAGACTGTGGTGACTGTGATGTCTTTAGGGCGATGGGCTACAACAGTAGTGCTACAACATGTACTTGAGTGGTTTTGATAAAGTGATCATGAACAAACCTTGAATGGAATGGATCATCTGTCCTGGGTGTATCTGCCCAGCGCCCGAAACGTTCTTCCCTGGATGGGCATGGAGAACCCCCGCGACCCTAGTAGAGGATAAAGCGGAAGATAATAGATGGATGGATATTATATATATTTATAGTTGTTTATAGTTGTGTATTGTTTATTATATTTTACATATCAATATTGTATTTGCGGCACGGTGGCTTAGTGGTTAGCACGTTCGCCGCTCAGCGCTAGGGATTCCCGGTTCGAATCCCCATCTGGGTGGAGTTTCCATGTTCTCCCCGTGTCTGCGTGGGTTTTCTCCGGGTTCTCCGGTTTCCTCCCACAGTCCAAAAACATGGATCAAGTTAATTGAATTCTCAAAAATTGCCCCATATAGAGTGTGTCTGTGTGAGTGAGTGTGTGCCCAGCGATGGATTGGCGCCCTGTCCTGGGTCTATCTGCCCAGCACCCGAAATGTTCTCCCCTGGATGGGCATGGGGAACCCCACCGCGACCCTAATAGAGGATAAAGCGGAAGATAATGAATGAATAAATGAATGAATGAATGAATTTAAGTTAAATCGTTAATAGAAAAGGGTAAACGGGGTCCGTGAACCATAATTTAATTTCTGTCTCATTTACCACATGCCATACAAATAATGATAAAACTTTCTTGAATCTTGAACCATTATGAAAATATAATGGAGCCTTGACAGTTTGGAAAGCACAGATTGTAATTGTATCTAGTGAAAACAGTATTACTAATAATACTAATATTTTCTACCTCAGGGTGCAACAACTCCTCCCCCCCCACCACACACACACACACACACACACACACACACACACAGTGGAAGATTTCGGCATGCATCAGGTTTGGTTAAAGTTCAGCGATGCGCCGTGGGGGAATTGTTGATAGGACCGAAACAGCGAGTTAATCAGTGGAGCATGAATATTTCACACATGCATCTCTTTAGAACCGGATCATTATTTACTATCTGCTGTTATGGATAAATTATGAAGCTTGCTCAGCTAGACTGCATTTTAATTAAGCGAGGCCCACTTTTCATCGGATGCCAAGCAGCAGGACCGGAGCTTGGATGTGTCTGGCGGTCCTTGAGCGCTGCTCGCGGACGTTCCTGTTCGACATGACTCACTTAAATACCAGCACACAGTGAGAGCACTTTGATGCAATATGATCAGCTGTGTGTGTGTGTGTGTGTGTGTGTGTGTGTGTGTGTGTGTGTGTGTGTGTGTGTGTGTGTGTGTTGGCAGATTACTGTACAGTGGTGTGTCACTGCGTTAACAGTTAAGTACATTTCAGAATGGTTCTGGAGTTGAACGCTCCGCCGCCCGCCGCGGCGTCTCGGCGAGGTCCTGATCAGATCTCACCTGACGCCGCCGCTTCATCAGACGCTTGCGATCGCATTGGATGTGGCTGCTTTCGCTGCGAACACTCAGTTTCTCAGAGTGCTTCGGTGACTCAAAGCCTCTATTTGTTTCTGAGACTGCGGTTTCCATGAAGGAAGAGAGAATTTTGGTCAATTTGGGCAAAAGAGCAACGATGAGATCAGCGGATTAGGAAAATTAGAACCGATCGGATTTCTGCGTTCACACAAACCCATAAAATGAGTTCTGTCACATTAATGCAAAGATCCTGCAGCGTGAATGCGGCTTGGTTCGGAGCACAGAGGCACCTGATTAACTAACAAATTTAAAGTTAGACTCAAGTTAAGAGGGCAGTATAGTGACTACAGCAAGAATGCCTGGGATCAATTTTCCTAGACCATTGTAGGACAATTTGGCATGTTCTCCCCATCTCTGTATGGATGGCAACCACATTTCATCTTATTATATTCCACTTAATCCTCTAGGGTTGCGGGGGGGTTCCTCTGCACATCCAGGGGAGAGTGTTTCAAGCACTTGCCGAGGACACAATATATAGGGGTAATATAGATAGCGCCAATTTAGAGCAGCCAATTCACTGTAAATCCATGTTTTTTGCACTGTGGGAGGAAACCGGAGAACCAGGAGAAAACCCAGCCAGACATGGTGGAGAACAAGGAAACTCCACCCAGATTGGTATTCGAACCTGGACCCTGAGAGGTGATCCTGCTAACCGTCACATCATCATAGACTGGCAATATCCCAGAGTTCTTTCTCATCTGAAAGTAAGTCCAGACCCCCAGCAACCCTGTCGCGATTGGTTGTTCCAGCAAGAAGTTCTTGAAACTTTAGCACACTCTACAAGGAGTTTGCATGTTCTAAACCCATGTCACAAAATCCATTAGGTGAAATTAAGTTAATTATTTGTAACAGTAGACAACAACCATAGAAGGTCAAAAGCTACCTCGGTGCTTCTGTAGATGGCGTGGAGAATGGGACATGTTTGGACTAACAGCTTTCAAAGAAGGCTATAGAGATATTTCAGGGATATACTCTGGATCCCTGTAACTAAAACTTTCAGCTTGCCTTGAGGTTTAGCCTGAGTATGTTTCGCAGCACATCTGTATGCAGGAGGCAGAACCGACGTACAGACATGAAGTTAATGTGTGAACTTTGCACATAATCCCATGGAAACCAGCACGGCTGATGAAACATCTGCAGGTTATTGCCTCCATAATGAAGAGCACCCAGTCCTGCCTGCGTCCTCGTTTAGGATTTCTTTTAATAAGTGCTCGAGTGTTCTCCAGCCATCTGCCTGAGCCCATGAGCCATTGCTCAAACATGCTCCTCACGGGTTCAGGGCTCCGGAGGACAATGACAGAGCGAGCGAGACCCGGCGAGGTCAAATCCGAGTGCTCGTCTCGTCCCCCTTCTGTCTTAAGCTGATGCACAATCAGTGTAATCAGCTTAAGATGTGGGACGCTCCTTAGTCTACCACCCATGCTTCGCTCATCCTCTCTCTCTGCCGCTTCATTTAACACTGATTACACAAAGTGACCCATTTTAAACTTCTAATGTAAAACTTGCTGCATATTTAAAACTTCGGTACCGGATCGAGGCAGATTTTACAGAACCTGTTTATTAAGCCGACGCCTGATTGGCTGTAAATTTAATATAAAGAAGTTTTCAAAAGAGCCCTGATTTAAACATCACAGTCTGATGAGAGCAAGAAACAACTAGATGTTAAAGCCCTGATGTTCATCTTGATATTATTGATGTTTTGCATAAATATACATATATTACTATAAGTGTGTATGTGAAAAATGTATACACGTAGGTAAGTGTATGTATGTATATGTGAATTTGTGTGTGTTGATGTATGTATAATGTGTCTGTGCATGTGTGTGTTTATAAATGTGATTACCTTATAGTGTGTGTGTATACAATGATAATTCAGGACCTGAGTTCAAAGACATGAATAAAGCTGTAATCTGACAGATTATTTGTTGGCAGTGGAGCTCAGGCTGGACGTTCAGAGTGATGTGGGATTTTATCGGTTTCATGTCGAAGGTGAACGTCTACATCGCATCGTGAGTTTTTAATCAATGCTTCTTATTGATCTCACTGCCACCGCAGATCAAAACACAAGCTTCGCTCCTGAAATATTTCTTTTCCAAAACTAGATTCCATTCACCAAATCTATCACTTTAAATAATCCCAATTTGCCTATCGGTATGTTCTACCACACACACACACACACACACACACACACACACACACACACACACACACACACCAACCAGTAAGCTCTCAAAGTGTCATTAATGGAGACTGATTGGTGTTTAAATGCACAAACGTAGATCAGAGCGTGATTTATGAAGCTGCTCCATCTCATCCTTTAAAGACGGCAAATTAAAAAAACCATTACATCAACAAAACGCTGCAGCTCTCAGCAGAATGTCCGACCTTGAAGGTTTAGCACTGAGCATCGCGAAATAAATAAAGAATCCACTTTTCTTATTGAGTTTCATTTATGAGGAGATCGTATTGTATTGTCTGCGCACACACACATATAGTATCACAGCAGCATGGAGAATAATCCGGGCCGCGATGCCGTTTGCACTGTTTTCTGCTCGATGAGGTTTGGCTGAGTGGTTCTGTGTGAACGAGGTCAATCTGAAGCGCTCACTTAGCACCGGCGCTGGAGCCCGAGTCGGCGGAAAAGCAACTTCTACCTCGGAATTTCAATTCCGGCGGCCGTTTCTTCCTCTGAATAAAAACAGAAGCGGTGAGATGTTTTTCAGGTTAATTCATCTGGAGTGCTTTTTAATTGTTAACAGTGGGTTTCAGCTGAAACTCGGGTCATTCGTTACTCCATGTTATTCGGCACTTACCCTCATCAAGGTCATGGGGGGAAGCAGGGGTAACACCCCGAGCTGGTGACTAGTCCATCGCAGGGTGGGCAAAACTTAAAGATGGAGCTTATGAGAACATGTAGACTATTCACAGCCACCTTCAAACAACCTCGTGGTGAACTTTGGGTGGTTGAAAACAGTTTGGGGAAGATCCTGTTTGTATTGTTCTATAAAATCAGGAATTTAAAGAACCCTAAATTAAACCCCTATTAAAAACCTATTACATCAGTTTTACGGGATGCACTGTGATGTGGTGGGAATCCAGGTTTGAATCCCGATCTGGATTGGAGTTTCCATGTTCTCGCTGTGTCCTTGTTATCTACGGGATCTCTGGGTTCCTTCCACAGTCCAGGAATGTGGATTCAAGGCGAGTTAGATGATCTAAATTGCCCCTATATACCATGTGTGAGTGAGTGTACCCAGCAATAGATTGGCACCCTGTCGTGGGTGTATCTGCACAGTGCCCAAAACGTTCTGCCATGGATTGGAACCCTCTTGTGAGTCCAGTAGAGGATTAAGCAGAAGATTTTTTTACGGATGGTATTTCGGGGTCCGGGGTCGGGAGCATGAAATGGGTTCTGCCATAATAACAGCACTGAGGGTTAAGGGCCATCTTGACCTTATTATGAGAACCTTACAAGTGTATTGAACATAGAACTTCAAATAGACCCGAGGTGCAGACTTGCCGCCTATGCACTGTGTCCCTGCAGCGTCAATTGGCCTCTGTGCAAATAAGAAATATGAATATCCCTAAAATAACTGCCACATATTAATCAGATGCTCGCATTAACCCTTATAATGAAACATTGGGCTAAGACCCGAGTGCCACCAACTCCCCGGGGTTACATTATTCTTATCTTTAGAACATCGCGAGAGTCTCCCACGGCGCTCAACATGAACGTCCACATGTGCTAAGCAAACATATCTGAGCACTTAGAACCCTCCCGAGGTCCATTCCCGTCGTTTATGTTTATTTGTTAACAGAAGTCACAGCGTTTTTATATACAAGAGAACCGCCATATTTATAGCACCAGATTAAATGTTATTTGTATTCATATTGTATATAGTTACTGTGTGAGAGCTTGTAGTGCGCTTGGAGGGTTGCGAGGGGGAAAAAAAATAGCACTCGCAAGTGAGAAATAATAAATCTGGCATCAGAAGTGACGTACTGGCGAGGCTTTATAGTGGCTACAGTGGGTTTATTATTAAATTACATGTTATTGCTATTTTTCTCATTTATTTTCTTCCTGATCTGACAGAGAAACGGTGTTTTTGCAAAAGCCCACGACGGCGGAATAATAAAAGAACAAGTTCTAATAGCAGAGAAGACGAGAGCAGAATGATAAGAAGGTCCAGGCCTTGGGTACATGATGTATGTATCAGCCGCTGGCAGGTGGGGGGTTTGGGGGAGATACGGTCGGACCCTGACAGGATCCGTCGTCGAGTGAAATCCACTCCTGCTCAGGGGTCCCGCTTGACCTTCATGCCCCGTTACATGATGCTGGCACCTGGACAAACCCAGCACGTCCAGCACCCACTTGGGGGCATGGGTCTGATGCTGCAGGGTGGAACTGTCAGGGTGGGAGAACTCCAGATCCCCATGGAGACGTCAAGATGCAAAGGTCGGCCGGACAACCTTGAGCCTTTTGCAATATCATCTGTTAATAAATGATGTGATTTTCAGCACCATGCAATTTGGGTCTAACCCCATGCCACACACACTACACAGTGATGCCACGCATGGTTCCTTTGTGCCGAAAAGACATCTACCCCAGACCCACGTAGTAATACTGATGTGGCCCACATCCCTCATTTTCATCTGGACCAAATGCCACATTGATTGACGCCACTTGACTCCTTAACTGGGGTCTCTGGGCCATCCCGGCCAGACACCGGGAGAACTCTAACCACTAGAACACCATGCCATCCCATCTGCCGAGTCATTTCTCTAAAACATCCATATTTTCTGTAGTGTGAACTTAACATTTTACAACAGTTCTAGGGACTAAAGTTGCTGCCAAACTCTATATAGAGTAGCTGCATGATGCATTACTGTAGCATCATCGGGTCTCGGTGTCACTGGAACCCTGCAGGTGTTAAACCTGAGACTTCAAACCCGAAGCTTTTAGCGCAAACTCAATTTCCCAACATCAGCCAAATCTGTACTGTAATATCCAAACGCCGCTCATGACTCTGTTCTACCCCTCCTGCTCTGTAGCACCTGTTTGGGGTAATTACGACAAATGCTGACATGCAGCAATCAACGCAATCACGGATTTCCATCGCCCCAGATGATTCGGCTGCATCTTTAGATTTAGAGATTTTTCCCTCCGTAGCATTTTTTTTGCTTCGCGCTTTGTCACAGCGCACCGCAGGGTGCCGGCATGAATCGCACAAAGAGTCGGGCATCAATAATGCATCAAATCTGCTTCCCTCAAAACAATTAGCAACCTTATTCTTGTTTTAATGAGCACTCAGAATCGGCACCGTTTTAAGACAATCTTGTTGATTACAGCCATCTTGACTAAGAGAAATGAGACGTCTCATTATCCCGTGGAGATTTCTGCTTACCGCAAACCTTCCAATCAACGTTGCATCAGCCGCAACATCTTATTACGTCAGCGTTTAAAGTCTGCCGTTTGTCACCGCCATGGCGCGTCCCCTCAATGTATTCAGAGACGCCTCTTCTATACGAGGGGGTTGAGGATGAAATTAACATATTTGACAGTAATTAATATGAATGTATTTTCGAACCTTGGGTGTGCAGCACTATGTTAATTGCATTCGTCGTGCCCATAGCAAGCGGGCGCAGGTGATCTTGATGGTGACTTTGTCGTTTGTGACTCATTCAAAGGCAAATAAAGGCTATAAATACATAAATCCTGCAGGCACGTCTGGCTTCTGGGTAAAGGTTGTTGATTTGTTGATTTGTTGATTGGTCTTTGGTATGATGGTATGCCAAATCAGTGCAATCTGCCCATGTGGTGAGCTAGCAAATAGGTAACTAGAGGATGTGTAATTAAAGTAAATGTATTTTTAAATAGAACTCGCAGGAGATGAGTATTAACGAGGTAAAAGGCAGAACCAACAGAAAACCAACAGAAAAGCAATGAATATAAAGCACAGGCCTGAGATTAAAGAATCTGAATAATTTTAAAAAATTTAAGTAATAATGACTAACAATGCAGATGATAATGATAAAGATTACACAAAGCAAACGGGTAAAAAGACTGAGGATGAGGAAGTGGAGGAGGCTGACATACGAAGGTGAGGAGGACGATGACAAAGTGGAAGAAGGATCTAAGGCGATGCTGAAGAAGAATAGGATAGGGATGATGAAGAGGAGGTCAATGACAAAAGAAGAGGATGACGAAGCAGGAGACAGAGGACGAAAGGGATGAAAATGAGTTCTAGACACCCGGAGAAGAAGAGGAAAAAAATTGTGATGAAGAGGAGGACAATGACAAGAATGACGAAGAAAAGATCAAAGACAAATAAAGAGGATTTGGACGACGAGGCAGGAGAAGGAGGATGAGACAAAGGAGGAGGACAACAGTGATGATGATGAAGAAGAGGAGGACAACAAGGAAAAGGTGGAAGAAGATTATGATGACGATAAAGAAGAGCAAGAGGACGACATGCAGTGGTCAAATATTATTTACCATTTGGTCAAGAAAAAAAAGAAAAGTCCAAACCAATCGAACCTTCCTTTGTTGTGCTAACAGCGTAACTCTGTGATCCACAGGTTGGACTGACTATAGAAATCTCAGAAATCCGAAAAACTCGCATTCCGAAACACTATTAAATAAACCCAGTGTGATGTCAGCCGTGACATGCCATCCGCCTTCTTTAGTGATTGCCATATTTAAAGAGAACATCCGCCTCCTGGTGGGACGTCGCCAAAGTTTGGGGCTAATTCCGTCAAAAGTGACTGTCTCCCCAGAATGGCGCTTAAGATCCGTCCTGATATCAGGTGGATTTTTTATTTTTATTTTTTTTTTTCCTGTTCTGCTTCATTTGCATATATATGGAAGTCTGAAGATAAATACGCGGCGATAAGCGCGCAGACGTATTCCAAGACATAAAAGGTTCCGTGACTATGCGGCGACAGATCTGAATATTTGTACAGAGATGACTATTACACATCTAATCAGGATGTAATCACGGGGAATCTGGCCGCAGCGATATCATTACAAAGAGGTAAATATGAATCCATTGCTAATGCCTGGTGGAGACAGACGCGTTGCGTAACGCGGGAGAAGTGACGGGATCACGTTTCGGAGAATAATCAGCTTTTTCTCGTCACTTCAGAATATTTGCAGAATGTCAGCTGAGGTAATTACGGAACTCGAGATTTTTGGAAAAAGGGTGTTAACTTGGTGCCACGTCCCGTCAGGTCCACGTCCAAAGGTAGGCCTACTGTAGTCGTTAGTATGTTCGAATCCCAATCCAAAAGGACTTTCCATGTTCTCCCTGAGTTCTCCAAACCTGGATCCCCAGCACTGAGAGACAGACGTGCTAACCACCAAACCTCCATACTGCCCTCCCCTTTGGATCTCCCTCTCTATAATGAGACGAGAAGACGTATCCTGGCTCCCCTTGACAAATATGGCGGCCACCAACCAACATGCATGTAATAAACAGTAGCAACTATTATTATTACTATTATTTTTGGAAAACGGTGTTAACTTGGTGCAAAGTCCCGTCACGTCCAAAGTGTGGCCCTGTCGTTAGCATGTTCGAATCCCGATCCAGGTGGAGTTTCCATGTTCTCGCAGAGTTCTCCAAACCTGGATTCCCAGCACTGAGAGACAGACGTGCTAACCACCAAGCCTCCATACTGCCCTTCCCTCGGTATCTCCTTCTCTATAATTAGAAGAGGAGACATATCCTAGCTCCCTCCTGACCAATATGGCAGCCATGTTAATGCCTATAACCAACAGTAGCTACTATTACATCGCTGAGATAGATAACTCGTAAGTTTGTACCGCCTGCAGGTAGCTATAATTGTAGCAGGAAATGGAGGCGAGGTAAAGGAGATGCGGTGGTGCCAGGACTTCCAGGAAGGACTGCGGAGGAACCTGACAAGTTAATGGTGGTGTCCCAGAGCAGAGTAATGAGAGTGTTAATAACCTGAGGGATGAGGGGGGGCAGGGTTCTGTCCTCTTCCAGGCAATATTAGCTTTTGGCGTTAAATAACGGCCTTGACCAAATGAATTATTGATCACTAAATCAATAGCGATCACTCATACAGCGGGAGGTTTTAATATGTAAATGCCTTTACAGGGGGGTACAGTGGGTGCTTTGTCATTCCGAGCACTCCGTGTTTGCTTTTCCTGCTAACTGGAGTGAAAATGACGGATCCCGCCGTCTCTTCCCGTTCCCCTCGAGGCTGAGCACCTTCCCGAGCCTCAACCTCCCCGACGATCCCAGATAGGCGCTCAGCCGGATGCACATCTGAAATAACAATCAACCCGAGCCGCCGAGCGTCAGGGTCTCAAGCTGCGAACGTAGACGCGCCCCGACCCGTGTGACCGCGTCAGTGACGTTGCTGCCTATCCCTGCATCGCGGGGTTCGCCGGCGCCGCCAAATGTCCCTATTCAAAGCCCCGCAGTGGAAGGCTCCACATGCTGCGGCGCATCCGGGACCGCCCAAGATGACGGGTTTGATTCTCCAAGGACAAATAAGGCGAAAAATCGAGTTGAAATATTCTGAAGAGGCCTCGCAATCATCCCTCTCGGGACCGCCGGCACCGGAACCCCGGGGTTGGAGATGCAGGCTGAGCATGAGCGCTGGAAGCAGTGTAGTTATCAGATCAATTTCTACCTGCTGGCTGCTTCCGTGGAGCCAATTCCTCTTGGAGTCAACTATTTCCCCACCTGCACTGACTGACAATGTCATATTTCGACGCACGAGGGAAGTTCGGATCAGGCGTACCACTTCCAAGTACCAGTAATCTAATCTAGTGATGGATCTGGGTTCTGATGCATAATGGAAAGCTCCGTGACTAAACTCGTGGGCTATCAATTTGAAGGTTTGTTTTTATAACAGTCGCCAAATAAGGATGTGGTACATCTCTAATACGTTATTTTTTAGATTAGATAACACGCTTAGTAAATATTAGGCCATAATTGCTTTCGATAAATGAGATCTAACCGCACGTTGTCACGGTGACCAAACTGTTTTTGGTTATTTATGCAGGATGGCCCCATTGCGACCCGCCGTGAGTCTTATCGTCCTCGGGCCTGCTCTTCATCTCGAAGGCAGCGGCCCGAGTCCAACGACACGGCGCCAAGATGGAATTAGCTCTATTATTATTCCGATTTAGGAAGCGGCATGTTCTCCTGTTTGCATCTTGTTTCGATCACAGAACCCAAGCTATGAATAGGACGTCCGTGATGCAGGGGCTGAAAGCCTTCTGATGAATTGCATCTGTTTGCGCTCGTCTATTAATCCCTGCACATCTGTCAGGCTGTCTATACGTAAAAAACCGAAAGCAAACGCACGGGCGCCAGCTGCATGCATGTCGGTGATGTAGGAGTTCATATGGATGCTATAGGGCTTCTTGTTTTCGGGTAATTGGAGGTTGCCTTGTTGTAGCACCGAAATCCCATCGAAGCAAATCATATTACGGCGCGTGACACCTAATTTGCAGGTCATGTGCACAATGACGGCTCGCACCGTGCACTCGCTGGAGCTCAGTACAGCCGCGCATCCATTATTTGAAGTTGAGACGGTAATACGATTAAATCTGCTTCATGAAACGCTCCACTGTTTCGCCGACGGGTTGTGGACCCCCGGGTCACCGGAGTCAGGCTCGCAGATTTACACATTTACAACCAAGCTTGTAATAATAGAGACGGTCTGCTTGAAACGTGAACCATGTTGAAAAATGGAACCATTCAAATAAGGTGCTTTATAAATAGTAGGGTTTTTTGTAAAGGGGGGTTCCCCATGCCTATCCAGGGGAGAATGTTTTGGGCGCTGGGCAGATACACCCAGGACAGGACACCAATCTATCGCTGGGAACATACTTACTCACACAAACTCACTCAATATGGGGAAATTTGGACCTTGTTCCATGTTTCTGGACTGTGGGAGGAAACCGGAGAACCCGGAGGAAACCCACATGGACACGGGGAGAACATGGAAACTCCACCCAAATTGGGATTTGAACCAGGAATCCTTAGCACTGAGAGGAGAACCTGCCAACCACTAAGCCACCCATTTATGGAGGATAATAGGTCTGTGAAATGAGTTCAGCACATGGGGCACAAACCTGATTTGTAAAGGAATAATAACTCCACACAAAATGCATAGGAACACCGACTACCAGGTATCATCAATAGGCCAAACATGATTGGCCAACCTGCCTAATACTTCTGTTTTGGCTGAATAAATAAAGGAGCCGTAAGGAGGCGCAATGCAAGGAAATAAAGGAGATAGGGAACGGCAGATACGCCGCTTATTCCCGTTGTGTTTGGGTGTCCAGGAGCTTTAAGGACAATGCTCTTGGAATGCATCAGCATGACATTCTAATCACGCCTAATCTCGCCTCCGACAATGCACTTCAGCTCCGCCTGACTCTGAAATACGGCGGCCCCGAACTATAACTTTAATTGGAAGCGAATGGCTCGTACAATGATATCAGATAATTAAATCGAGGTGCGGTTGTGCTTCATAGCATCTTAAAGCTGATCTGAAATATGAATCCACCATCCTGAAGGGTTTGCGTGGTGGCCATAAAGAAAAGGCGCGCTTTTATTTTCCGCGGCTCGGCTCATCAGAGAGGATTAGAGCCTCGCAAAGCTGCAAGACCAGCCATTATTCCTCATTCGGTGGCGTATGCGGTGCGGCGTGATGAAGCCACCTGAATCAGGTGCTCTCTTCCCATCATTCCGTGTCTAAATTGAAATCTTGTCCCCCTTATCGGGCGGATATGGCACCTGGAAACTTAATAAGGCATTGTTCAAGCTCATCAGCTGCTCGTCAGCCGGGAGCGTTTTCTGCAGCTCGAGGGGCCAGCGGTTCGTCTCCGAGGCTCATGCGCTTTTTGTCAGATCGGAGACGTTTGAGTGACATGCCGAGATGGCTATTAGACCTCATTTCTCCGGCATGCACGCCCGCTTTAATATTGTGCGTAGCCGAGAGACACGTGGGGCGAAAATAGATTTGTTTATGCGAGCACTTGCTTCCCACGCCTTTCGCCTGAGATACGAAGCCCCCTTTCGCTGCACTCTATCAGCAGCCGAGATGAAAGTGCAGGGTGACATTTGATGACAGACACATCCTGGAGTATACAATCTCAGGATCGCCATGCCACCTTCGCAACGCTGTTGATCTTTACTATGCTGCCAGCGAACGTCGATGAATGAATGAAAGCAGAGCAGCAAGATAAGCTGGCTGGAATGATCCCGCTTTGTTTTTACTGCTATTGCGACTGCGTTCAAAGATATGGATTTAATCTAAATGGCCTAAAGAATGTTTTCATGTCACCTGACCATCAATCATTCACGGGCCGAGGGCATTAAGGTGAAACTGACCTCCTTCCTACCTCACTGTTTTATATTTATATATACATATATATATATATATATATATATATATATATATATATATTCATTCATTCATTCATTATCTTTTGCTTTATCCTCTATTAGGGTCGCGGTGGGGTTCCCCATGCCCATCCAGGGGAGAACGTCACGGGCACTGGGCAGATAGACCCAGGACAGGGCGCCAATCCATATATATATATATATATATATATATATATATATATATATATATATATATATATTCATACATTATTTTCCGTTTTATCCTCTATTAGGGTCACGGGGGGGGTTTCAAATGCCCATCCAGGGGAGAACGTTTCGGGCGCTGGGCAGATACACCCAGGACAGGGCGCCAATCTATCACTGGGCACGGTGATAGAACCCGTGAGGAGAATCCTAGGAGAAAACTAGAATCGGAGAACCCGGAGGAAACCCACGCAGACACGGGGAGAACATGCAAACTCCACCCAGATGGGGATTCTCTAGTGCTAAGAGGCGAACGTGCTAACCACTAAGCCACCGTGCCTATATATATATATATATATATATATATATATATATATATATATATATATATATATATATATATATATATACATCAGCATGTCTTTAGATGTGGGTGGTAACCGTTCAGAAAACCCACACACGTACACAGAGGACACATGTTTGCCCCGCCCACAAAAGAGAGACAGAAGCACTAAACCTCCCACCACCACATAGGTGTCACTGCAGAGCAGATAATCTTCGACCACCCAAATAATACCTGCCCTGTGGGGGTTCTGTATATGGAGGGGACTAACAAAAGTGTGTAGAGAAACAACTCTACTACAAAGTGCAAATATACAATAGGTGGACTATGAGTGTAGAAACAGGGTGTAGAATACTATGATGAGTTTAAATATAAAATACAAAAAAATGTAACTGATGTGTGAGAAAGAAGTGAGTATAAGACGTACAGTTGTTTTAAAGCCAACGATCTGTTCTGCATGCTGTAATAAAGTCTGTTTGTCTGCAGTGATGGTCCGTTGGAGAGCTATACCTGAGAAATCAGCCAAACGATCACTTCTGCACGTGTTTGAGGTTCGCCGTCGACCAGGTCATTTTTTACTTGTCATAATCTGTGTTTTTCATCGCACTGTGTTTTCTTTTTGCTAACCATAAACACCAGTCTTGACAGATACGTGTTTTCAGGTATGCCCGGCCTCCGTGGTGCAGAGCAAAAAAAAAAGGGAGAGAGGGAGAGCGAGAGAGAGGGAGAAATCACATGGGCGAGAGCGCCTGGTGTTGCTGTCCTTGCATTCTGATTTGCTATCTTTTCTTTCATCTTTCGCATCCAGATAGAAATCTTCTTGGGTATTCATTCCTTTCTTTTCTTGTCAGTGCTCTGGAGGGAGCGGGGTGAAGCCTGTCACAGGGTGCGTCCAGCCTTTTGTCTTTTGCACCTGTGTTGCATCGCAAACAAAGTTTCTGTGTGTGTATATTTATATCTATAAATATGTGTGTATGTATGTACATGTGTGTGTGTGTGTGTGTGTGTGTGTGTGTGTGTGTGTGTGTGTCCCCCCCCCCCCCCCCCCCCCCCCCCCCCCCCCCCCCCCCCCCCCCCCCCCCCCCCCCCCCCCCCCCCCCCCCCCCCCCCCCCCCCCCCCCCCCCCCCCCTTAAGATTATAAAAAAAACTCGCTGAATCCAATAAAAGACACGCTAATTCATCACTGACACCCAAGCGGTTAGCCAGTGTCTTTGCTAGCCGCCAATATAAATAGCGCCGCGTTGCATTGCTGCGAGCGGGAAATGTTAATATCATGTTAATATTTTTTTTTCAGCTGCATATGCTTTGTCCTTCATATTCCTTCATAGTAATCTCTGTTAGATTACAGTGGGGGGGGAATACAGGGATTTTATGCCCCATTTGCTAGAAGTTTTATTCCAATTCCAACCGTCCCCACGGGGAATTACACTCCCACTTTATCATCATCCATCCATACATACCGAACGAACCAACACTAACGTCTTTATGAACATACCGCGCTCCTGTACATCCCTACGGCGAGCCGCTGTCATCGGATTACTGACTGTCCACTTATTACGGCTCCGTGTTTTATCACAAATCATTTGGGCTTTGTGTGGTGTGTGTGGATGTATAAAGGGAGCTGATTGGTTCTATTTTAATGCACCAAATGCAGTTTTCGTAAATTGTAGCCCACCTGCCTCAAGGTGATATGCGTTGAGACTTTTTTATTATGATTATTTTTAATAATCCCATGATGAGCATGATTTCTTAAATCAGGTATTAATTATTACTAGGGCAGCATAGTGGTTAGAACATCCTCCTCTCAGTGCTGCGGATCCAGGTTCGACTCCCGATATGGGTTGTGTTTCCATGTTCCCAGTCCGTGTGGTGTTCTCCAGTTACAAAAACATGGATTTAAGCTTGACTGGCTGCTCTAAATTGTCCCTATATGGTGTGTGAGTGTCTACCTAGCAATGGATTGGCATCCTGTCCTGTATGTGTCTGCCCCCCCCCCCCCCACACACACACACACACAACCCCATGTATTAATTACATAGCTTAAGCTAAAAATAACAAAATGAGATGAAATTCCTAACTACAGTCACAGTTAGTTATAATTATGATGTCATAACAACAGGGAGATATGAATATGCTAATGGCTTCCAGCGAGCCTCTTTAGACTTTTAATGCTGCAGTAAATGTTGCGTCGCTGCATCTTCCTGGTTGTACTCGACTCGCAACCCATGAATAATAGAGGAGCCTGAAAACGTAGGGGGTCATGACAAGTGGAGACGAATGTTGCGAGTCCTAGCCCAGCACCCCACTCCTTTTCATTGACATCAACTGGAAATGGTGAAATCAAGCGACACCTCCAGGGAGGACGGACCATATTTTAGGAGAGTAACAGCTCTGTTAAAGCTCTGACGGTTATAAATATGAGTTTATGATCCAATAGATTGAGAGTAAATAAGGCCTGTGGGAAGGCAGGCAGCAGTCTCGAGGGGGGATTCCGAGGTCGAACGGGAAGCAAGGCATGAGGATGAGTCTCGATGGGGGGAATAAAAGCAGGAGGTCATGCCTTAGAAGATTAATTCAGGCCAGCACTTCAGAAGCAAACCCTCAGCTGCACTTCTGTGTTCGGTTCTGTTGTATTCGGCGAAGGACCGGTGCGAGAGCTAAGATGAAAAGACACATGATGATTGGACTACACAGACTGCAATCCCCTAAAATCTTACATAATCCCCATTTCTTACTCCTTTGAGAGAGATATCAGCTCAGACAGGAGTTAGGAGTCCAGACGGCTGTAGCAGCTGACGACTGTTCTGCCGGTTCCCTGTTAAATTCGCTTTAACGGCCATGTTTTCTGCCTTAATTACCTTTTATTAAGCTCTAATGGAGCCTGTAACTTTATAAGTCCTTTAGTACTGAAACCCTGTTGGTAAATATAGTGCGTTCGTTGGGATTGCATTTCTTTCTCGCCGTTTTAAACAGCCAGTCAGTCACCTGAGGGGGTGGAGGATTTTAGCGTGGTGGTGGTGTTTTAATGAGCACCTGAAACCCTCCATCTTATTCAAATCAGGCTGGAATGCAGCAACTCAAGTGGTTTTATTGTTCTGACCAAAGTCGTATCACCGATTCACATAAAAAAATCATGGGGAGGAAACACACACAGAGAGAGGGAGAACATGCAAACTCATGCAAACTGAACCAAACAGTGAGGCATAAGCACAATGCATTGAAGACACACTGGACAAAAGTATAAGGACACACATCCTGCTCCTGCTTCTACTAATACTACTATTATTATTACAACTACATTTAATAAAATCTAATATTAATAGCAATTAAGTAGTTTCATTAATATTACTAATGTTAAATAGTACATGTACCAATTTTACTACTAACATTACTAATGCTTACTAATTCATATTATTCCCATTATCGCTAACTCTATTTTAACTAATTAATTATAAGTACCATCAATATTAATACCACAAATTATACTATGAATTATTTTATATCATTATATAATTATGGTGGTGTAGTGGTTGGAAATTTGGCCTCTCAGAGTTGGAGATCCAGGTTCGAATCCCAATCTGGGTGGAGTTTCCATGTTCTCGTGTACACATGGGTTTCCTCTGGGTTCTCCGGTTTCCTCCCACAGTCCAAACCCATGGATTTAAAGAGAATTGGCTGCTCCAAATCTGCTTAGAACCCAAAACGTCTCCCCTGAATGGGCATGGTGAATCCCCTCGACCCCAGCATAGGATTAAGTGGAAGGTAATGGATGGATGAATAATTATACTATATTTTATTATAGAGACTTATATTCTCCAGCATTATAGACTTGTGTTTTTTTGTAACCGTAGAACCGTATAACCTGTTTAGGCCCTTTGGTCACAGATGTAGCCTTCAGTACTAAGAGACAAACCTGATTTTGAAAAATACATACATAATAAATAAATTCCGCGCAGTCGGTAAATCGAGCCGACGCTGTCACGCCGTATCGGCGCGGCACATCAGAACACTTTTTCCGTTTTCTGATAAAACAGCAAAATCAAACTCGGCCTGCGTAGCGATCTTACACTTCTGAACCCTGAAGAGAGTTGACGGTGGAGTCAATCCGACGTGAAGGTGGTGGAATAAAGACATGTTTTCTCTTAGCGCTTTTCTTGACTTTCGGGGGGTGGGGGGTGTGGGGGGGTCAGCCATGATGAATTATTAAACAAGCTCAATATTGAATAACTGCACTCAGGTTTCCTGGACGTGTGCTGCTTTAGGAATAGATATGGAGCACCAACGCACCGTCGTGGCTCCAGGCCGGAAGTCTCTCTCTCTCTCTCTCTCTCTCTCTCTCTCTCTTTCTCCCTCTCGCTCTCTCTCTCTCTCTCTCTCTCTCTCTCTCTCTCTATATATATATATATATATATATATATATATGTCTATATATCACAAGGTCAGCGAAGCTCCTCGCTTTGCCCGACATGGACAGAGTGACATATCATTTTCAACCCGGGAAATCACACCGCCTGCATTCCGACATACTGAACCACGGGGTCCGTGCCGGGGGAGATAGTCATGCAGATGACAGCTCATTGACGTTCCAATTTTTGACTCGGAAGGTGTCGATGAATCGAACATCTCTGGAGAGCCACGGAGACGGCGAAATGATAAAAAACTATCTAACACCAATCAGCTCTGTGCCAATATGCATATGCATCAAAAATACTCCTCATGGCATCGCAGTAGGTTGATATGTTCGGTGTAACGTTGAGTTTATTCCACCTCTCATCTAATAGCGTACATTATATGCTTCTTGTATTTTACCATTGTTCAGTAGCTATCAGTAGCTTTGATTCAGAGCATCAATGTGAAAAGTACACGATAAAGCTCATGTACCAATTCTCTTAATTCTTAATCAGTGTGTTTTCGGCATAACGTACAATAAACCAATCGGCGTGCACTTGCTGGTCCCTTTAAGAGCCAAGCGCACTCTGACTTTGGCGGATTGCTATTTCATCTTCCTTAACACATCTTATTTTGAGATAGATTGCTATTATCAGGGTATCTATATTCACAAGCCACCTTGCTATTTAAACAATGCAGATGGAAAGCGTGACATTACAAAATGTGGCCTTTAAATGTTATGTTTTGTATATTTCCCGACAATAAGAACTTTTCAAAGCCGCCAAACTTTGGCCAAAAGTTTGCGGTCCCGTGTATTTGCTTAAAATGTTGATGCTAATAGGTATTCCCTAAAATAATTCAAGGGTTTTCCGCATACTTATAGAGTTGTAATCATGGCGATCTGTCGTCTACAAAGCCCAGTGGCCTGTCATCGTAATCAGCGAGCGCCGCCGCTGATGCTCCGACGGCGGGGATCTAATTGTGTTGTTTGCTTTTATCTCCGCAGATGCTTCACCGAATGCCATTACGGCTTGTTTGTGCTATCGGTGCACGCGTGCGGGTTCTGATAGCAGCTCGTTTAGGTCCGCAGTCGAAGTCATTAGCGTGTTGATTGAACAATAATCGCGAAAGGTTAGCGGATCATTTATCGGTTGGGCCGCTGTTCAAATTAAAAATCAATAAGGCTCATATTTGCCTCCCGCCGCACTGGGGACCGGTTCACGCCCACGTGGTTTTAAAGTCAGTCCAATAACGTCGGCTGAAGTTAGGCCGTGATTTATGCCCGTGAAGTCGTGCGGTAATGAAGTTAGCCCATACGTGTGGTCATAAATTGAGATCTGTAATGTCCTCGGTGGAAAATGAGTAATGGTCCATCAAAACGCGACCAAAGAACGACGAACAAACAGGGCAGCCACGCGAGAAACAGCAGCACTGCTGGCAATCTGGAAACGCCAAACCGCGCACATTGCACCGGCCGATTTATCATCCTGTGAGCCAGCTAAGAAACCGGAGTTTTTCTCCCCCGGGCTAAAACAGCGGGACGGCGTCGGGGTCAAAGAGCACACCCCGAGCCGAGGCGATAATGCGCCCTCCCACGAATCGCAGACCAGCGCTGCATCAGGCCTGGGAGAACCTTTAGACCCATAAGACGACGGCTTCCTGTACTCAATATACCTGGCATAGGAAACCAGTCACGCACGGGCTACTGTGTCTCCGTCAAGCATAAGAACCGGTTCCACCGCTGACTCCGGAACAGGTGATTTATGGGAATGGATGCAGCCTTTGCATTTGGATTTATTTTTTATTTTTTTTTGCAGGCTGCTGGATGGAAATCATTAGCACGTTCGCCTCTCAGCGCTAAGGATTCCCAGTTCGAATGCCTGAATGTTCGAATCTGGGTTGAGTTTGCATGTTCTCCCCGTGTCCATGTGGGTTTCCTCTGCGTTCTCCAGTTTCCTCCCACAGTCTAAAAATATTCAAGGTCAATTAAATTCTCCAAATTGCCCCATATAGAGTGTGTTTGTGTGAGTGAGTGTGTGCCCAGTAATAGATTGCCCCCCTGTCCTGGGTGTATCTGCCCAGCGCCCAAGACGTTCTTCCCTGGATGTGCATGGGGAACCCCCCGCGACCCTAGTAGAGGATAAAACAGAAGATAATGGATGAATGGATGGAAATCAGGAATATGGCCAGAACTATAGCACATTCTGAAGCTTCCTTCCTCCAGACCACGGCTCCTGCCCCACCACCCTCTGCCCTGGGTTTCCGATCGTCTGTTTACTCAGTGAGCAGCGTTGTTGTAGCTCCTGCGGATCGCGCAACTTGACATGTAAATGCTTCGGGCAGTGGAAAAGGGCCTTGGCTAATTAGGCTGGAGCTTACACAGTAAACCCTCCTTTGTACCACACGCTCGGTGGTGGAGAGGGCCATGGACGTCTGGATGTCTTCATCTGTCAAGATGGAAATGTAGAAATCCCTGTAGACCAAACGCCCTTGGGAAGGAGCAGTTGGGAAACCTGGATGATTGGTGTGCAGACAGGTTAACTACGTCCTAATCTGTAATGAGTGGAGGGACTTAAAGGAGTTAAGAAGTGGTTTTATATACAGATATTCGGGCCTGGACCTTATTAAAGGAGAGGCACATTGCAGGGACATCAGGTTACATCATTTTGCAGATGCTTTTATCCACAGGGACTTAAAGGCCGACTTGATGGTTGGAGTCAGAGCGCAGGATCAGCCATGACCGCGCATCCCCGAAACAATGAGCGTTAAGAGCCTTGCATTCGTGAAATTTGCTGAAATAGGGGGTTTAAACCCCCAGCTTTCAGATTAATAGCCAAACACTAATTACTGAGCTCCCTCACTCGTCTAGACTAAAGATTTGTGTAGTTTTGTCGTGTTTAACGATCAGCAGGTTAAAACACATCATTATCTTTACTAATGCATTCATTGCTTTATTCTTTATCCAGCAGTTCTGGTTCTGGTTCTGATCTGCATATTCAGCACAAATGCCCTTCGTGATATGTACACCCCTGAGGACAGTTCGGCATCTGCGTTTGACCTCAGAAACCTCAGGCACAGGAAGAACATGCCTACAGTGGATGTCCTTTGTGGATGTGGAAGTTGCATGTCCTCACCGTGTCTTGCAAGGTTTTTTTTTTCTTCTAGGAACTCCCTATTCTTGCCTCTTCCAAAGCTGCTGCGAGGTTACCAGGAGTCTCCAGGTGTCCATGGGGGTGTACATGTCACTCGTAGTGTCCCAAACCTGAATTAATAAAGGGGTTGAGTCAGGAAGGGCATCTGGTGAAAAAATTGTATATGTGCATTGAATATAAAACCGGGATGGCACGGTGGCTTAGTGGTCAGCCTCTCTGCGCTAGAGATTTCTGGTTCGAATCCTTGTTTGGATGGAGTTTCCAGGTTTTCCCCTGTCCGCGTAGGTTTCAGACAGAAACATGGATCAAGGTCAATCGAATTCTGCAAATTGCCCCATATAGAGTGTGTTTGTGAGTGAGTGTGTGCCCAGCGATAGATTGGAGCCCTGTCCTGGGTGTTTCTGCCCAGCACCTGAAACGTTCTCCCCCTACTACCACCCTAGTAGAGGATAAAGCGGAAGATAAGGATGGATCAGTAAATCTCAGGCTCTAAATTGTTCTAGCTGTTAGAGAAGCAGGTATCCTGACCAGACAGATCAATGTTCTACATAACGTAGAGGAACAGATGGAACACAGTCTCTAGTTGTAGAACTGGGACTGAACGCCATGACGTGTACCTAATAAAGTGGCCGTAAGTGTAAGGATCGCAGCAACAAATTCGAGTCAGGTGCAAAAAGGCACGTTAGCCAGCATTCAGCGGCCCGTTGGCAACCCTGCGCCCTCCACATGTTGTCTGGGTGCAGCATTACCGAACTAAAAAAAGACCCAAAATTGCCTGGGAGTGCTTCCCAAAAAACCCGCCGTCTCCCTCGCGCTCCCACCGCTACTTCTGGTGGCTATTAAATCCCTGGGTGGTTTTTTTTTTCTCTCTGTCTCTTTCCCTCGAGGGCCCTCGGAGGCTCCACCTTGGCTGCAGAGAGGGCTCAGGACGAGGCTGCTGGTTCTCCCCTCTTATTACCTTCCCAGCTAGGAGCACTTAGGAGCACAACACTGTTCCATTCATGAGCCGCAAGTCCCGTGAACCGCTCGTCCTCCGTCGGCGAGTTGTAAGCGAGCCAGCAGGTAAGGTTAAAGGAGAAAAGAGAAGTACAAGGCAAAGAGAAATTGTCCTGGAGTGGAGTATCCGGAAAAAAAAAACTAAGAAAAAAGAGAAGAGCTCGACGTGCCTTTGCTTGCTGATGAGAAAAACGATGTCCAAGTCGCACGACCGCCGGCGAATAAACGTAGAGTAAATATGCAGATTGAAAGCAGCATGCACAGGCAGAGTGTTCCGTGTGCCGTCGACACCCTTAAACCGTCAGATGCATCGCCTGAGTGGGTTCCACCGTCGCTCACTGACTCGCTGCAGAACACGTCGAAAAAAAACTCCATTTAAGACAAACTAAAACTCCCTCTCAGCGCTGGGGATTCTCGGTTCAAATCCCAATCTGGGTGGAGTTTCCATGTTCTCCCCGTGTCCACGTGGGTTTCCTCCAGGTCCTCTGGTTTCCTTCCACAGTCCAAAAACATGTATCAAGGTCAAATGAGTTCTCCAAATTGCCATGGGATAGTGGTTAAGGAACCAGCCTTGCGAACTGAAGGTCCCCGGTTCGAGTCCCCTTGGGCAAGGCACCTACACCAATTGTTCCCTGGGCGCCGTATACAGGGCTGCTCACCACTCCGGGAACTTGTGGGTTAAATATTGAAAACGCACTGAAGGGAAAATAAATCAGTTTATCACTTTATCTTCTGCTTAATCCAATACTAGGGTCATGGGGGGGTTCTCACCTATCCAGGGGAGAAGGTTCTCGAGCTATCCGTCACTGAGCACACACTCTCTAACAAAGACACATACACACACTATATACGTGCAATTTAGAGCAGCCAATTTACCTTGAATCAAAGTTTTTGGACTGTGGGAGGAACCCACAGAGACACGGGGAGAACATGGGAACCACTTCTAACCACTACACCTCTGCTTTTGGAAGGTTTGTGGGGAGCGTGTTGTGATGTCATCACCGTTTTTCAGGTGATTATCCTGTTTCCTCATTGTCTTCAGGAAGATGGATCATTCCCCCTTTAATTGTCTAAAAGGTCTCTATCAGAGGTGGACTAATTAGAACCTTCATATGTTCTGGTTTTCTCTTTTATCACCGTCTTGATACCTGCTCCCTAACGTTTTTAGCGTTAGCCGCGGGTTGCGTGGCTGATTCAGTCCGAGTTAAACGTTTACAGAAGATGAATGGGCTTCATAAAAAAACCTCGCTGAAGCTCTTAGGAAGCCCGTTAATAGCTGCTAATGTTACCTAAGTAGCTTAAAGTCGTGTCACCAATAAGACCCAGCGCCGCCGTGTCTCTGAGAATTCGAATTGACAGGATATGATGTAATAACACTTACTGCTGACTGCTTCCTGTATACTCACTGACCTGAGCCCGGGGGTTGGTTTGGTCGGTGTGGTAGACCGAGGCAAGACCCAAACCTGAAATCGAGAGAGGGATCAGGGGGGTCTTCCTGCCTCCAACGGCGAACCTACAGGTTCCTGACATCGGTTCTTCACCGTATATCCATCTGAGGGTAACGCCCCGATCACCTGTTTCCATTAGGGGGCACTTCAGCTCATTAAGCTCAGGTTCATTAAGCTCATTAAGCTGCATGACCTTCTGCACCAGGCGGCATGGTGGTTTAGTGGTTTACACGTTCGCATCTCTGCGTTAGGGATTCAGGATTCGAATTCCAATCTGGGTGGAGATTCCAAGTTCTCCCCGTGTCCGCATGGGTTTCCTCTGGGTTCTCCGGTTTCTTTCCTCCGGTTTCCACAGTCCAAAAACATGGGTCAAGGTCAACAGAAATCTCTAAATTGCGCCATATAGAGTGTGTTTATGTGGATGAGTGTATGGCCAGCGATAGATTGGCACCCTGTCCTAGGTGTATCTGCCCAGCTCCCGAAACGTTCTCCCCTGGATGAGCCCCCCCGCGACCCTAGTAGAGGATAAAGCGGAAAATAATGAATGGATGAATGGACCTTCTGCACCACATAAACCTCCATCTCTCTTCCTCTCCTCCTCTTACCTGGTGGCTCCATCCTCAGCATCTCTCCTCTGTCCATTTCTCCACCACCTCCATCATATCTCCCTAATATCATTTCCAGGATGTCCTATCCCGTCCATCCCTCTAATGATCTCATTCATGCCAATGAGCATCACAGCATCTTCATCTGCACTCCCTCCAGCTCCCTCTCCGGCCTCTGGGTCTGAGCCACCGTCTGTAAGCCGTATCCCGGGTCTCACTGTACACTCTGTGACATCATCAATATGCACTTCTGAGGTTCTACTGCACCTGTCTTCTGCAGTCCGGCTGGTCCTGTTCCAGAAGGCCGGTGATGACCACAGTGGTCTTTCTAACACACACACACACACACACACACACACACACACACACACACACACACACACAGGGAGCTTACACTCCTTAGGTCACCAATCACCCAGCGCTTTGCATGTATAGAGTTACTCACTGAAACCAATTTGTTTCTATGCAAAGTTTCTCAGTGTTCCTCTCAGTCTGACATCAGTGGAACAGGAGCCTCATCCGAAAATAATAGTGTTTGATGCGGCGTTATTCTCAGCTTAGCTCTGACACTGGGGGGTGGGTAGCATGGCAGCGTGGGGTGATGGTCCTAATGAGTCTGTCAGGACTTGGGTTGAGTTTAGAATCTGAGCCTCTGAATTCTTTTCAAAACCAGAAATAAATGACGTTCTTAATTAGAGGAGGAGGTGGGATGTGTATGTGGACGGCACGGTGTCGGGTCGTCATGTCCTCCCTGTGCCTGAGTGGGTTCTCCTAAGGTCCATTCTGTGTGGAGTCATCATGTCCTCCATGTACCTTAATGGGTTCTACTACAGTCCATTCTGTGTGGAGTCATCATGTCCCCCATGTACCTTAATGGGTTCTACTACAGTCCATTCTGTGTGGAGTCATTATGTCCTCCCTGTAGCTGAGTGGGTTCTCCTACGCTCTATTCTTTGTGGTGTCGTCATGTCCTCCCTGTGCCGGAGTGGGTTCTTCTACGCTCTATTCTTTGTGGTGTCTACATGTCCTCCCTGAGTGGGTTCTTTTACAATGCATTCTATGTGTAGTCTGCATGTCCTCCCCATACCAGAATTCTCCTATGCTCCAATCTGTGTGAAATCATTATGTCCGTCCTCTATTCTTTGTTGTGTCGTCATGTCCTCCCTGTACCTGAGTGGGTTCTTTTACTTGGCCTTCTATGTGTAGTCTGCATGTCCTCTCTGTACCTTAATGGATTCTTCTACGGTCCATTCTGTGTGGAGTTGTCATGTCCTCCCCGTGCCTGAGTGGGTTCTCCTACAATCCAAAGACATTCTGAGACATCAGAATCCGAGACATCAGAAACAGCGATTGCCCCACGGCTCGATGCCTGATGAGTCAGACCTTCACGATGAGCCTCCAAGGATCAGAGCCATCATCTCCGGTTCGAACCCGACCGAATGCATAGCGCAGGTGCGATGCAGCGACGCCCGCATGCCTTTGCTCTCATGGTTGGCGGTCTTTACCCAGGAGCCCAACGGCGAGGCCTCTTCACAGAGTCCCGATTGATTAGTTTCCTCTGAAAGAGCGCGCGCTGTTGACGATGTCGATGAGGCGCCGGCGAGCCGAGAAGACGTTGCGTTTAGGTAAACTGTCATCTCCACATGGCCACTAGAGATAATCCCACCTCAAACAAAAGAGCCTCATTACCAGATGCCACGGAAATAATAAGCCGGCATCGAGCCGAGCCTTCAGCTGTGCAATCTGGGTCGGAAAAATCATAATCATGCTAATTTCCGATCGCCGCATCCTCCAACACCCACCCCCCACCCCCCACTCCTCCTGCACCTCCCGCAAATCCCTCCTCTGTAACTAATTTACCTTTCGCTTTTATGTACAAAGCAATCTACTGCGAGACTAAAGCTGCCATTTGCGGCCCCGCCACTCGAGGCCCTATCGAGTCTGCATGCGAATGAGCGGTTCTTACCCCCCCCCCCCTTATATAAATATTCAAAAGAGCGTTAATAAAATGCTGGGGCGGCGTCCGTTTAATCCATTACTAACCGAGATACTGAAAAGAGACAGGACGCTGAAATAGAATTACAGCCATGTTAATAAAGTCAGGCTTCATTTAGCTTTAAACATACATACTGTACCAGTTAGCATGCCCCCTTTGTGCTCCATGGTCTCAGTTCCACTTCCTGTGAAGATGGACTTTGTAGTTCTACAATGCCATTCTGTAGTCCATCTGTCTGTGTTCTGCAGTACATACTGTGTACTGTGTTCTAATGGTCAGGACTCCAATAGTACCACCCCGGAGCAGGGATTATCAGATCAGTGCATAAGTCCTATCCCAGCAGCGTGACTGAGGTGTTTAAATTAAACAATCCAGCACCCAAATGATACATTTTCTGTGATGGTTCTGACCTATAGAGAACAGAGAACCAACAGGGAACTAACAAACAGTTGAATCCATGTCTTTGGACTGTGGGAGGAAACCAGAGAATCCAAATTAGGGGAGAATATGCAAACTCCACCCAGACTGGGATTCGAACCTGGATCCCCAGCACTGAGAGGCGGACGCACAAAACACTACACCATCCAACAAAAAAAAAAAAAAAATGTAAATGTAAATCTATAAAGTCCGTCTTTATGGTGGGTGGAGATAAAAATAGAGAATGGATCGAAAAGGGGGCGTGTCTTAACTTTTGTCTGTTCTGTATAAAAATATTAATGATAAAGTTGATGCTCGGGATGAAGTGCGGCGCCTATGTTGATAATGAGCGACATGGAATAATGCCGCACAGGAGCGCGTAGCAAGGGTAAAGGGGGATTAGAGGTAATTTGCATAACAAACAACAAACAAATGCGAAAGCAGAAGACGAGTAAATAAACCTTGGAGTGAGTCCTTGTCCGCTACCATTCATTTACGAAGTACACAGTGCATTAATCAATATTTGTAGGCCCTAATTACAGCCGGCTTTCTTGGGCAAGGTAATGGAGATTCATAAGTGACCTGGAACGAATGTGGCGTACGGTTCCGAGGCTAATGAGTTCCCTTACACGCTTTCATTTATCAATGATTTGCCAAGTCATCTGAGAGGCCCGCAAATTAACTTTACACTTTTTAATTGTGTTTGCTGTTTATTTGGAATCTTCGGCGCCACGCGGAACCCCCTGCAGCTCAGTCTTCGCCACCGCGCCCGTCTCTCTCGTAATGAATCCGAGCGCGTAGTGCGAGTCGCCGGGACGCGCCGGGCCTCGGTTCCGCAGGCCCCGCTGAGGTGCGCCCCGCTGGGGTTCTGTTCGTATAACAGCTGGATGGACGTGGCTCGCCGAGCACTTTATTGCGAACGCAGGTACCACTTCTGCTGCACCGAGAATTATGGAGAGTTGCATGGGTTTGGATTTGTGGAAACAGTTTGGGGAAGGCCCCTTAAGCTGCCCATCATTTGGGGAAGGGGGAGTTTGAGGTGGCTCACATAGAATAAGATAGATAGATAGATAGATAATATGTGTATATATATATATATATATATATATATATATATATATATATATATATATATATATATATATATATATAATTTAGGTATATAATATCAAGCACCTACTCATGCAATTTGGAGAGTTGCATGCATCTAACGTTGTGAAAACAGTTTGGGGAAGGCCTTTTAATAAGAGGGCATAGTTGGGTGAGTTTAAGGTGGACCACCTGACTGTCCCATATGAAGCCCTGACCTTAAGAGCAATAAACACCTCCCTAGTGAGCCACGCCCTCTCATCTAACATCAGCAGCGGACCTCACAAGGCTCTTTATATACTATGGGTCTTCCCTATCATGTTACTTACTTGTGGGAGATTATACACAAGTTTTCCAGGCTTGCAACCAACCCAATTTATTTATAGAGCATTTTTTACAGTCAAAAGCAGCTTTACAGATTCAAAAGCCTTTAAACTCCCAAAGATCAAGCTGAAGAAAAAAAAAACTCCCTATTATGTTGTTATTTTAAGTAAGAAACTTTGTGAGGACCGAGGCTCAGTGGGGGACTCCTCCTCCTTGAGCGGGGCAGCATCAACAGTGTAGGACAGCCATGTACAGATTGTGTAATATTTATGTGACCCGTATTTAACAATCCAGACCAATATAATAAAACGTTGACGTTTTATGTATGCATAACATTATGGGAACAGTTTGGGGAAGGCCCATTTCTCATCCAGCATGACTGCACCCCAGTGTATAGAGCAGGATCAGGTGAATTTAAGGTGGAGAACCTCACTGAGTCTCACCTCAACCCTATTAAATGTGGGCTAAGGTCCCACAGACACACTTCAAGGTGAATGGGGTTATAATGTGTAATGAGCATGCTGTCTTCCTCCTGCTGGCAGTGTTTTGTGTTATATATTGCTGTATATAATCTATAAACTGTCAGAATAGAGAGACCCTCTCTCTGGGTGTGTTGGGTGAGACCCTCTCTCTGGGTGGTTGGCTGTCTATATTTCTGAATTTGTCTGTGTTTATCAAACCCGCGGCCTCTCTGCTCATCATCTGTCTGTTTCTTTGGCACTCAGCCTGCATGTTATTCCGCCGGTCCGTCTGGATCTGCTGTCTGTCCTGCAGCCCGACAGTATACACCGCGGTCCACCCACTCCTCTCCATGTCTCCGGCTCTGTCTCCAGCTGTATTTTTATCTCGGCTTGTCGCTGGGTTTATCTTAATATCAGCTCTATCTCTCTGCAGACGTCTCGCCGGCCTTTTATCCGCTGCGCAGCTTCCAGGTTGCCCTGCCTGTCCACCCCCCGTTCTACAGAGGCAGCTCCCAGTGTCCTGACTGCAGTGGGTTCATCCGGAATATATATTTTTTATTTATTTAATTTTTATTTTTAAAATTACATCAAATTACATTTTTTTAGGCGGTGGCTTAGTGGTTAGCACATTCGCCTCTTAGCACTAGGGACTCCCGGTTCGAATCCCCATCTGGGTGGAGTTTCCATGTTCTCCCCGTGTCTGCGTGGGTTTCCTCCGGGTTCTCCGGTTTCCTCCCACAGTCTAAAAACATGGATCAAGTCAATAGAGTTCTCCATATTGCCCCATATAGAGTGTGTATGCGTGCGTGTCTGTGTGAGTGAGTGTGTGCACAGTGATAGATTGGTGCCCTGTAATGGGTATATCTGCCCAGCACCCGAAACGTTCTCCCCTGGATGGGCATGGGGAACCCCACCACGACCCAAATATAGGATAAAGATGATGAATGAATGAACTACATTTATTTGATTTTTATACAATTTTTGTTAGGTTTATGGGGCCTACTCAGTGCCTGAAGGTTGGTATGTTCTCCCCACATCTCCTCCAGTCCCTTCAATCCACCCAACAGACTGCTTCCCTGGTGCTTTTTCAAATTTAGAGGACGTGAACGCTGGAATTCATGGCTCTGCGGTGGAACCACGTCTCGTTCAGAAGAACAGCAATGTGCATTTTTTATTTAAGTACCGCGGTTCTCCTTTGCTCGGTTCAGAAGTTGATCTGTTAACATAGATAATTAATCATCTCGTTGTGTGTTTGGGGTTGTTGCGATACAGTCATGGGCGGAATTGCCTCATCGTCTGTGTGTTGTCTGTGACGTGGCTCGCCTGATTCACCGCCACAGGTCGGTTTAGGGCGCGCAAGCGTGCCGGAGCAAGCAGCCATGCAGCGTCGGCCTTGAACAGCCTTTAATTATTCATAAATGCACCCTCGTATTTCATTTGTTATTGGTTTTAAATGCCTGATCTGTTACATGACTTCCATGCGGCTGTATGAAGGCTCATAAACGCTGCGTTCAATGTCGCCTACTTAACTCTAAATACTAGTTTAGTTCTAGAAATGAACGTATTAATATTTCATTCTCATTCTTTAAAAATAAAATCTTCAAAAATTTTATTCAATATGAAAAGTACTTAGTGGGTTAGCATGTTCTCCTCTCAGCGCTAGGGATTCACGGTTCGAATCTCAATCTGGGTGGAGTTTGCATGTTCTTCCCGTGTCCTAGTGGATTTCCTCCGGGTTCTCCGCTTTCCTCCCACAGTCCAAAAAACATGGATCAAGGTCAAAAGTAAGTTTGTGTCCAGTCCTGTCTTGGGTGTATCTGCCCAGCACCCGAAACATTCTCACCTGGATGGGCATGGGGAACCCCCCCGCAGCCCTAGTAGAGGATGAAGTGGAAGATAATGGATGGATGGGTGAAAAGTAAAGTTAACGTAAAGTTAGCATGTTCTCCCCGTGTCCGCATGGGTTTCCTCCGGGTTCTCCGCTTTCCTCCCACAGTCCAAAAACATGGATTCAATGGCAGAGGGCATTAATGTAAATAAAAAAATTACAATAAAGCGCCCAATAAAATGCATGCCACAGCAGCCGTGCACTAAAAGACGTGCTGGAGGGGCGGGTTCAACGCGGATGCATTCCTAAATAAAATTAATATACAGTGTATGCCATGCACGTAGCTTTTAAATGTTTTTTTGATTGCTCATCAATTTGAATGCTTATTTAAAAATGGCTTTTAATTCAATTTCCACCTACTACTTGATGCCATCTACATATTTGAACATATTAGGCATACTTTTAGACCGAAACGGCCTACCGTTTTTGGACTTCACCGTAATGGTTGTTTTTGAACATAGCAGGATTAAATGATTTGATCAGATTTCTGTATCCAGGTATTGATTTAATTGATTTGTGTTTGCAGGTATCGGATCCACATCCTAAGCATCCTGAGTCCCCCTCTGGAAATGTAACCAAATCCAGAAAAGAGGACGAGCCGAATCGAACAAGCAGCACAGAAGGGCCGGAGGGGTACTGACGCTGGAATGTAAACGACTGCGCACGAGTGTTACAGACAGATGAGTCCAGCTCGGTGTCAAAGGTCAGTGGAAAATGCCCCATAAGCCGCTTGCTGCCCTGAAGCAGATTGACAGACGGGAGTTCAAACCCCGATTGCTCATCTAGGGGAATGCAAGGAATCCGCGGTGCTGTAATTGCCGCAAACCGTGGACCATTTGCCGAAGGTCCAACAGGCAGAACCATAACCGATGTTATGACATCACAACGTCCTGTCTGTAATTTAATGCAGCGATGGTAAATAAAACGAGTATTCATTTCGGTCTAGAGCGTAAACATTTCTGGACGATGGCGAACGTTTGAAGGCTGGCGAGGGGATTGAAAACACATGTTCTCCTGCGTTTAATACGACTGCGACGTGGAGAAACAGGGAGGCCCCGATAAACCGGGACCACGCCACAGTGCGAGGCATCCTCGTCTGTGAGGACGCACTCGCGCTGGCTCCCATGCCGGGCGTGTAAATATTGACACCGAATTGTGTTCGGGCTTGTCTCTTATTAAGCTAATCGCAAAATAATAACTTGCTTTCTTCACTCCTTGTCAGGCGAATTGAGCGAAGCCGCAGTGTGTGATATCCAGGGAATCTTCATGCCATTATGGTGCAATTCGGGAAGATCCTCCACTGTCGGGGCTTGTTAAATCCACCCTGCCCGACATCCAGCCGTGTCGTCATCCAGCCGGGCTTCAGAACCACGCCGCGTTCAGGAATCCTTCCTCATACCCAGCCATCTAACCCTGTTCTCAACCCCGTGCATGGACACGCATCAGTCGCCACTGCAGCTATGACTACGTTTAAAATAAATGACACCACTGGAGTTTGGTACGTTCTCCCAGCATTTTCTCCAATCCACCCAACATAACCATAGTGTTGAGTTCAGTGCTCTTCAATAGAACCATTTTCCAGCTTATTAAGATAAACAGAGACATTTCTCATTTCTTTAATGGGCTTAGTGTAAGCGACTGGCTCTTGGGGTTTGGTATGTTCTCCCGACATCTAACCGCTTCAATTCACCAAACATAACGAAAACACAGAAATGGAATCATGAGAGAAGGTACTGGCATGCACACCTGAGGGCAAGTATATCCCCACATTGGGACTTGAACCCAGCCGGCTTTTCTCTGTACTTTTCATCCATCCATCCACCCATTATCTTTCGCTTTATCCTCTATTACCTCTATTAGGGTCGCAGGGGGGTTCCCCATGCTCATCCAGGGGAGAACGTCTCGGGCGCTGGGCAGATACACCCAGGACAGAGCGCCAATCTATCGCTGGACACACACTCACTCACGCAGACACACTCTATATGGGGCAATTTGGAGAATCAATTCAATTGACTCGATCCATGTTTTTGGAGGAAACCGGAGAAGCCAGAGAAAACCCACGCAGACATGGGGAGAATATGGACACTTCACCCAGGGATTCGAACCTAGAATCCCCAGCACCAAATGGCGAACGTGCCGCCCACTGTCTGTACTTTTCAAAAACAAATGTATTATTATTTTTATTTTATAAAATATTAATAGTAGGCCGTAATGAGTTGAACAGCTAACCTCGCTCCTCTGAACGTTTCCATCGCGCGTCATTAGGTTTTAAAGCCCCGAAGCCCCGCCCCTTTTTCTGTGCGCGGTGTGCTGGCACGGCGCAGGGCCACGCCCCTCTCCCCGCCCCTTTCCCCGCCCCTCCGCCGCTATTAGGCAGAGACGCTGGTGTGGCTCTCAGTCAGCCGGTGGCTGTGTGTGGCAGGAATGTCCGCCGAGAGGCGCCGGATGTAAGCGCTCTGTCCTCCCCCCGTCCTCACCTGCAGTGGCTCCCCGTCCTGCCCTCACCATGCTCGGCGTGTCCGCCCCGCGGCTGTGGACACTATTTTGGCTGCGCTGGTGCCTGTGCGCGGACACTGGATTAGCGCAGAACGCCAGAGAGGGTAAGTGAGCGGCCGGAGAAAAGTTTCCGCGCGTCGGCGGCGGCGGAGGCAGCCCTCGGTACCCGGCACCGTGCACGGCTCATAGGAATACCCGCAGAATGGAGACGCCGCCGCCGCCGCCGCCGCCGCGCTCTTAACGCAGAGCCGCCATTGGATGCTGGACGTTGCGCCGTTGAGAAGCGCCAGGTCCTTTGCGCAGCGGCTCACCAACCCGGCGCACGCTCTCTGTATTTATTCTAGCAAGAGAGAGTTCGACCAAAGCTTTAAGCCAAAAGTTTGCATCCACCAAATTTCCCCCGGGGGTAATTGGACTGACTGCTGCAGCGCCGTCCCACAGACCCACGTCCCCGTCGCGCGGCTGCGTTCTCAAAGGGGGGCTTTGCATGAGCACCGAACGCCAAGTATCCTATTCACCTAATCGCCAGTTTTTGGCTGGATTACCGACGGATTAGTCTTTTTTTTTTTTTTTAAATAAATACTTATTTGCGCAATAAATGTGGCGCAAACTTGGAAACGCCGCGCAAATGCGCAAAAACCAGCCGGCGACCGACGTGGAGCCATCTGTGAATAAACTCCGTTGGACAATAACGGGTTAAAGACGCCGGATTATTACAATCTTTACAAATAGCTTCAGTGTAAATCTGATGTAGATATATAATCCCGTCAGGGTGGCGGTGATGGACCGGCCTAGTTCACTTTGGATGTTGGTCGAATTCACTTGTGCGGTCCTGCCGTGTTACTCACACAGCGTGTTACTCACGCGCGGTGATCGATTTACACTGTTAATACCTCGATAAATCCCACGTCACAAACTGCACACTGATTTTTTATTAAAGGAGATGTTTTTTTTTTCCTGTGGTCGCGCCGTGCACCGCAAAAGCGCGCACTAATAATCCTTTATTTAGATATCTAATTCATGTCATGGACAGTTTGCAGAACCCCCACACGGACCCCCTGGTGTGAGGGGATAATAAATAGGCGAGCTAATAAAATGAAATAAATAAGCCCTGGATGTCCAAACTGGCAGAGGATTATCGGGCGAAACGGGGTCCTAATTTTACGCCCGAACCCGTCAATAGCATAAACGCGCGCAGTCGGCTGGTGTTAAATAAACACACTCTTTTCCCCCCGAACGTATATCATGGCTTGGCGTGTTAATGCAGCTCAGGGGAGCGTGCTGTGCGTCTGCATTTTAATTACTTCCACCGATCATCGCTAAATCAATAGGCGCAGTGTCGAAGCCGAGCGCAGCTGCGAGCGCAAAAGCGCCTGCGCTCGGGCACGCGCGCGCCGGCCCGCGGGCACGTGCACGGGAAAGTTCCCTAAGCCTTTAGATTAAAAATAAAAATAAAGAAATAAAATAAAATA
>JAFMOD010000205.1:2036399-2053656 GCA_019802435.1 Corydoras maculifer
CATGTTCTCCCCGTGTCTGCGTGGGTTTCCTCCGGGTTCTCCGGTTTCCTCCCACAGTCCAAAAACATGGATCAAGTTAATTGAAATCTCAAAATTGCCCCATATAGAGTGTGTCTGTGTGAGTGAGTGTGTGCCCAGCGATGGATTGGCGCCCTGTCCTGGGTCTATCTGCCCAGCGCCCGAGACGTTCTCCCCTGGATGGGCATGGGGAACCCCACCGTGACCCTAATAGAGGATAAGCGGGAGATAATGAATGAATGAATAATGAGATAAGATGAGATATTTGTCTTTTCTGTCTCGTGATTGGCTCCCGCATGGCCACATTTCTCCAGCACGCCACGCCCCGGGGCCTGAGATCGGAATTCAAACTGTAAATCCCGAGCGCTGAGAGGCGAACGTGCTGACCACTAATCCACCTTGCCGCCCTCAAGAAGAATAGAATGCTCTAAATTGCCCCATTGGAATTGCCCCTATATAGTGTGAGTGTGATTGGCGCCATCTGGAGGGTCTGCGCAGTGCTCTAAACGTTAATCTCTGGATGTGTATGGGGAACCGCCCATGACCCTAATAGCGGATTACGTGGAAGATAATGAGATAGATCATGTCGTGATTGGCTCCCGCATGGCCACATTTTTCCAGCACGCCACGCCCCGGGGCCTGAGAAAGCCAGTTAAAAGGGTTTCATCCATTTTCAGCCTGGTTTTGAACAGTGGTTCTGCTAAAGCACAGGATTGTGAACTCTTTTGTGCAGATGGATAAACAGGGCTGTGAACGCAGCACAAAGGCAGCATGTTTAGCAGGTTGATTATTGGCCTCTGTGAATGTGAGTTTATTTACACTGCAGAGATTTGATCCAGGGGCTAATCGATCGGTCTGCAGACCTCATGCGGGGGCAAATGGCTGGAGTGGGTCTTTTGTGTGTGTGTGTGTGTGTGTGTGTGTGTGTGTGGGGCTGGTCAGAACTCGCTCTGGGGAATGTGCGGCTGCATTGTGATGGGATTCAGCTGGTCTGTGAATTCTACTGCTGAGTCACTTCTGTCACAGCTGTAAAGTCAAGCACGCCATGCGGGCACGCCGCGTATTCAGCGTCGCGCTGACGCCGCGTGCCTTTTGACCCGATTAGTCGTGGGCATCGGGGTTCGTCGGCTCCGTCTCTCGTCTTTGTGCGGAAGAACGGGTGGCCTTTTGTGATCCGTTTGCCGCTCATCTGTCTCGAGCTTTGATAACGTCGCCGCCTTTATATCTGCCTGTCACCAAAGCCTTTCAGCCATGAACGAAGTGGCCCGCAACTTCTGTGCAGTTGTTAACGTAGTTATAAGGCACGCCGAGACCGCTGAGGTCGTACCGCCATCTTGTAGTCGGGCGCCGTGTCATTGACACCCATATTTAGCACATCGGGTTCTTAGCGGGGGTTTTAAAGGACGAATATGAATGAAGTTTTTTCAGAACCTGATGCCATTTCTTCTGTGAATCAATGAATCATCGGAACTGTGAGGTCATTCAGGAGTCGTGATGAAGTCACTGCTTCGTACCAAATAATGCTGCTGCGCATCTGCCAAATTTGGGAATAACCAACGTGATGCTAACTTCAATATGGCGAGATCTTAGACCCAGAGTGTCTAATTTATGGATAACTCATGGTACCGAATATAAAATAGTAGGAATTTTGACCCAGAGTGCCAAATATGGCGATAGGTAACAAGATGATGACACAACTTCATTGGTTGTCATGGCGCCACATTTTAAAGATGTTTCATTAATGAACCTGATGCCATTTCTTCTGTAAATCGATGAATCATCGGAACTGTGAGGTCATTCAGGAGTTGTAATGAGGTTACTGCTTCATACCAAATAATTCTTCATGCCAAATTTGGGAATAACATTGTACTGAATATAAAAAGGTGACAGCTTGGACACAGAGCACCAAATTTGGGAATAACAAACATGATGCCAATGTCAATATAGTGAGATCTTAGACCCAGAGTGTCGAATTTATGGATGACTCATGGTACGGAATATAAAAGGGTAGGAAATTTGACCCAGAGTGTTCGATTTGGGTATAACTGTCATGGTACCGCCTACAAAATGATAAGACCTTAGACCCAAAGTGCCAAATATGGTGATGGGTAACATGGTGATGACGCGACTTCATTGGTTGTCATGGCGTCACATTTTAAAGACGTTTGCTTGATGAGTTAACAGGAAGCTAACGTCATGAAGCAAAACACATGAAGCCAGAGTGGTTTTTAAACGAGGTTTGGTGTTTAAACATTAATGATCCAGTTCGGAACCTGTTCACACGGGATTTGAGTCGCTGCAGCTGCAGGGCAAAACAAAAGAAGCCAACTTAGGACAACATCTAACGTCGGAGTAATTAGAGAGAAAAACTGGGTTTAAAAGTAGAAGTCATAATTTTTCTTTGTATATGCCTGTGTTTCTTATGCGGTGGCAGAACTATGTGCAGCGTATCTGGTTTAATGTCAAAATGCCTGTTTTTATTTCCACACGCAAATAAGCAGGCTACAAATCAGCTGCCGTCAAAAGGGAGGGAATTTACAGATGTTTAAAACCACGCCGAGCAGCAGAGCGGCTTGATGTGACGCCTAGCTGGATGTACAGAATCCAGCTAAAAGCATCCATCCATCCATCCATTATCTACTCCGGTCCCATGTCCATACACCCAGGACAGGTCACACTCAGTCACACAAAAACACTCTATATGGGGCAATTTGGAGAATTCAATTGATCATGATCCATGTTTTTGGACTGTGGGAGGAAACCGGAGAACCCAGAGGAAATCCACGTGGACACCGGGAGAACAAGGAAACTCCACCCAGATTGGGATTCAAACCGGGAATCCCTAGCGCTGAGAGGAGAACATGCCAACCATTACACCACCGTGCCGCCCGCTATAAGGATCCATCCAGCCATTAACTTCCGCTTTAACCTCTAGTAATGTCGTGGGGGGGTTCCCCATGCCCATCCAGGGGAGAACATTTCGGGCGCTGGGCAGATACACCCAGGGCAGGGCGCCAATCTATCTCTGGGCACACACTCACTCACACAGACACACTCTATATGGGGCAATTTGGATAATTCGATTGACCTTGAGCCATGTTTTTGGACTGTGGAAGGAAACTGGAGAACCCAGAGGAAACCTACATGGACACGGGGTTCCATGTAGGTTGGGATTCAAAACGCCCAGCACTTTATATTTTTAGAGGTCCATCCCACGTCCAGGAGCGCTGTGATGTCACAGTGGCCTTCATAAACCGGCTGATAAAACGTCTGGCGGGTTCTGTCGACCACCGAGAAGCAGATTCGCTCTGGAGCTCCTCTGTTTGCAGCTGACACAGAA
The DNA here is from genome assembly GCA_019802435.1 of Corydoras maculifer. Classification (NCBI taxonomy): domain Eukaryota; kingdom Metazoa; phylum Chordata; class Actinopteri; order Siluriformes; family Callichthyidae; genus Corydoras; species Corydoras maculifer. The sequence goes on from JAFMOD010000205.1 coordinate 2,039,758, forward strand.
ACGCAGAACCGGTTAGAAGATTATGTATCTGGCAATCAGCGGCAAAACATCCTGCCGACTGTCGGGACGGAGCGCGCTCAGAGCCGGATGTGTTTATCTTTAGCGTTTGGGATGAGTATCAGTTGTGTAATGTAGGATAAGGACCCGATTTGGAAGGAGGGGGGGTGGTTAGTTCATAAGGCCTTTTAAACCCCTGATTAAGATTAATATTAACTAATGCTGCTTAAGATACAGACCATGCGCATGTGTGAACGCGTGTGATCTGGCTTAATTGCACTCAGCATTGTGTTTCGGAACACCATGACACCCACGTGTTTTTTTAGAATAATACATGAGAACTTCGGGGAATATGGGGAACCTGTTTGGCATGTAAGATTTCTAAAACATTGGGTAATTGTTGATATGTACAGTATTTCTTGGGGTAACTCTTTGGCATGTGATGTTTTTGGAATATGAGGTACCTGTTTGGCATGCAACGTTCTTGGAACTTGGGGGACCTCTTTGGCATGTGATGTTTTTGGAACTTGGTGGACCTCTTTGGCATGTGATGTTTTTGGAACATGGGGGACCTCTTTGGCATGTGATGTTTTTGGAACATGGGGGACCTCTTTGGCCTGTGATGTTTTTTGAACATGAGGGACCTCTTTGGCATGTGATGTTCTTGGAACTTGGGGTTCCTCTTTGGCATGTGTTTTTGGAACATGGGGGTACCTCTTTGGCATGTGATGTCCTTGGAACATGGGGGTAACTCTTTGGCATGTGATGTTCTTGGAACATGGGGGTAACTCTTTGGCATGTGATGTCCTTGGAACATGGGGTACCTCTTTGGCACATACAGTTCTTAGAACATAGGGTACCATTTGATTTAAATATATATACATAGAAATATTCTGTAACTTCTTGATATGTAAAGCTTCTTGGACATGGGAACGGAGGGGGGGGGTGTATAATTTTCGGGAACATGTGATGCTTTTGGAACATGGGGGACCTCTTTGGCATGTGATGGTTTTGGAACATGGGGGACCTCTTTGGCATGTGATGTTCTTGGAACTTGGGGTTCCTCTTTGGCATGTGATGTTTTTGGAACATGGGGGACCTCTTTGGCATGTGATGTTCCTGGAACTTGGGGTTCCTCTATGGCATGTGATGTTCTTGGAACTTAGGGGACCTCTTTGTCATGTGTTGGTTTTGGAACATGGGGGACCTCTTTGGCATCTGATGTTCTTGGAACTTGGGGTTCCTCTTTGGCATGTGATGATTTTGGAACATGGGGTACCTCTTTGGCATGTGATGTTCATGGAACATGGGGGTACCTCTTTGGCATGTGATGTTCTTGGAACATGGGGGTACCGCTTTGGCATGTGATGTCCTTGGAACATGGGGTACCTCTTTGGCACATACAGTTCTTAGAACATGGGGTACCATTTGATTTAAATATATATAAATAGAAATATGCTGTAACTTCTTGATATGTAAAGTTTCTTGGACATGGGAACGGGGGGGGGGGGGTATAATTTTCGGGAACATGGTGCATCTCCTCATAATATATAGTTGATGGGATGTGGGCTGTCCCAGGGATCTAAAGTTCTTAAAACAGAAGAACACCTTCCACTGTCGTCCTTTTTCTCTGTGTCCTCACATTCTCAGTTTATTCTGCATCCTGTGAAAGTGTCCCGTCTCTCGACGTAAGAGAATTCTAATCTGCTTTTTGTTTTTGGCATAAAGCTACTTATCTCGCACTGGGCCAAGGTAGCATCCATGAATGGGGGGTTTGTGTCTGCGTATCGAGTGCATTTTTGATCCGGCGGGTTCTCTCGTAGCTAATGCGAGGGCTTCTGGGTGAATTAGCCCAAACATGATCCCTCTTTTACCCACTAAATCTGCCATTCTGGCAATCCGGTCTCCTGGCAGAGGTAACATTTTGTACTTTGCACCCAAAGCCCCCTCATTTTGAAGTTGGCTGCGACTGTTTGGAAAGGCCAGTCACAGTTTGAAGCTCGATCCCCTGTCTGCCGTGTGACTTTTTGTGCTTCTTACCACCATCCCACTTGTCAACTCAGCCGTATAATCCCAGCCTAGGATTTTTTTTGGCTGATGTAATGGCCTGATTAAAATGTGTGGCGGTTTAATCCCCGTTGCTTAGTTGTGGTGTTTTTCTCTCCTTATTCTGAATGTTGCACCATTTTTAGAAAGATCATTGCATCATGTACATGAGGTCATTCTCAGGCTTTTATCCAAAACGAACTGGGGGTATCCATGGGGTCAGCCTCAGTGCGGATTACATACAGTACCAGTCAAATGTTTGGACACGCCCCCTTTTTGCTCCTTTGTCTGTTTTCTCCACTTAACATATAGATGGGCTCCATAATTTTACAATTACAGACTGTAGTCCATCTGTGTTCTTGTTTTTGTTAGCACCCTGTGGTTCTCAGGACCATCACTGAACAGGTATCATTTTGTTGATTGGCAGTTCTGCAGTGACACTGTAGTCACTGCAGAGGGGGTTTTAGTGCAGCAGTGCTGCTGTAGTTTCATTTCTCCACATTATGCACACTGCTGGGATAGGAATAATGCACCCACCCAATAACCCCTGCTCTGTGGTGGTACTATTGATGTCCTGACCATTAGAACAGAGAACACAGTATGTACTGTAGAACACAAACAGGTAATAAGTGAAGCCAAAAAGCGGTGTGTTCAAACTTTTACCTGGTACTGTATAAAAGTGATGCCACTTCTCCTGTAACTTCATAAAAAATTTAATAATAAATAAGTCAGATTTGGGCGGCACGGTGGCTTAGTGGTTAGCACGTTCTCCTCTCAGCGATAGGGATTCCCGGTTCGAATCCCCATCTGGGTGGAGTTTCCATGTTCTTCCCGTGTCTGCGTGGGTTTCCTCTGGGTTCTCCGGTTTCCTCCCACAGTCCAAAAATATGGATCAAGTCAATTGAGTTCTCCAAATTGCCCCCTGTAGAGTGTGTATGTGTGCGTGTCTGTGTGAGTGAGTGTGTGCCCAGCAATAGATTGGTGTCCTGTCCTGGGTGTATCTGCCCAGCGCCCGAAACGTTCTCCCCTGGATGGGCATGGGGAACCCCCCCGCGACCCTAATATAGGATAAAGATAATGAATGAATGAATGAATAAGTCAGATTCATTCCCAATACCGATCGCAGTATCAGGTCACTACATCCTTAAAATGAAACCATGAACTAAATTAAAAACGAGGGAAAGAAAGTTAAATTTAGAATAAAACACTTCATTTATGTAGCATCGGCTCTGAGGGGAAAAGGCAGAAAGGGAAAGGAAGCGGAGGGGCATTGAATGTAGGTCACGCTGTGTATGGAGTCGATACTTCTAAAGCTATTTTCTCATCATTACAGAAGAAATAAGTGCCACGGTGGGAACATAGAACATTTTAATACAGCACACCGTTCAAAACGCAAAATCTGTCTCATCGGATCGTCATGCTGGACTTGCTTGATGTTACTTTAATGTTCAGTTAATCAGAAGTTCATGTCAGCTCGAGTGTTTCCGCCTCACAATTGGACTTTTTTCACGTCCTAATGAAAAGCAGCTGTTTCTTACTTCCTGTGTTTGTTTAGCTGAAAAAATAAAGGAAATGCCTCGTACACAGCTGTTCCGTAAAACATCAGAGAAAGGCTAGAGTACAGGGTCCGAACCCTGACCGGGACATGCGGGAGAGCATGATGAGGGTCATCACCTTGTAGTGGCCTGGGGTTAACCGAGGACAGTGGACGATGAGTATGTCTGCAGATCCATAGTTTACACTATACTGTGAGGTCTTTATTCACAATTACATTTGGGGAGCCTCATGGAGCAGCGCATTGAGTCCAGGTAGCTGCACTGCTCAAATAGCAACCTGCCAAAGTCAGAGCGCCACCTGGTTCTTAAAGGGAATGGCAAGTGACATGCTCATTGGTTTACTGCACCCTATGCCCAAAACACATCATTATGACCGAAAGACACTCTGACACGCCCTACAATAGTAATTGTCCCAGGGAGAAATTGGGGTTAGGCGTCTTGCCCAAGGGCACCTCAGCCATAGTACTTGGTGGAACCGGGAACCAAGTTCCAAAGAGGAACCTTATAGGAAAATGCTCTCAGTGACAGTGCGCAAGGATGATGTAAAGAGGAGAAAAATAAACAAGACACAAATAAATAAAAAACAAATGTACATCGGTATCTTCTCACAGTCCTTGTCTTCTGCGTGTCCGTCTGAGACAGCAGCTCTTTGTCTTGAAGATCGTCTCGGTATGCGAAACATTTTCATTGGTAGGAGCTAAATCTCATTTCCCCCATGAGTGGGATTATTGTCATTGCCGTGAATCAGAAAATCCATACAGAAGTCGTTTGTCCCTCATGATGCAAGAAGGAAAATAATATAGGAAATGCTAATATTCACTTGCATTGTCCAACGCCGCTGTAATCTCACTCCTCGCATTGTGTTTAACCTTCAGCTCGTTTCCTGAGAGTGCACAACAACCTGCTTAAAATGCTGCGCCTGGCTTTTGTAATTTTACTTTGCACTTTAGAATAGATATGATGCTATATCGATTCATAATTCACTGACTATTGTTAAGTGTTTATTATACAGCAAAGATGGTTTTATTTGCTTTGGTTTTTTATTGTTATCTTGTAAGTTACCCTCGATGTAGCTATCTGTTTCAACATCAGCTTTAAGTTCTGATCTGATGTCATGAAACCAGCATCTTCAGCCTGAGATACTTTACATTACTCCAATGATTGGGCACATGTACAGTACCAGTCGAAAGTTTGGCCACGCCCCCTTTTGTTCCACTTATTGTCCATGTTCTCTGTTCCACTTACTGTAAAGATGAACTTCTAGACTGTAATCCCCTACAGTACATACTGTTTCCTCTGTTTTTAATGGTCAGGACCCCAATAGTACCACCACAGTGCAGGGATTATTTGGTCGGTGGATTATTCCTATCCCAGCAGTGTCACTGAGGTGTTTTTGTTTTTTGCTCCATGTTCTCAGTAAAGCTGGACTTTGTAGTTCTACAATTCCAGACTGTAGTCCATCTCTTTGTGTCCTACAGTACATACTGTGTTCTCTAATGGTCAGGACCCCAACACTACCACCACAGAGCAGGAATTATTTGGTTGGTGCATTATTCCTATCCCAGCAGTGTTTTCCACAGGATGGGCATGGGGAATCCCTCACGACCCGAGTGGAGATGATGGATGGCTTTACCACAGTCTGTAAATGTAAAACTACACTTCACATCTTTATGGTGGACAGTAGAGCAAGACGGGGGTGTGTCCAAACTTTCGACTTCACTGTAGGTATCTTGTTTAAGCTGCAAAATGATTGCAGCTAGTGAGTATTTAAGATCTAAAAACAACGACCAATTCATCATCGAGGTCTTATTCAATATAATGTTTGTACAGATTATTATTTAATCCGTTCCATGTTGGGATTTCAGCTAACAATAATAAAAAACAGCGCCCGCAATAACAAATTAGACTTGCTTTAGTATTTTGACAAATACAGCCGTCAAGAGAAGACAGGCTAAGCTATCATTTATCATCTCAGGTTTATGTTAGCATAACAAGCCTGTGTTGTTATGGCTCGCTGTGCCAAGAGTTGTTAGCCGAGGGCCGGCGTTGAGAAATGTCAATCTGAAAACGAGGAGACACACGTCTCTCATAGATTTGTCCAGGACGTTTACTCTAAGGCTAATTTGTTGCCAGGTTGCTCGTGTAAACAGTGGAGTCCTTCCTCAGCTGCTGCAACCCCCCCCCCCCCACACACACACACACACATATCTCGACGGCACAAACATAAAAATAAACCACTTCTACTGTGTGGTTGTAAGAAACCGGGGTGTCAGCAGGTTAAAGGCCTTCCTGTTTTGGTGATTTGCGACAGCGCTAATCTTAGCATGTTAGAGAGGACGCTGCCGGGAGCCTGGCGCTGCGTAAGCCGTCGGCTCATGTCGGATCACGCGGGGTTTCAGATGGCTGAGAGGAAACCTGTATCAGTTTTCCACTTGTTGGTGTCGTTAACCTCACACTATGTCAATTCCTTCTGGTGACTCTATTAACGTATGAATTTAGATTCTGCTATGCTAAATTGCTGCTACTTTGTAAAATGGATGCTGTTATTATCATACTATTATATTATAAAACATCTGTGTTTCATATTCTAATATTATTATTGCATACAAGGGCGGCACGGCGGCTTAGTAGTTGGCAAGTTTGCCTCTCGGCGCTAGGGATTCCCGGTCCGAATCCCAATCTGGGTGGAGTTTCCATGTTCTCCCCGTATCCGCGGGGGTTTCCTCTGGGTTCTCCGGTTTCCTCCCACAGTCCAAAAACATGGATCAAGTCAACTGAATTCTCCAAATTGCCCCATATAGAGTGTGTTTTTGTGTGAGTGAGTGTGTGCCCAGCGATGAATTGGCGCCCTGTCCTGGGTGTATCTGCCCAGCGTCCGAAACGTTCTCCCCTGGACGGGCATGGGCAACTCCCCCGCGACCCTAATAGAGGTTAAAGCAGGAGATAATGAATGAATGAATTATTGTATACACTTTTCAAACTTAGTAAACTTATTATATATATATATATATATATAGATTGGAACCCTGCTCCATGCTCATTGCCCGAAATTTTCTACTAAACTTTCTAACCGCATTCTCTGATTTCCTCCAAGAGTCCAAAAACATGGATGAAGGTCAAATGAATATAGAGTGTGAGTGTGTGCCTTGTGATAGACCCTGTCCTGGGTGTATCTGCCCAGTGCCTGAAATCCTGAAATGTTCTCCCCTGGATGGGCATGGGGAACATCCCCCCCCCCCCCCCGACCCTAATAGAGGATAAAGCGGAAGATAATGGATGGATGGGTACATGTTCTCTGTTTTTGTTCTCGGTCGTTAAGCGGTACCATTCAGAATTTCGTTGTATTATGTACAATGACAATAAAGCTATTTTATTCTAATCTATTCAACTCTAATACGACTAACACGCGTCAACTAATACTGTGTAGGTTTACAATTCTAGGCTGTAGTCCATCTGTGTTCTTTGTTGTTGTTAGTCCTCTGTTGGTTTTCTGTTCTCTATTGGTCAGGACCATCACAGAACAAGTATCATTTGGGTGGTGGATTGTTTATTGTCAGTTCTGCAGTGACACTGATGCGCTGAGGGGGTTTTAGTGCCGCAGGATGATAAGTGTACAAATCGACTCTCCCTGAGGGAACTTCTCAGTCCTTGTTAGCTGTTAGCGGCTAGCTATGAGTAAACGAAGTGGCGCTGCCTCACGAACATGACACGTCGCGTCTCTGGAACAATTAAACAGCATTTATCAAGATCATTTCATAGTCAATTAGTGTTTCATTAAAATGATCTGATCACCAATCTGTATCTGCGGCATGTTTAATGTGCTCTTTCTTCATGTTCGTTCCCTTTCAGCCATCTGCCCAGTCAGAATGAAGCATTTCCCTCTGCTAATAATACGAACCGGCCTCATTATCAAGACAAATCAGCATCTGTTTAGTGTTGTGATGAACACTTACTAATAAATGTAATTGGTACCTCTCGTTTTTATTGAATTATTACAACCTCTGACTGCAGAATCAGTCTGATATCGAATTACAAGAGGATAATACCTCAAAGCTCTAATCACCACTGTACATTTCCTGCTTCCAGCTCCCTCTGCCTGAGCTGGCCATCCTGTTTTCAATTACCAGTGTTTGCAGGTTGGAAACGCCAGAGATGAAATCGCAGCCCTATTTTTCTCGCAGGCGAAGAGAGCCGTCTTATTTACCCTGGACGGGGCAGGCTGTGATTCGGCGCTACGGGGCTGTTTTAGGGCTTTTCTCTAGCTGCAGAGGGTCTCAAGTCCCAATTTTCCATCCTGCAGTGTCAAAACGGAAAGTTGCGGTCAAGCCGTTTACAATTCCATGGAGAAATTTCCACCTGAAACGTCTGCCTAGAAGGTCACTGTAAATTTGGTACGGTGTTTGTGGCGAGCACCAGAAGCAATGCGTCGCCAATGACAGTCATTAAATCGAGTAGCACTGCATGTACCCCGCTGATATCCGTTTCGGGGATGACGGCATGCCTCAAGCTTTGGAAGAAATTTTACGGGGTCAAGTTTATTCAAAGAAAGAAGAAAAGAAGAAAATAATAAAACCTAAAACGGACGATTTTTGCCCGAGCTCCCGTGTTTTAACAACAAAACAGCCCCATTTAAATTTCTGAATTATTATCACTGAAGTATTATTATTATACTTATTTTTTATTAGCAGCTAATAACATTTTTTTCACAGGTTATATATATATATATATATATATATATATATATATATATATATATATATATATATATATATATATATATATATATATATATAAGGGAAATTTAGATGGGGCAATTTGCAATTTGAAGCAGCCAATTCACCTTGAATACATGGTTTTCAACTGTGAGAGGAAACCAAAGAACCCAGATAAGACTCACGCGGACACGGAAAGAACATGAGGTGGACTGACCATATGGTCTCTGGATAAATATTTAAATTTGATCATTTAATGCAAAGCTTTATATGCTAAACTTCTTGTGCAGAATCATATTTATTTGACAGAAGCACGTTAAACTCAGTGTATAAATCGTACATTGAAAAGTGTGTGGGTTGGACCTCCGTGGCAGATGTGTTGAATTATTAAGGCTTAGTGGAGCTGTAATTAAATATATCTATTGGTTTTTCATGACGTGGTGCAGAGGAGTTATCACTGGTTTGCACATCATCAGTGATGGAATTCAATTTCTTACGGAGCTTTATTCACGGCTGGACTCTTACCTCGCGTCCCGCCGTCTTCTGAATTCATATTGCAGAATGCGTCCATGAAGGAACTTCATTAAAAACCACGTCCATATGGTGTGATCAAATGAACTGGCAGCATAAATGACTCGCTGTCATTGAAACGTGGGAGGGAGATTTTCGTACCGCGCCTCGGGCAATCCGGCTCTAATTCCAGCCTCATCTATGTGCCGGGGCTGCCTGTGGGACGCCCCACCCCCACCCTCACCCCCCCATCCTTGCTAAAGGTGAAACAATAAAATAATCCCTTTAAGTTGCCTATTTTCTTGACTAACCTTGTCTTTGTTGTGACTCCGCTGCTGCGGAGGACGTGTCTCCATTTCGGCGCAGTGAACGAGACCTATGTGAAAACCAACCTGCGGCGTGGTCGATGCGTTACGTAAAGTCCGTTCTCCTTCGTGTTTGAGTTTCCTAAAGCATCGCGCTCGATGCCAGGGGGCCGGTTCGATCCAGGCGTCGGCCGTCGGAAGGATGTGAACGCGAGCTCGGATTTGTTTCACCTTGAACTATGTTGTTTCATCTGAACTCGGCGGTGGAAGGTGGCTTTACCTCGTTTTTTCCTCTCTCTCACTCTCTCAGCTTGCGGCCGTGGATTCTACAAGTCATCCTCGCAGGATCTGCAGTGCTCGCGATGTCCAGCCCACAGCTTTAACGACAGAGAGGGATCTTGGAGGTGCGAATGCGAGGATGGGTACTACCGAGCGCACTCTGACCCGCCTTCAGTCGCCTGCACAAGTGAGTGCAGCCACACACACACACACACACACACACACACACACACACACATTGGTTTTTAAGCATAGTGAGGACTTTACATAGACACCCATACATTTATTAAAGACGTATCCAAACCCTAACCATAGACACTACTTCCCTTACATTAACCATAACCATAACCTAACCATCCACCATGATTTTCATTGTGAGGACCAGCTTGCGTCCTGTACGTACTACCGACGGTTGGAGGACATTGGTCCGTGCATCTGTCTGAAGTGTCTCTGTTTGCTGTCAGTGATCTATAATGATTATGTTCTTATACCAGGTGCCTGATTTGTTCAAAGTCATGAGAGTCCACATGAGAGTTCCGTTCCCCGCCATGTCCAGATTTCATGCTCAGGTGGAGAACATGATGCAAACCAGACTCTTGAGTCTTTTATACTTATAAAAACCTCTCGAGCTGAATGTCCAGCATGGTGCAACAGAACCCAGTTTGGTTATTCCCAAATCCTTGATTTGTCCAATTTGTCCAATTTGCCCCGTCTAATCACATGTACACACGTTTTTCCTCTCTCTCTCTGTCTTTATTCCTCAGTCCCGAAGCTAATAAACCGAGGGCCACTTTGCTGTTTCCCATCAAATTACATTGCAATTACTGTCAGCGATGGAAGCCACAGGTCCCCTTTGCACCATCCAACCTCCCTGTTCCTGTCCTCTCCCTCCCTTTGCGCCTGGTTCATCCAGCAGCCCACAACAACCGAATACTACACCCCCTCCCTCCGTCCCCGACAACCGGCCCACACACACATACACACTCGGGCTTTCATTTGTTCCGACGAGTGCTGCAATTACGCTCCAACCATTGATGACTTGTTTACACAGTCGAGTTGGTCAGGGGAAGGGAGGGATGGGGGGAGCGATGGGGAAGGGAGGGAGCCGTTGGTGGTGAATTCACGACAGTCAGGTTTCTTCGTGCAGTTTTCTTGTAAATGAGTGATTAATAAAGGGGCCTCTTTCATTCAGGGGTGATGTGATGGAAACTGGGAAAGCTGTACGAATTGTGCAGTGTAGAGAGCTTCAGTGAAGGGTTTCCATGGCAACGCAGCTATATCCAAGCGTCAGAGGCAGTGGCGTACAGCACACCACCACCGGACCCTGGAGCAGTGTGGACATGTTCTGTAGAGTGACAGCTCGTGTTCATTCATCTGGAAAGCCGGTGGATGAGTCTGGGTTTGGTGGTTGCCAGGGGAACCGTACCTGTCTGAGGGCATTGGTTGCTTTTCAGGCACCTTAGTTCCACGGGAAGGAACCCAGCTCTGCATAATAAGAGATTTCGGATAGTTGCAGGCTCTCAGGTTTGTAAGAACAGGTTGGGAATGGCCCCTTCCTGTTTATTAAAAACATGACCCCGACCTGATGAAACAGCTTTTCGATGATCTAGAACTGATCTAGATAGGAGACTGTGGGCCAGACCTTCACCCAACTTTGATGTCTTATAAACTATTATGGAACACCTTGGATGGATGGCTGCAAAGGCCGGGGCCTCATCTCAAGCCCTTTGAATTACGGGATGTCACTCAAGTTCATACATATAGAAATACATACGGAACTCTTCTCTACATAGTCATATTCCAGCTGTAGAATTTGGTGAGATGAGAGAGCAGGTCTGAGCTCACTGTTGTTTTTCGCATTTCGTATCTCTTTCCTTTTCGTCGTCTACCTTGCCTCCTTTATCTGTGCCCACTGCAAAGGCACGCCGATGGCAATTCGTCTATTGATTAATCACGACTCCCATTGTCACATCTTCGCATCTTCACAATCATTTTGTGAAGCCTCCTCTCCAACCCTTTCTTCAGTTTCTTAGTCTCTCTCTCAAGGTCACGACAGAACCGCGGTTCTTCGCGTCTCCAGGTTCTTAACGAAATGCGAGTTTCCTCCCTTCAATCTGCAAAAAATTCCTCGCTCGTTCAAGTCCTCATCCAACTCGCTTCGGTAACTTCAACACTGCCAGGGTTTCGTGACCGCAAGAGGAGGAGGATTTCAGCTGTGGAACCTCCGCGGTGCGCGCCGACTCTCCGGGCTCTGCAGTTACAGTGCGCGTCGTACGCGTCTTATCTTAATTATCCGTGGATTAAGTTGAACTTTGCCGCGGATGAAGATTTCCTTTTCAGGGGATTTGAAGCCTAGTGCAGTAATTGGAGGCCAATTTCCATGTGCTGAGTAACGGCGCAGCTGGTCGGCGCTTAAACGAATGGGAGCGAACCCGAAGCTGCGAAACAAATAGACCGGTCCGATCCGTCAGAACAGGGATTAACTCGCAACAGGATGGAATTCAGATTTGGCGTTGTGATAGGCGCAGGCATGTCATACCCCGGATAATGATTTAATACAAGCAGGAATATCTTTTCCAGTTGTGGACGTTGGCGCCGTTCCACGCTGTACGGTTGCTACGAGATGTTCTGCTTGTACAGCGGCGAGGTTTGAGGAATGTTTGGACCTGCAGCCTCACGGCGAGGACAGAACTTCATCAGTCATCGGTGGCATGCGTACAGAGCTGCGGCTCGTCTGTAACGGGCTAAAGGTCAACAGGAAATGGGGTTCTCCTCCATCCATTAAACATATACACATACAGCACCACTGTGGACACGCCCCCTTCCATTGTCTACTTTCTCCACTTACCTTATAGGTTCTGAGCGGTTCTCCATGCCCATCAGAAGGAGAATGTTTTGTGGGTTGGGCAGATATGCCCAGGACAGGGCACCACTATATAGAGGGGCAATTTATATAGGGGGTTATTTAGAGCAGCAAATTTACCTTGAATCCATGTTTTTGGACTGTGGAGCCCAGAACCCAGAGGAAAACCAGTGGAGATGAGGAGAACATCAAAAATCATTGGCCAACCACATCACCGCCGTGCCGCTCTGTAGAACACCCGTTTTTGTTTGTTTTTGTTGGTTCTCTGTTCTCTTGGTCATCGCAGAATATGTTTACACTAATGCAATGGGGGGGGGGGGGTTAGTGGCGCCCCCCTGTGCACGAAGCTATCATTCTGCCCTTAAATGATAAGGAGGTGAGGTTTCTCCTCGCAGCAGGTTGTTCAGCCGTCACCAGTGTGTTCTCATGCAGGTTCTCTAAGCCGAGCCACTTAATTACTGACTTGATTTTTAATAGCTGGAGAACAGATAAGAACTGCATCCAGACTTAAGCCCTGAGAGTCTAGACACACACACACACACACACACACACACACACGCACAAACAAACTGGATCAGTAATTGACCTCATTAACTCCGTGAGGATGATGCTGGCATCCTGGAGGTATGTGTAGGAACATAGAACTCATGAATACCCGGTTCTCCTGCGAATGCAAATGTCGGGTAAAGCATTCAAAACCGCTGGAGGGGCACAGTGACAGTTCAGAGAGTCCAATGAATCTAAAGAATACCGCTGACCTGAAATTACCGAACCCTGTGTGGTCTGCTGCTGTCGTAGCCCGTCCACCTCAAGGACGTATTCCGACACCCGACATAATCCAGTGGTCAGTTAATTAAGATTGTTCTGTCATGTGACTCATCTGACTGATATGATTATTAAGTGTATTGTAGAAATGAGCATAAATAAGCACTCATCTGGTGCCAACAACCATGTGCCGGGGCTGGCTGAGGTTTTAAACAACATTCATTTTGTTATTTATCTGAAGGGCAGGATGGTGTATGTGTTCACTTCACTCAGTGTGTGTGTGTGTGTGTGTGTGTGTGTGTGTGTGTGTGTGTTACTGCGCGTATAGGTTAAATGTAGGGTACACACTCCACTGTGTGTAAACACTGTAGGCAAAACAGATCACTATAACACTTTATAGAAATAGATTTAAAGCCCATCTGGTGCCAACAACCATGTACCGGCCATTTTTCTTTTTGCCGGTTGATGTGAACATTAACGAGACCTACCCGATTTAACGACATTGCACATTGTGTTCTGATTGGCCGGCTGGTAGGTGTACCATTTCCTGTGTGTGTAAATTACACCTTCGTCTTGCAGTGTGAAGCCGAACATGTAAAGCAACCTAAATGTTAAGCTGTACGTAAAGGGCGGGTTGCGGCATCCTGATGTAAGAAAATAATCGAGTTGACGGCGCACGCCTTGCGCCGCTTTGCATCATGGTCTGTGGCTTTTCATTCGTTTCTCGGTAACAGGAACACTTTGTTTGCTGTTATTTCTCAGCAGAAAGTCAGTAAACATGGCAGACGGGAGAACGTCTGCATCTCCTTTGAGCTCTGTTTGACCTCCCGACCTGTTTTACAGTGTTTGCAGTACAACCCCCCCCC
>JAFMOD010000205.1:2075863-2099234 GCA_019802435.1 Corydoras maculifer
CAAAACAGGTACCTCGAACTAAACAGGACAAAACAGGTACCTCAGACTAAACAGGACAAAACAGGTACCTCAGACTAAACAGGACAAAACAAATACCTCGAACTAAACAGGACAAAACAGGTACCTCGAACTAAACAGGACAAAACAGGTACCTCGAACTAAACAGGACAAAACAGGTACCTCAGACTAAACAGGACAAAACAGGTACCTCAGACTAAACAGGACAAAACAGATACCTCAGACTAAACAGGACAAAACAGATACCTCAGACTAAACAGGACAAAACAGATACCTCAGACTAAACAGGACAAAACAGATACCTCAGACTAAACAGGACTAAACAGGACAAATCAGATATCTCGAACTAAACAGGACAAAATGGGGACCTCAAACTAAACAGGACAAAACAGACACCTCAGACTAAACAGGATAAAACTTTAGAGCTCTCCCGCTAGTTGAGTCAAGTTGAATTCTTTGAGTGTTAATACAAGCCAGTCGAGTTATATGATGTCTGTCTCTGGTCCTCATTTGTCTCTGACCTGCTCTGGAGTCTGCAGTGCTTTTCATCACGATCGTAAACACCTGTCTTTGGCTCGTTCTCTTCATCACTGAGAGCTTCCTCCTTTCCCCTGTTATCCTTCTTATAGACATACAGACACAAAAAACAGAACAAAGAGGCGGAGTCAATCACCTGCCTCATTCCCCTGACTCCTGAATTCAGTCATTTAATTCACTAAAACACCTTTAAAGACACCTTCAGTGCTGTGGGACGTGAAAAGTATCATTTAAAAGTCTGAATTTGGGAAATCCTTTAGTGTGGGTTTCGGCTGAACCACACCGTGGCCAGCGTCTTCAAAGACTCGGGGTGAGGATGCAGTTTAGTCACAGATCCAGTGTTTTGAGAGAAAAAAGGTGGCGCTGCGTTGAACAGCCCTTTCTTTAAAGCCAGCTAACATGCTGAGTGAGTAGTTGTGTAACTCTATCCTTATCTCGTTTGGACTTGTTTGATCCCCCACTTCTGTTTACTCGCGTGTATTGCAGCCTAATAAAAAAAAAACACTAAGAGAGTGAAGGTGAGCGACGTCGGGCGATAACATTGACGCCACCCACTGTGAACGACTGAAGATGTGCGAGAGCGATACGGAGCTTATTGCTTTATGTCCGTCCAGCTTCAGAGCGTTTAGACTCGCGTTCATCTCACTTCGCTCTTTATCTCGAGGCAGACTCGTGTCAAACACATTCCTGCTATTTATTTTTGACGTCTGTTTCTTTAGAATTTAATAAAGCGCTCTTTGTCTTCCTTTAGAACCAGGTTCCACCAGCCTTTCAAGGCTTTTTATTATATCGCCAGATGTTTTATCAAAAGCTTTTAATCAAAGGAAAGAAGAGTCACAATACACATGACACTGTGGCCCAGTTTCTTCCAATATGATACAGTTTTCACCTTAAAATGGTTCAGCCATTGAACACACACACACACACACACTTTTTAAGAACCTGATGTTTTCTGCTAATGTAATGTTTAGTGGTTAGCATGTTCTCCTCTCATGGTTCGTATCTCAATCTGGGTGGAGTTTGCATGTTCTCCCCGTCTCCCTGTCGGTATTCTCCTGGTTCTCCGGTTTCCTCCCACAGTCCAAAAACATGGATCAAGGTCAATTGAATTTTACAAATTATAGAGTGTGTCTATGTGAGTGAGTGTGTGCCCAGAGATAGATTGGCGCCCTGTCCTGGGTGTACCTACCCAGCGCCCAAAACGTTCTTCCCTGGATGGGAATGGGAAACCCTACCCTGACCCAAATAGAGGATAAAGTGGAAGATAATGGATGGATGGATGGATGGATGGATGGATCAATAAAGTCTATCTAGCTAGCTAGCCAGGTTATATGCCTCAAGTTTTAAAGTCTTGTGTAACTACCCTCATTACATTTATAGATCTCAGCGTGGACGTCGGTTTTCCAGTTTAATATCAATGTTTCCCAGATCTGACCTCCCACCCATCAAACATGACCACCTGTATATGGGATCACAGCAATGTTATGAATTTTTATCTATAAGGATTGTGGGCGTGTCTTTGCACTTTGATGAGCGTCTGTTGATCTCTGTTGGTGCAGCTGGGTTTTCCATAGCAACACGTCAAAAGTTATATACGATAGCAACACGTCAAAAGTTTAGCTGAACCTGGCTCATTTTGCCCATCGGGGGAGGTATATTCACAATGCTGCGTTGCTTTTTAAACCACTCGTGAACCATTCTGTAAGATAGTGATGGGCATCTCGGCGCTCCTTGCGCAGGAAGTTAGATAGAACCTCCAGTGTAACATCAAATAAACCTCTAACCAATAAAAGAAAGTCTTCATAACCCTAATTATGGTAAACTTAGAAGCTTAATGGCATAATTGGCTGATGGAGCTCATTAGTCCCACCCAGGCAGTCGAGCCAGTTCTCCAGTCTTTGATGTATGATCTGCAGATGAAAGAAAGCAGCCTTTGTGTGCATCATTTAAAGCTTAACAAGCAACACGAGCGGCATCAGAGTTTAGATTAATATATATAATGAATCCATGTGCAAACGTTCAGCTCTGCGTTATCAGACCCGGAGATTCACGCCAGGGGTCGAGGATGAGGCCGTGTGAGACGGCACTAATATCGGCTCACACCTCGCTGGGGATGTCGGTGCAGAAGAGTGACCCAGGTCGGCCCGGTTGGTCGTTGAGTTTACGTGTGCGTCACGTTATCTTTTGTGTTCACCGGCTCGGCGCTAAAATGTTTCATTTCCGTCGGCGAGATGAAGAACCGAAAGAAAACCAATAAGAGATTCAGTAAAAAGGAAATATCTGAGATTCCTGAGAGATGAAGCAGAGAACCGATGAAACGCGTCGCTGTGCAAGCAACGATGAGGGGACGGCGCAGATGTGAGGCTCTGTGAAGCGTAAGAGATGGAGGGTTCTGGGGTGGCACGGTGGGTTAGTGGTTAGCATGTTCTCCTCTCAGCGGTTCGTATCTCAATCTGGGTGGAGTTTGCATGTTCTCCCCGTGTCCGTGTGGATTTCCTCCGGGTTCTCCGGTTTCCTCCTACAGTCCAAAAACATGGATCAATGCTCCAAATTGCCCCATATAGAGTGTGTCTGTGTGAGTGAGTGTGCCCAGCGCTAGATTGGTGTCCTGTCCTGGGTTTGTCTGCCCAGCGCCCTAAACGTTCTTCCCTGGATGGGCATGGGGAACCCCTCATGGAGGATGGTGGATAAAGGGTTTTGTTCCTGAACCTACCATATGGGTTATTAATGTGGTTCCCCTCATTGATGAGACAGCCACGCCTATCGGGTCGGATATATTCACATGCAGCATTGCTATTTAAGCAGCGTGTGGGTGGGGTTTAAGCTAGCGACCGTGACGCAGGGTGTCCTGAGAAACGGTGCGACTGCCAATTGTTTTTGTTCATTAAACTTTTCCTTTCTGCTAAAGTGCTGATTTTATACATTTGGGTTTTTTTTCGATGAGCCCACAAGCTAGCGGTTCACTTTCCGCACATTACTCTGTCGTTCTCTGTCTGGTCTCCCGCTGAGAGGGAGCTAATTACATCCTCACATGTCTCCGCCGCGCCGCTGATTGTCTCCATCAGCCTCAGACGAACGTGATAATAGGTTCAACTACTCAGACTACTTTTCTTAATAAGCAAGGAGACAGAACGCGTTACGACCCGATCTCATCCACATGATGACGAGCATCTGGAAAGAAGGTTCAAAGCAATTATAAGGAACTTCTGACGTTAACAATCGTAACGCGGCACACCTGAAGCGTGGCAGAACTCGGGGAGGAACGGCGCTCCCGCTGGACTAGTTTGCTCTGGATAGTAAAATGTATAGCGCATCAGAAATACAGCAATGCCCTTATTGTATTCATTTCTGCCCGTTAATGTGAGACGACGGGGAAAAAATAATAATTCTGTAAAAAAAAGTCTGTCCTTTAAGAAAAAAAAAATGCAGAACTGATGTTAGCTTTAATATTACGCCCTAGGTTTTAAAGCAAGGGTCAATATATCTGCTTATCTGCTTACACCTCCTGTTCTCTTTTACACCAGCCCAGTGGCAGTGACCTTCGGGACTAATTATAGCCTGAATATTAAGCTCTAGGGCGGCACGGTGGCTTGTTGGTCGGCGCGTTCTCCTCTCAGCACTAGGGATTCCCAGTTCGAATCCCAATCTGGGTGGAGTTTCCATGTTCTCCCTGTGTCTGTGTGGGTTTCCTCCCACAGTCCAAAAACATGGATCAAGTCAGTTGAGTTCTTCAAATTGCCCCATATAGTGTGTTTGTGTGAGTGAGTTTGTGCCCAGCGATGGATTGGCGCCCTGTCCTGGGTCTATCTGCCCAGCGCCCGAAACGTTCTCCCCTGGATGGGCATGTGGAAACCCCCCCCTCCCCCACGACCCTAATAGAGGATGAAGCGGAAGATGATGGATGGATATTAAGCTTTAGGTTTTAAGTAATATAATTACTTAAAATATAAATAATTAAGTAAAAATTTAAGGGTTAATATAAATAAATAAGTAAAAAATAAATAAAAATCAAAAAAAAAAATAAATAAAAAAAAAAATATATATATATATATTTATATATATATATATATATATATAGATAGATAGATAGATAGATAGATAGATAGATAGATAGATAGATAGATAGATAGATAGATAGATAGATAAAAATATCTTTGGATTCCGTGGAACTCGGAACACCTCACGCTCAATCAGATCCTTAAATGAGTCACCTGCTGCTCTGTTTTCTGCTAATATTCAGCCATAAGCAGACTTTCACACTTACATTCTCACACACACACACACACACGCCCACACGCCCACACATTCCAGTAGATTTTTTTTTTATATAAAAACTGAGCGACTCTATAAAGACCATCTGCTCTGGTGGCTTTTAATGATTTCGCTCTAAACCAACAGTATAAATTTGGCGGTGCCGCAGACAGGGGGAGGTGTGAGACAGATGGGACTCACATGTGGAGTCGGCTTCGGCAGCATGAAAGAACTCCAAAGTGAGTGTTTTCTGCGTCTCTCGCTGATGGAAGGTGGCCGATTCGAGTTCCTGATTTTTGTTGCTGAAGATAAAGATATGACGATCTGGTAACGGACAGTAAGAGAACCTTCAGAACACTGACGCTAGGACGTTTTGTGCTGATGGACCGCTCACAGTCCAGGCGTTTTAAAAAAACAACTCGACCCAAACTGAAACAGCAGCATCGAGTCGGTGTCACTGCAGAGCGGAGAGTCATCCGCCACCCACGCACCTGTTCTGTGATGGTTCTGTGTGGGTTCTGATTGTTAGAGAACAGAGTGAACCATACAGCGTGATTTTAACATGCGGTCCTCACAAGTACACGCGGTTCCCACAGTGTGAGTGTGGAAACAGGTTTCGGTTCCCACAATGTTATATGTATATATATATATATATATATATATATATATATATATATATATATTAATTCATTCATTCATTATCTCCCGCTTATCCTCTATTAGGGTCGTGGTGGGGTTCCCCATGCCCATCCAGGGGAGAACCGTTCTCTGGTCTCGGGCGCTGGGCAGATAGACCCAGGACAGGGCGCCAATCCATCGCTGGGCACACATTCACTCACACAGACACACTCTATAGGGGGCAATTTTGAGAATTCAATTAACTTGATCCATGTTTTTGGACTGTGGGAGGAAACCGGAGAACCCGGAGGAAACCCACGCAGACACGGGGAGAACATGGAAACTCCACCCAGATGGGGATTCGAACCGGGACTCCCTAGCGCTGAGAGGCGAATGTGCTAACCACTAAGCCACCGTGCCGCCCGACATACAGACACACACACAAAATATATAGACATACAGAAATACACACACGTAAACACTTACAAACATAGACACACACACACAATAATCCCTTTCGTTTTTGAAGCTGTGTGTTATTTCTCGTCTGAGAAACAAGGGAGAATCATTTTCTCTGCTGACAGCGACTTAAACAAACGGCGCTAAGCGCACTGAGCAGAGTGAACGCAGTGAACATAGTGAACACAGTGAGCAGAGGGAATGCAGTGAACAGGGTGAACGCAGTGAGCAGGGTGAATGCAGTGAGCAGGGTGAATGCAGTGAGCAGAGGGAATGCAGTGAACATGGTGATTACAGTGAACATGGTGAACAAAGTGAGCATGGTGAACACAGTGAGCAGAGGGAACACAGTGAATGCAGTGTGCATAGTGAACGCAGTGTGCGCAGTGAGCAGGTCATTTTTCTGGTTTAGAACACATTCTCCTGACATTAGAGTGAAACTGGGCTGAGCTCTTTGTTTCTCTTTGTCTCAGGTTTGCTGACCTCACCTCTCTGTCAGTGAGTGCATTATGGATAGATAACAGAAATGTGTGGGGGGTGGGGGGTGGGTTGTGTAGCTGGAGAAACCTTTGTGCCCCTGCTCTCCCGAGGAGACGGTGAAGTTGGGTGGATGAGCGTCGGTGCTTTTTAAAGCATTATGGTTGGTATTCCGTCCGACAGAATCAGACTGAACGGGCCTCAGTGCCGAATCCGATCGGCGAATCAGTGAGGAGGAGTCCGACTCCGCCGGCGCTGCGTCTCCGTCGGGCCGCTTTATAGACGCCGAGTGTTCCGCTGCCAAAGTGCTTGTTAAACTAAGTGCTTCGGCAGGAGTCAAACAATTTGGCACTGTTCTCGGCGCTCACGACGCCATAAAGATGTTCCACGTCCACCGCGTTGCAGAGCTTTCTGGGTGAAGACAGCGCGCAGTGGCGTTTTTACGGTCGGATCAACAGCACCGCCGAGAAATCCGCCTCGGGCCACTACACATTGTGTTAGCCTTAGCCATCTCAGATGAGCATCCCTAATTGTAGCGAGGTCTTCGTCCCCCCTGGGCAGAGCGTGAGGCTGAGCGGCGGCTCACTCGGCCACTTATCATGAGATGCGACCCCCTAATTTCAGACGTGTCAGCGCTGTCTGCAGTGTTAACGCTGCTGAGGTGTGTAATGACTTCCCTGCTCTCTATTCAGCAGAACGTGGGGGGCACGGAACGGTCTTTTAGCACTGCGGTCTGATCAAAACCCACCAACATACCACCACCTGTCACTGCAGTGCTGAGAATTATCCACCTCCTAAAGAATACCAATAAAGAAGCCACAGAAAAAAGAAAACCAACATGGTACTAACAAACACAAAGAACACAGATGGACTACAGTCTGTAATTATAAAACTACAAAGTCCATCTATATGGTAAGTGGAGGAAATAGGATGGTGCGAGAAGGGGGCGTGGCCAAACTTTTACCCAGTTTTGTATGTATTTCCCCAAATTACAAATTCATGGTTACGAAATCAACAGATTTGACAGGATTCTCTTAGAATTCTTTTATCTCCATCATAATGGAAGGTTGGATTCAACCAGCCGTGTGAAACCTCCTCCATCTCGATCCCCGACCGATTCAGTGTTGACAGAATGGATTTGGACTCTTTAGAACACAAAGCAGAACCATATAATTGGGAATTGCTTCCTTTATATTAAAGTAAAAACCCCACGGCTCTTCGTACCCCAATTACTGTAGACTTCGGGTCCCAGACTGACGGCCCATACACTCTGGACCAATGGAGCGCACCTGGTGGGTGGTTCTGGTGGTGTTGTGTTTGGATTTTTCTTCGTGTTTGTTGTAAAGAGAGTGAACTGGCTGAGGGTGAAAGCCACGTTGATGGTGGTCTTTACTTTAAGTCCCATTGGTATGCCCTCCTGGTTGCACCCACGGTGCGTTGTCATTGTCCTGGGCAGGTTATGGGTGGGCGCGGCCGCTGCGCCGGGTTAATGCTGAGCTTTTCAAGAGAAGAAAGAAAGCAGGACTTTGTTGAGCAGTCTTTGTTTGAGGCAGCTCACAATAGGCTGTCCGCTGTCAAAATAAGGCCTGCCTCGTAAATCCAGTAACGTGATGATGGACAGGAATTCTGCCCCGGGGTTTGAATAGTACCTTACTCCCCCTTGTTTTTGGGACCGGACCGGACATTGTGCCTGTACAAACCTTTTAAACGGTATTTGTATTGCATGAGGTCATTAAGCAGATGCTTTTAGACAATTTGGTTGGGGTCGGAAAACGGGGTTTACTATACAGACCCCCTGAAGCCATGCCCATCCAGGGGAGAACATTTCGGGCGCTTGGCAGTTACACCCAGGACAGGGCGCCAATCTTTCGCTGGGCACACATTCACTCACACAAACATATTCTATATGGGGCAATTTGGAGAATTTGATCCATGTTTTTGGACTGTGGGAGGAAACCGGAGAACCTGAAAAAAACCCACACGGACACGGGGAAAACATGGAAAATCCACTCATATTGGGATTCCAACCGGGATATATATATATATATATATATATATATATATATATATATATGTATGCTCAAGGGCCCTTCAGCCGTAGTTCTTGGTGGGACCAGGATTCGAACCAGGGACCTTCAGGTCACAAGGCTGGTTCCTCAAGCCCAAGCCAACGACTGCCCAATTTTTTCTTCCATTGGCTGTGCTTGTTCGGAGTTTCCATTCCAGACACAACAAGATGGTACAGATTGATGGGATAAGTCCAAAATTCTGTTGCATGTTGGCTTAGTTTTGTCCACCTCCTTCCTATATGAGGTACCTGCTGTACGTTTTATATCATGGAGTTCTATGTCACTTGTTTGGCATTCCCTCCGTGGCTGTATGATCTCGAGTGCTTTCCAAAACGAAGCCATATAAAAATTCACAAGGACGCCGAGGTCTTCCGTCTCGTCTGCCGTGATTAGCGCCTTTGAATCCTGCTTCACATTCACGCCGGCGTTCATGAGGCAATCAGGAGACCATAAAGGTACATTTAGTGGCCATCACCTCTAATGGACTAGATAATGCATCGGAGCCTATTTCCGGAAGGCCGGATAATCTTCCGAGCCGTAAGTCTTAGCAATTATTCTATTCGCCAAAGCCGCCCGGTGTCATCACCCTTTGACTCGACGAGGCGCCGAGCGGAACGGCTAAAAATGGAGAATCCACTGCGGAGGGGAAGGTGATGGGCAATAAAGGCAGGAATTATCCAGACGGCTCACGAGCTCAATTACAGCAATTGTGTTAAATTCAGGTCAGGGGGGTGGGGGGTGTGGGTGTGGGTGGGGGGTTAACGGTGGGCAGCAAACATACCGAGCCTCGTGTCATTATGTAATTATGAAGGACACTTTATAAAATTGCCCCAACAAAGGGATGGTAATTCGGGATCAGAGGCGGGTTCTCTTTCAGGAGCTCATTGCTGTGAATTGGATTCCTGATTCTGGGTGGAGATCCCTTTCCATGTTCTCGTGTCCAAGTGGGTTTTCTCTGGGTTCTGCAGTTTCCTCCTACCATCCAAATCTAATTCATGTGATTGCCCCATATAGGGTGGCACGGTGGCTTAGTGGTTAGCATGTTCTCCTCTCAGCGCTAGGAATTCCTGGTTTGAATCCCCATCTGGGTGGAGTTTCCATGTTCTCCCTGTGCCTGCGTGGATTTCCTTCAGGTTCTCCGGTTTCCTCCCACAGTCCAAAAACATGGATCAAGTCAATTGAGTTCTCCAAATTGCCCCATATAGAGTGTGTCTGTGTAAGTGAGTGTGTGTGTGCCCAGTGATGGATTGGTGTCCTGTCCTGGGTGTATCTGCCCAGCTCCTGAAATATTCTCCCCTGGATGGGCATGGAGAACCCTCCACATCCATCTCTGTGGGTTTACTCCAGGTTCTCACTATAGAGTGTGTCTGTGTGAGTGTGTGATAGATTAGTACCTTGTTCTGGGTGTGCCTACCCCCCTCCCACCCCCCGACCCTATATAAGACTGTACAGAACTGCTTAGTGAAGACCTTTTGACCTTTCGCCCCAGTAATCTTTATTGATCTGAATTGGAATGTTGACTCTGTTAAATCGGCATCAACACTTTCTCCCACAGCATCCAATTAAAAGCTGATGAATGAAGGTTCTCCACCCTGTCAGAGTTTCAAGGTCTGATTCAGCCCCTCCCATGTGTTTGTGCGTGTGTGTGTGTAATCAGATGGGAATATTTTGTCGCCTCATCGATTTTTAGCCATGATTTTATCGGGACGCTGACCGCTCGGATGAGTCCGTTCTCTCTCTCACTTAGAACCCAATGCGAATGACTGCAGCTCGTCCCGGACCAGTCTGCTGACTCTTCTCTACGTTCCCGGGAAGTTATTTCGAACATGACGAGGCAGAACATTGGTACTGTAGCTACGTGCTGGGACAGGCGCCAGTCAGCTGGATCTACCCATGATCCTCGTTGATGGATGATGAAGGTTTTCTCATGAAGACGAGTGATTAGTATGAGTTTAATGAAGTGGGAATCAGGAATCATTAAACACCCCCACGCCCCAGATTAAAGACTTAATACCAAACTGGACCTTTGATCTTCAGGTGTGTTTGTTAGTTCTAAAGAATTTTGGACTTTTTGTGGGAGAGCTAGCTTAGTGGTTTGGGTGCTGGCGGGTGGATGGGTGGTGGGGTGGTATGTCCACCTCTCAGCACTAGGGATCCAGGTTCGAGTTTCCATGTTCTCTTCATGTCCATGTGGGTTTGCTCCGGGTTCTCCAGTTTCCTTCCACAGTCCAATCTAAATTGCCCCTATAGAGTGTGTGTGTCTGTGTGGGCGAGTGATGGATTGGTACCCTGTTCTGGATGCATCTGCTCAGCGCCCAAAACATTCTCCTTGGAATAGGCATGTGGAACCCCCCCCATCCGTAAGTGTATACATCATGACACACCCACCATGAAGGAAGGAAGTCGCCATAGCGCCCGTCTCTCCTGGATGGTGGAGGCTTCACCTGATGTTCTGTGTGCCGTGTCAGAGCAGAACCACGGGTCATCCAGCAGAGCGGTTTTCCAGTGTTGTATCTAATCCTCTGCTGTTGTCAGTTTTAAAGCGTAAAATAACAGTAATAGGGGATTAGGATAAATGCACCCTGGGGGGGACGCGGTTCTCTCGCAGCGTTACAGCAAGAGGAACAGAGTGCGGTGCCGGCCGGGTTCCTGACCTGTCCTTTCGAACCCTCCACCGATGCAGGAACCACAGAGATGAAAGAGACGGATGGATATGGACATTACAGTCAATAGAACCCTCACTGCTCCATCTGTTTGTTGTTTTATTGGTTCTGTGAGGCAGAGGAATAATGGCGCGGAACAGCTCGGGGTTCTTAGCTGGGGTCAGCTGACAGAGAACAAGTGGACACTTTAGAGAGAGCAACACAGAGACAGCAAGAGAGGGAGAGCGAGAGAGCAACACAGAGACAGCAAGAGAGAGAGAGAGGGAGAGCGAGAGAGCAACACGGAAACAGCAAGAGAGAGAGAGAGAGAGAGAGCAACACAAAGACAAAAAGAGAGAGGGAACGAGAGAGCAACACAGAGACAACAAGAGAGGGAGAGCAAGCGAGCAACACAGAGACAGCAACAGAGAGAGAGAGAGCAACACAGAGACAGAGAGAGAGAGAGAGCGAGAGCGAGAAAGCAACACCGAGACAGAAAGAGAGAGAGGGAGCTTTGTTGGCGGATCACTCGGCGATGCTTAGTGCGAGGTTGCGGTGAGGACGGACTGCTCGCCCTCATGGCGAGGAACAGCGGTGCTGTGAGGTTAGAAAGTCCTGAGCGCGTGGTGGGGGCCCGTGTTCTCCACCAGCGCGCCTTTGATGTTCCGGCGTGCCGCCGCCGTGTGATCGCCGGGTTTTATAGCCGGGCGTTTCTCCCTCATCCAGCTTCTAAAACCGAGTGAAATCAGTAGACATGAAAACCCTCACAGTGCAAACCCGAGCTCACAAGGTTCTACTGACTCCATACAGATGAAACAAAAGATCAAAGATGGGAGGCGGGGGCAGATGAAATGGGCCGTCCAATCACGACGTGGACAAACATATGGGACGATTAATTAGGGTTGGGGATCAAGCTTAAGGTTGGGAATTCAAGGTGAATTGGCTGCTTCAAATTGCCCCATATAAAGTGTGTGAGTGTGTATGAGTGAGTATCTGCCCATCGGTTACCCAAGTACAGGATTAACACATTTTCTGGTTGCTTCCACTAGGGGGTGCAACAATTAAGATATTGGCATATTCTTCTTACGGTTGGGTACCGGATGCAATTCCCGACTTGGCCCTCATATTTATCCGGGTTTGGGAGCAGAACTCTAATGCAGTGCAGTAAAACGTTCACCTCTGATGACCCCGTAGACGCCTATTCTTCAAACCAGCTCAGAAGTTCTGAGAACCTCAAAAGTTTAGAACTATTTAGGTTCCTTTTCAGAGAATGGATGTAGATTTCTAAACATCCATCCATCCATCCATTATCTTCCAGGGGAGAACGTTTCGGACGCTGGGTGGATACACCCAGGACAGGGCGCCAATCTATCGCTGGGCATGCCCTCACTCACACAGGCACACTAAATGTGGGGCAATTTGGAGACTTCAATTGACCTTGATCCATGTTTTTTCAACTGTGGGAGGAAACCGGAGAACCCGGAGGAAACCCACGTAAACACGGGAAGAACATGGAAACTCCACCCAGATTGGGATTTGAGCCTGGAATCCCTACATTTAGAGGAGAACCTGCTGAGCACTGAGCCACCGGCCGTCCGATTTCCAGAGAATTTCAAATAAAGCCGGTTATTCGCAGAACCGTTCTCGTCGTCTCTGTAGCTTTTTGTTGCCCTGTTATTTTTTTACCACCTTTTTTTCCCCCATGTAGATTTTATAATCCACTGTCTCCACCTGGCACAAGCGGCCCAAACACTCCCGCAAGGCGCCGAGAAAGGGCTTTCATTTTGTTTAGCTGTCGGAAACTCCCGCGGCCGCTGCGAGCGTCCATTCATCACCATCAGCTGATGTTTCCTTAAGCTAGCAGAACAAAGCGCTCTCTCTCCGCAGCGCTTTATCATTAGCGAGGGGAACGTCAGCGCCCGGGCCAATGGAAGCGCCGCTGTTTGTTTTAAAGTCCTACCAGGCGATCGATTCCTCGGCGTCAGCAGGGGCGGGGACAGGCCGGCTTGCCGGGGCTCTTTTATCTTTTGCGCGCCGCCGTGATGACAAGACTCCGGGAAACGTGGGAAGCAGGCAAACCCCATGGCGGTGACTCAGAAATGAGGCTCAGGCAAATTGGGATGCCGCCTCTGAGGGATTAGGCCGCCTGTCTGCTGCAGGTATAGGGCGTAGGGTTAGTCACCCGGGCTTCGGCTCGGTTTGGGACGTGCCCGGGGTCTTCTGATGAGGAGAGGGGGTCGATCAGGAACCTGTTGTGATGGACTCCTAAAGGTGTGCTCTGGTATCAGGCACCAAAACATACCCAGCACATACTTTAAATCCTGTGAGTTATGGGGTGGAGCCTCCATTGATCAGAGCTGAGTGCCGCTGTTTGACCTGAGGTGAACTGGAACAGAAATCATGTCCTACATCAGTGCCCAACCTAGCGAATGACGTGTTGGATAAATGAGCAACCGTTCCACAGAGGTGCTCCAAAATCCTGCATAAAGAACTCCCATTTGGTGCACTCAGTGCCTGACCTCAGACCCAGTAAACATGTATGATGCGTACTGGAATGTCGATTGAGAGCTTGGAGCATTAATGTGGTGTTTGTAGATGCAGCGATCTGATTTTCCTGAACGAACTTGCCCTCATTTGGGCCTTACTCAGCTAAGTATGTCTAGACCTGCATGTGTGTGTGTGTGTGTGTGTGCGTGTGTGGCCAGCCTTCAAGCCGATGATTAATCAGCATGCGAGGTCTGATGAATACGCTCACCTCATCAGATATTGGGATGATAAATGCGGGTTCCGTCCGCCGGGCCCCTGAGTGGACATAATGTCCGCTCACGTTCCCCGACGCCGGCGCAAATTTTAATTGGAGATTTTCACATCCGCCTTTTCATTACATCACTTATCTCCACCTCGTAAAAACATTCCTCAGGTGATACTTATTATTCATGAAAACCTTATTTACAGCAAAGATGAACTCGTTCGATGGAGTCTGCGTGGAGGACGGGACGTTCCGCGTGCCGGGGGTTCTGCATGTCAGACATGTTAATGCGCATGCAGCAGGTGGAGTGTTAGAGTGTTTTATAAAGTTTGCACTCCATAGTGAATGAGGGTTTTATACAGTGGACATTATGTAAAGTATTCATTCATTACCTTCCGCTTTGTCCTATATTAGGGTGTCGGGGGGGGTTCCCCATGCCTATCCGGGGGATACACCCAGGACAGGGCGCCAATCTATCGCTGGGTGCACACTCACTCACACAGACACACACACATACACACTCTATATGGGGCAATCTGGAGAACTCAATTGACTTGATCCATGTTTTTGGACTGTGGGAGGAAACCGGAGAACCCGGAGGAAACCCACGCAGACACAGGGAGAACATGGAAACTCCACCCAGATGGGGATTCGAACCGGGAATCCCTAGCGCTGAGAGGCGAACGGGCTAACCACTAAGCCACCGTGCCAATACATTAGAAGTAAATATTAAAAAAAAACATTTAAATATTACAAAAGATCCAGAAAAGCCTAATGATTCAGATGATTCTTATGATTCAAATGATTCAGATGATGAGCCGATGTGATGTTGTTGGTAATTAAGTGGCTTTTCTGTACTTTGTTATCATAACCTGAGCTCAGCTGTAATTACCATGTTCTTCTAAAGGTCAGGTTTTATTATTACTACAGTTTCCAGGCGTTAGGGCTGAACTGTGTTTGACTTCTGACCCGAGGACTCAGTTAATCCTCTGCAAGCAGAATTCAACCGGATTTGCTCTTTATTTTGATGAAGACCATGGTGAGTCTAATCATTACTCGCCATGCGTAAGTGTGTATGTGTGTGTGTGTAAGTGTGTATATGTGCGTGGGTGGGTTGGTGGGTGGGCGCTTAATATTTAAGCTTTGAGACGATGAGGCAGACATTATTTCCAGGTTGCACAGTCTGTAGCTTTATTAAAATGAGATATTAAAGGTGTTTTGAGTGGAAGCGTCTGATTGGATGCAGCTTGTTATAGCATGTACTGAGAGGTCGGCGGCAGCTTGCTAACTAAACGTCTTTTGTTGCTCTGCTGTGTGTGTGTTGTGCGTGTGTGTGTGTGTGTATGTTAGGTTCTGCTGGACTCAGACTGACCCATTTATAAAGTGGAACGATGCTATAACTGATTTTTGCAAATGTGAACTTTAAATTATTTGCAATTTCACTTTTTTTTATTTGGAAACATACGATCTGCTTTATTGCAGAACCCACGGAACCCACGGAACCTACACAGTTTTCGAGAGTGTGGGGAAATCAGAACCTCATATACATATGCCCTCGTTGTCCCAAACCTTTAAGCCTAAACTCCTCAAATTATATAAGGGTCAGAAAATGGTGTTGAAACCAGCGTGGGTTTCCTCCGGGTTCTCTGGTTTCCTCCCACAGTCCAAAAACATGGATTCAAGGGGAATTGGCTGCTCTAAATTGCCTTTATATAAAATGCCCCTATATAGTGTGTGAATGGGCGCCCTGTCTTGGGTGTATCTGCCCAGCGCCCGAAACATTCTCCCCTGGATAGGCATGGAGAACCCCCCCCTCCTACAGGTTTAAGGGGACGATAATGGATGGATGGACGTTCCTGACCCACATTCATTAACCGTACGGCGTGATCTTGGCGTTTCCGTGTTGTAAACGGCAGAACGTTCTGATGTTGTGGACGAGGTCATGATGTAGTGCGTTCGCAGACGCTGCGTGCTATTCCGAAATGTCAGGATGATGTGTTTACGCGTGGTGCAATCAGATTATTATGTTTAGCGTGAAGTCAACAGCGCTGGGATGTGATGAAATTGCACCGATCTTACGATTCGCTCGTAGCCTGCCGAGTCCACGCGAACGGAACGTTCCGGCGCAATAACGCAGCCGTGTTTCTGCGTTTTCATCTAATATGTGCTGAGGCTCTTTGATCTTGGGGGAAATAGAGTTTCCGCCACCTTCGGCGTGGTTCTGTCGTGAGGAACGTGCGGCTGATTTTCCATCACTGTCATGTGAATTCACTGCAGTCGCCTGGTGTTGGGACAAATAACAAGCGATTCCGATGGAACCGAGGGAACTGGCAGCGTGAGTGAATGATGTGGCCTCCACAAGTCCACACTGGAGAACATGCTCTGTTTGGACACATCAGCTCCGTTAAGGCCCTATGGATGCACGTCGTGGTTCTACAATTACCGAATGTAGTCCATCGTAGTCCACTGGAAATAATCGGGACCCCCCGTAGGACCAGGTTCTAATTGTGGAGCATGGTGACATCGTGTTAGGGAACCAGGTTTGAATCCCGCTCTGGGAGGAGCTCATGTAAGCCGCCATTGCCGCTTCCATTGGCGGAGCATCTGGGAATGACAAGGACTCCCCCTAGTGTCGGCACAGTCAGCGCACCAATTTAGACCGGATCAGTAAGCATCCTCTTGTTTTTGCTTCTACAAAGCACAGCACCACCTGCTGTATGTTTCTGTTTGTTGGCGTCCCAAAATACTAACGTTGCTTTTATTAGTTGTATTTATTCAAAAAAAATTAACCTTTCTAATTTTCATTTCTCTTTTGGTCTCACGCGGTCCGCATGATTTTTGATAAAACCCGGAATGATTCGCCACCCAGTCACGTGACACACTGAGTGCAGCCTCATCGGCTGGAGTGACATTCACACCGGCGGGCGGTGTGGTGGCCATTAGCCGTTATTGGAAAATTACAGTCTGAGGTCTGAAAGGGGGCATTCCAGAGGGTGGGGGGTGCTCAGTGACCCTTGCTGCGTAGCCCCCGGTGGTTGGGAGGAGGGAAGGTCGAGCTGAAGAGGTTAATGGAGAAGTAATCAGCGTAATCATCCTGACGAGCAGCGCCGCATCCACCGTCCCTGACGTTCAGAGCAAATCCTCAGAGCTTTTAGTGAGTCAGCAGAAGACATTATGCACCCTCCACACGCATCCACCCCAACGTCCACCCCCACGTCCACCCCCATATCCACCCTAACCTCCACCCCATATCCACACTAACCTGAACCCCCACATCTACCCCAACCTCTACATCCACCCACACATCCACCCATACCTCCACCCCCAGCATGTTCTACGTATTCTCCTTGACCTCTGTTATGGTCACTGATGGATTACGGGCTGAGCTGACTGGAGTTTAGAGTGTGTGTGAGTGTGTGTGTGTGTTATTGTCCTTTGCTCTTGCTTTAACCAAACCTGACAAAGCTATGTTACGGTGGCTGAGGAGGCTCATTGCGCTTCGGGGAAAAGTGAGAGAAGACGTCTCATTTCCAAACCGTGCGTTTTATATTTTTAAAGTGCTGCTGGACATCGAGGGCTACAGGCCCCATTTTCTGACTCACTGAGCTCCGACTGCATGAACGCGACGCGTCTTCCCTGCCCTCACCTCCTGCAACGTTCGTTCTTTATCGACTTCATCCTCCGCTTCTGTGGCTTCAGAGTCTGTCGTCTAGAACGTGAATTTGGTGAAGTTATAAATGCGGTGCATCATATTTTTGTGCTGCTTTTTGCTTTTTTTGCCTCAAGAGAACATTTTTACGCCTTCTGTTTAAATATATATCCAAATCTCACTGCTGCTCGTCTCAGACGGGCCCCCTGTACCCCATAGTACAGCCGACCAGGTTCTTTACACCGACCCAGTGACAGAACCAGCACAAAGTTACACCACCTGAGCTCCTTACACCGGGCTCAACAGATACACCCAGGACAGGGGGGCAATCTATCACTGGGCACACACTCACTCACACAAACACACTCTATATGGGACAATTTTTGAAACTTCAATTCACCTTGAATCCATGTTTTTGGACTGTGGGAGGAAACCAGAGAACCCAGAGGAAACCCACATGGACAACATTGAAACGCCACCCAGATTGAGATTCAAACCGGGACTCCCTAGTGCTGAGAGGAGAACATGCAAATCACCAAGCCAGCACACCGCTGTGACAGAACAGAAGGCAAAATAAATACCTTTATCACTTTTCTTTATATACCATGGAATAGATCCATTAAATTGGCCTCAAGAACCCACGCCGCATCTCCTCAGCGGATGAAGTGGGTGGAGAGGGCCAGCTGTGTATATTAAAATAAACAAACCTTTCCCTTTGATGCGTCCTCTCTGTCCACTGACTCGCCGAATCTGCTCCGGAGCTCTCGCCCGTGAGAACCCGAGGCATTCCGACAACGCTCCATCATACTCCGGCCCTGCCACGCGGCGTCTGCCCCATTTCCTGTGACACATCAAATTGCGATGCTATCAGAATTAGCTCGGAATATGAATCCCAGGAAAATGAGGTTACTGCGCGCCGCTCCACCGGCATCTGCTGAGCAATCTGGCGTCCTTCGTTCCCACATTATTAGAACACCGGGTCTGAATTTCCTGCGTGAGTAATTGCATTTCGCCTGAATCAGACTCGAGTGGGCGTATGAGCGATGGGTGTGCGCGTGCGGCGTCGCGACTCGAGTCCAATAGCTTTTCTAATTGAACGAAATTAGCCTATACATTCCGCTCGGTCGCCAAGGAAGAGGAGGAGGAGGAGGGGAACGGGGAACGTGATGAAAGTTTTATAATTAAGCTTTATAATGAAGTGACATTTCCCTCCCGCCAAAGGTAGAACCGGTGCGATGGAGAGGGAGATGATGACAGAGGGGAACGTGGGGGATATTAAAAAAGCCCCCTGCATAATGGAGTTCTAATGTATTCTAATGCGCTACATGATAGAGGCAGGCGAGCGCTCAGATGGATTACTGTGTGCACGCACAGCTTTCCTAAGGTCACTAATACCCCTGCTAATTTTACTAATGCTTGTGTTACATAAGACACCCCCCCCACACACACACCCATTCAAATAATATCCACCCATTAGAACAAACTTTGTGAGCGACACTATTTCATCCCCAAAGTATCCTCGCCATCAAACTTCTGTTCTTATACAGGACCAGTCAAACGTTTGGACACGCCCCCTTTTTTGCTCCATGTTCTCAGTTCCACTTCCTGTAAAGATGGACTTTGTAGTTCTAAAATAGTAGTCTGTAGTCCATCTGTTTGTGTTCTACAGTACATACTAAGTACTCTCTTCTCTAATGGTCAGAACCCTAATAGTACCACCACAGAGCAGGGATCATTTGGTGGGTGCCTTAGTCCTATCCCAGCAGTGTCATTGAGGTGTTTTTTGCTCCATGTTCTCGGTTCCACTCCCTGTAAAGATGGACTTTGTAGTTCTACAATTTAATATTGTAGTTTATCTGTTTGTATTCTACTGTACATAATCTGTACATACTCTGTTCTAATGGTCAGGACTCCAATAGTAGCACTACAGAGCAGGTATTATTTGGTTGGTGCATTAGTCCTATCCCAGCAGTGTCACTGAGGTGGAGAAATGAAACTACAGCAGCACTGCTGCACTAAAACCCCCCTCACTACATCAGTGTCACTGCAGAACTGACAATTAACAATCCACCACCCAAATGATACCTGTTCTGTGATGCTCCTGACTAACAGAGAACAGAGAACCAACAGAGGACTAACAAACAATGAAGAACACAGATGACCTACAAAATTGAATCTATATGGTAAGAGGAGGAAGTAAAGAATGATGTCGGAAAGGGGCGTGTATTTAGACCTGGTTTCTCTCAAACAGCACGTGTGTAATTTGCTAATGAGCAACGGGACCGTTAGTGTAATACCAACAACGCCAGGACAATAATAAACCAACAATGTGGTTAAGAGTCCTTTAATTGTCTGTTGAGAAAGTGTGGCGCGGCGTTTTAGAGCGGCGGCGAAGTTAAAAGGCTTTTGGATCCTCCACCGTCACGGCGAGGACGGAGCACCTGCGTGGTCCGAATTAATTCGACTTAATTGCCATTCGCCCGGCAGACGTGTCGTTTTCCTTCTGGCTGGGATGAGGCTGTCTTCCGCTGTTTGCTCACTAATTGAAATTTCCATTACAAGGCGTAAACATTCGGAGCCGCCGTTTGAATATTCATCAGTCTGAGAGGCGCGAGGCGTTAAGCGTGAGCGCGGCGTGAGGCGGCAGGTTTAGCAGCAGGTCTGATCCATTTGGAAAAGGTCATTCAGATATATGTTTTAGAACTGGATCTGGATGATCTGGATTCACAGGATATTTACATTCATCTAATAAATAATAATACAAAATAAATAAATAATAAAAAGGTAAAGTTTGGGAAGTTCGGGAATGGGCTTAGTGGTTTGCATGTTCTCCTCTCAGCGCTAGGGATTCCCGGTTTCAACCCCTAACTGGGTGGAGTTTCCATGTTCTCCCCGTGTCCCCGTGGGTTTCCTCCGGGTTGTCCAGTTTCCTCCCATCGTCCAAAAAAACATGGATCAAGGTCAATTGAACTCTCCGAATTGCCCCACATAGAGTGTGTGTGTGAGTGTGTGCCCCCCGCAACCGCAGTAGAGGATAAAGCGGAAGATAATGGATGAATAGATTGTTTGGGAATGAGTTAAAAAATTGGCTTGTACGTCTGGTACAATTGACGTTCATGCAAGTCTGCTTCTCTCTCTCTCTCTCTCTCTCTCTCTCTCTCTCTCTCTCTCTCTCTCTCTCTCTTTCTCTAGCTCCCTCTCAGGTCAGTGAGGTGATAAAGGAGCGAGTCCAGGAGCACAGCATCCACCTCTCATGGCAGGAGCCTGAGCAGCCCAATGGAGTCATCACCGAGTATGAGATCAAGTACTATGAAAAGGTGTGTGTGTGTGTGTGTGTGTGTCAGATAAATCCAGAGAGAGCCACAGTGTGGGGGTGTGTGTTTTAAGAAGCAGGAAGAGCTTGGTTCCGTCTCTGCCTCCGAGTTCCCTGTCTTTCACAAGGCGCTCGTCAGGCGTTCCTTTCTTCCTCCTGGCTCGTCTTCCTCGCCTCCTGTCGGCAGTATGATTTGCATTTGCTGCGCGCGCAAACACACACGGCTCCGTAAGGAAAACCATCCTCTGCCAATAATTACAATGATGAACAAGACACACAGGAGAGTTGATTTAGAACTCCGCTTCCCATTCTGGAATATTGCAGACGCGCCACAAGCATGTTGTTTATTAAGCTTCAGCGCTTAATCGAAAACTCACGGCGTGGTGGTTAGCGGGTCTGCACCTCAGCGCTGGGGACCCAGGTTTGAATTCTGATCTGGGTGAAGTTTGCATGTTCTCCAGTTTAAATTTCATGTTCTCTTAATTGCCCCTATATAGTGACTAGGGTTTTTCAGTGAGTGTGTATGTGTGCCCAGCAATGGATTGGTGTCCTGTCCCAAAACATTCTCCCTTTGGATGGGCATGGGGAACCCCCACAACCCTAGTAGAGAGTTAAGCAGAAGATAATAAGATGATGCAATCGGTGCCCCACAGCAACCACTGTGCACATATAAGGTGTTTGTTTTTAATGAAATAAACGCTGTTTTCGGACCCCTCGTGTTATTTAAAGAGATTTCATAAAACATAAAAGTCCATCAGACGTGCAGCTCTGGACGTCATCCCAGAAATATGGGCTCATTGGTAGATAACTCCACCCTTTATCATCCATGAGAGCTTCTATATAGAGATCTGAAGTCTCGCTCTCTCTCTTTATCTAAAGGAGCAAAAGGACCGTATCTACTCAACAGTGAAGTCCAAATCCACCTCGGCCACCGTCAACAACCTGAAGCCCAGCACGGCTTACGTGTTCCAGATCAGAGCCTTCACGTCAGCCGGTTACGGAATGTTCGGGCCCCGACTCGAGGTCACCACCAAGGACGAGTCTTCGGGAGCGGGTAGGTTTAAATATTCAATCAGACTCGGTCTGCTGGATGGACCATATGATAGAACGTCTCAACATCAGACCACATCGGACCTGCAGGAGGACTGACACAATATGTACTGTGGAACCCAACAGGGATGAGACATTACAATTCATTTATGTAATGTCGTCATGACGACATTCAAAAGAGCCATAGGTTCAGACCAGGTTTACTTTGTCCTTACAGGAAGAAAAAAATGTATTGGATATGAAAATAAGTACTTTAAGGTACACCTTACTGTCCTGGGTGTATCTGCCCAGCGCCTGAGACGTTCTCCCCTGGATGGGCATGTGGACCCCCCCCACCCCCACCCCCCAAACCCTAGTAGAGGATAAAGCAGAAGATAATTGCTGGATGGGTGTTAATTTTAGCAAAAGCTGTCTTTTTTTGGTTATTGTATGATAATCGTGATTATTTCTTAGACAATAATTGTACCATGAAAATCCGTCATCGTCTCATCCCTAATCCACAAACAGATGGACTAAAGTCTGGAATTATAGAACTACAAAGTCCATCTCTACGGTAACTGGAACTGAGAACATGGACAATAAGTGGAGTAAAAAGGGGGCGTGTCCAAACTACATATGTATAATAAAGAAAGAGTTTGCAGCCTGGGTTCCTGGGTTGTGGTGGGGTGAGAGTTCAGGTTTGGAGGGGGCTGTAGGCTGGAGCATGTTTAATCTGTAATCTCAGACGGCGAGGCCGGGCTGCCCGTCAGAAGCTCAGTGTGAGGTGCTCTTTAAACACTGCTGTATAATTGATTGCGGCTGAGCGGCGTGGCCCGTTGCCTCAGCACGCCGACGGTGCGAGAGCTGGAGCAGTCTGGACGTGGACGCGGCTCTAACCCGGATGTGTCATTGTTTCAGATGAAGGGCACCGTGGTTCTGCCGGGAACTATTAAGCCCGTTTTCAGAAACAGTGCAGGACTTTCAGAGACCCAAAAATAGAAGTAGGGGTGCACGGGAAGGGCGTTACGACGCACCCGCTCGTTTACATGCTCGCGTAAGAGTGGTTAGCTAAAGGCGATAGACCAATCAGAAAAAAGAAGTAATAATAAACCAAAACGAACACCGGTGATGGTAATAAACTAATGAGAAAGAACCTAACAGGGCGGGTAGTGTCAAAATAAAAGTCCTGAGATTTACAATAGACTATAGTATTTAACTAGACTATATTTAGACTATAAATATCTATAGTATTCAATCCCCCTCCGCAGTGTCCTATATATATATGTATATATATATATATATATATATATATATATATATATATATATATATATATATATATATATAAGAGAGAGGATTAAATACTATACTATACTACTATAAATACTATAGGATTAAATACTATATGAATACTATACTATAATACTATATATAATATTTATTTCCTATCTGTCTATATATACATGTTAAATGAATATAAATATATACAAAACTGTCTGTATATAATTCTCCAGTGTCCTCTCTCTCTCTCTCTCTCTCTCTCTCTCTCTCTCTCTCTCT